>OY855904.1:16730995-17085995 GCA_963693305.1 Meandrina meandrites
GCGGAACGCCACCTTTTCGTGGAAGGCCAGTTTTTCCGGAAAGGCACCATTTGGTGGAAGACAAGTTACAGTGGAAGGCCGCTTTTCGGTGAAGGCCAGTTTCGGTAGAAGGTCAGTTTAGGGGAAGTGCAGTTTTGGCGGAAGGGCCGCTTTAGTAGAAGGCTACTTTTTAGCCGAAGACCACTTTCGCCTGAAGGACACTATGCGGCAGAAGGCCAGTTTTCGCAGGATGCCACTTTTGGTTGAAGGTCACTTTTCAGCAGAAGGCCTGTTTCAGTTGAAGGCCACTTTTGGCGAATGGGCCCTTTTGGCGGAAGGCCACTTTTGCAGAAGGCCAGTTTTTCGCAGAAAGCACTTTTGGCGGAAGGCCAGTTTTGGCAGAAGGGCCCTTTTTAAGTAAGGCCACTTACTCATGGCTTCCATATTTTCACAACTAGCAAATTATGCAAAATTGTATAAATTACTCAGTGACGTCACGGGACGGCATTATGACGCTGGGAATTCAGATGTCCTTCTCGCCCGCGCCCCTCCTCTGGGGGTAAGGAAGAGAACACGGCTGACACTCCAGACTACGTCTTTCTAGGTAAAACACGGACATTATTTAACTTCGCTGCAACTGTTTAATAGAAGTGTTATTTTATTATAATTATGCAATTCAAAAAGGCTCTTACAAACGCATCACTAATTTAGTTGTGTTTGTTGTTGCCATTTATACAATTGACTCCTTTTTACTGTTTTACAGGCTTTAAAAACACAAATTACAATAACAATATTCAACTTCATACAGTTTTGTTATTATTTATAACAAGTTTAGGTGAGCCGTGCTACCAAATGAAACAATGCCAATTTTAAACATTTCAAGACGGAACCATCAGGAGGTCGAGTAATATTTAAGTTGGACAAAAATCGAGTACCAGAATAATTCAAATCCTATTGCATTATTTTCTACCCTAAATAAAAGGTAAAGATGAAAGTAATTATTTGTGATAACACCAAGAACAATTTCAAATCAGAGTCTGAGGAAATGAATTTCATAGTTCACAAGCCATAGGCAAAACCTCACGCGTAGCCATTTTGTAAAATCGTCTTTTAAGCGATTCAGTGGAATGTTTGGTGAACTCAAAAGCTTGCAAAAAGGTGTAAATAATTTTGGAACATAATTTTCTCCAATAAATACTCGAGATCCTGGCCGATTTCGTCTTAAACCAAACTATCAAGACGATAAAGATTTACGTGTGATAAAGAATCTAAATAAGATTTCTTGTCAATAAATAATATCTAAAGTGAGATAAAAGAACACAACAGAATAAAGATCAAAGGTTCGGAAGCTTGTCCACGGGTGTAGTAAATTTGAAGTCGCTTGGAAAGAGTTCGGCAGCTCGTAGAAAAATAAGTCTGTAGGATTGACGAATTGTTACATCAGCTACGCCAGCGATATCACCAATTTCTACAAAAACAATAAACAGAAACGAATTATTGTTACTTTGAGTGACAGTTACGACAGGGAAGACTCTGTGACTGTTTATCAGATCAAAAGGTCGACATATTTGTTTTCGACTGCTAGATCTGATTGAAAAATTTAAAATCTGTCTTTTAGATCAAACAAGATCTTCAAAATCAAGGAACAACGTTTTTCACGCACTTCAGCTCCACTAAGCCAGAAAAAGTAAACAAGTTGTTCACACGCAACCAAATCAGTGAAGGTTTCCCTACTTCTTTTTAATTCGTATGAAAACACGCACCACTCTTAACTGTACAAGACGAAAATATTTGGCTGCATTTTTTGTTTGTGAGGTTCTTGATCTTAAGTCACCGCCGGAACTTATCCCAGTTTCCATAGTGTTAAGTGGCTAGAGGAGTACTGCTATTCCACCTGAATGACACGCTAGTTCATTCCAGTTATCCCTCATCAGGGGCGGATCCAGGATTTTTCTTAGGACGGGGTGCACATGGTTTTTTAATTTTTTTTTTTTGCAGAATTCCAGCTGTATTAGAAAGCCGCCCGGTCATTCCCGGCTGCACCCTCGGCCTAGATCCGCCACTGCTCGTCATTCTGTCAGGTTGCCAAAGCAACGGCATTACCATTCACATTACCCATTTAACTCCTGGCTGAAGAGATCGCTGTATGGCACCCCTCAATCCAGGGTACAATGTGTTATCTATCCTTTACACCACTGCGCCTCCCAAAGCGGTGAAAAATGATAAAAAAGACACGAAACAAATATGTAGAAAACAACGATCAAAATAGCACCCCACCCATATTTTACAGTTATAAGGGGAAAAAAGTGCATTTAAACCTTTTTGTGATCTCTTTTCCTCTGATGCCTGAGAGGCCATGTAAATCGCCGCGGCTGCAACTGAAATTGGACTTCGCCTAGAAGAACGGAAAAATAATGATACTGTTAAGTTCTTTGGATTAATACGGCTATAGAAGAGCTAACAAAAGCATGTTGACGAAAAAACAACTTTGAACAGCGCTGAGCTGTAGGGAATTATCAGTAAACTAAATTGTAGCATAATCAGTTTTGATCTACTTTCTTTTGACTTTTTAGCTTGCCATTCTTAAGGCAAACAATGATTTTAAGCTGTTAAGTATTTCGCTGCTCAAACTGATGACAACTTGACCTGTATGGCAGCTCACATGACACGATAAGGGAAACACTTACCCCGGTACTAAATCTAAATCAACCGCTTTACGAGCGATGTGTGTGGCGGCCTTCTGTACGTCCGGCGGAAGGCCAAGATTGGAGCAGAACCTCGACTGAAATAATGAAAAAAAGGTACGATTCCATTATTTGACAATAAGATAGAACGCGCCCTGATTGCTTGACAGGATGGTTTGTTGAAGATATTAAGTATATTTCTATCCTGGCTCTTTCTCAGCGCCGATCTGCACTCGTTCACCCAAGTTGGAATAATCGTTGCTGTGACCTTAGGCACAATCGATTCCAACAGCGATTGCTTTACCTTACTCCAAAATAATAACTCCTTACAATTGTTGACAAACATTTGTCCTGCCCCGAGGCAGGAAAAAGGAATGCTTAAAGTTTAGTAAGGCTTTATAAAATTGGATAGGAATTAAAGTCAGCGTCTGCACTTATGCAACGGAAGATATTTTTGCAAACTAAACCAAACTGATTTTGTTTATGTACAAGACCGGGTTACAGGCGATGATGATGATTTTGCCTAGTACGGATGGGCCCTTAGCCCGTACAGACACTTCTAGTTAATACTTTAGGCATTATACTACATGCACTATAATATTAACTTTACATGTAACGGTCCTTTACTTACCATGAAATCCGCTGTTGTTATGAGATCCACACTCGTTTCTAGGGCCTTTAATATTAGTTTGAAACATCGACCAATTTCTTTTTTGGAGATTTTACTAATAGCGCAAATTTCTGTGGACAAAAGACAGACAGAAGTGAACCTGCTAGTTATCCAGTCTTCGGCCTTTTAATGATTTAATTCAGGACAACTTATTTGACAAACTGGTACTATCCACTCTTCGCTTAGCCTCCCAGCCAGTCGTTTTTAGTGGAGATCGGGAACGGGGTGTGATCCGATCTCTCCTAAAAACGACTGCATCGGAGGCTACTCTTCGCTTGGAAAACAGAAAAAGACATTTACACTGTTATCACTGCACCCTGAAATTAGCAGAATTACCAACTTGACATGAAATGGGAGCAAAAAAAAAAACAACCAAGAAAACTCAGTAACAGTCACATTTTTTAGACGTTTGTATCTGTAAAACTGTGGCGATTCATCGTTGTTTTGCCTTGTTCCTGTACGGCGACTGTCCGGCTTTTTCCCAGGCCTTCCCGGTATCGTATGACATCACTACTCGTTTCTGTGTCGTATCCAGGGCGAAAGAAACTTGGCAAGGCATTACTTCATTTGTGTATGATAGATTTATGTACTCTATAGTAATTCCAACTGTATCCTTTGATTTTTTTTCTGTTTTTCTTGGCAACTAAGTCACAAATGACTTTTTTATTGTCATAACGACTAAAACATCCAGCTAGAATTCAGAACATTTTCAGATGGTCAGTGCAACAGAAATGCTAGTCACACTGGAGAAACCTGTCAAAATGTTCCACAAACAACATACCCAGAATTTTCCCTAATCTAAGTAAAGTTCTGTGGAACTTTCAAACTAATTCCAGGAAATTAATGTTGGTTTCAATTTCAATCCCATACTATTAGTTTTTACGGACCGAATTTCTTCATGCGCTAATCATTTTCAACTGTTTTTAGTTTAACAATATTGATGCAGAGTAGCCAATGAAAGTGAGAAATGTTCTCTGGCGAAAAGCTTTAAAGCACCCATTTTTTTTTTACTGTAACAAAAAATGACTTATCTCTAGAGAGCCTTTTTACATTTTTCAATATTAGGTTTCCAGTTTACCTTTAAATGTTCTAGGGACACCCTCTTGTCGACATGCAATGTACAAACAAGCAGAAGCAATAGCATCATTGCTTCGACCTTTTAAACTCTTTTGTTCATGAACTTGTTTAAAGAGTTGATTTGCACGGTCCTGAGGAAAAACGAAAGACCATTAGACGAGTTCATTTATTTATATGAAAATTGACAAAGCTATAAAACTTTTTGCTTAGAAAAATAGAGAGAAAACCATATTCAGTCAACAAGAATAAAGTAAACTCGTCTATCATGCAAAACAAAAATTATTATTTTGTAATATTTTTAATCAAGCAACACAAATAAAAACATATTCTTTGCTGCAGTTACATGATGGTCTGAAGGAGAACAGAGGATGGAAGGCAATGTTTAAATAGGATCCCAAGAGGGTTGGGGTTCTAGTGTAAAAGTGGGCTTAATTCTCAATTATGGCACTTGAGTACTTCAGTAGAGAACCTGTTTATCCTTTATTCTGTTCTGCACAGGACAATAGCAACGTTCAGATTGGAATACAAGTAGGATATCAAATACAAGTTCGACTTTTGAATCTCAATCTAGTTACATTTCCAGAGTCCTCACTCCTCCCTGTTGCTGATCAGTTGAATAGGAGACCATGGATACAAGATTGGTGTGAAATGTGATAATCAAAAGCTTAAGTACTGGGTTTGAAAAGTTGTACATGTACTCTAATCTGAAGAACCCTCTTTTCATCATTTCCTAACTATCAGTTGGTAAACATCAACTTACTTCATTAAACAACTTACATTTGATAAAAATCCCAGTGTTAACATATTATGCTATGAAAAATGCTTACCACTATTTTCCTGGGAAGATTTATTCTGTCAGCCATGATGCCAATTTCTCTAAAAGCATTCATGAGACTTCTGTCTGAGCCGGTTAACTAAATTAAAAAATTACGAAAAACAAGGACTCTTAGAAAAATTCATTATGTATAAAATTCTGCAGTTTTGTGTTGTTAAATTTGAGCATTACATAATTTTATTTCTATCTGTGGGATAGGCTAAATCAATTTGCTTCTGAGGTGAACTAAAACACACGGACAGATGCAACAGCAATTAATAACACATAGTAATGAAAGTTATAGTGAGCTTTAAAGGGGCAGTGTCACAAGACGCCTTCTAAGTTTTTGCGTAAACTATGATAGTTGTACTCACTGATCAACAAAAAACCTTTGAACGACAAAACTGGCATAAATGTCACTCTCTAAGATGTGAACAAACCATAATCAGCGTCATTTTTAGTGATTTTCCTCCCATAACTCTGTCAAATTTACCACTTCTTTCCTACCTGTCTGTAGCCACACCAGTTTTAAACAACTTTCATGACCATTACATGTTTTAGCATGGCCGGAGAAATATTAGTGGATTTCCAATTAATACCAACACCTTCATTGGATTTTTTCAAGTACCGGTAGCGCTAAATCTTGGTGAGACTGCCCCTTTAAGTCCAAAAAGTTTTGCTAGTGTCATAGTTTAAATATAAGCATCATTATAATGTAATGTATTTGTAATGCAAGATAGCAAAAAGTATGTACCATATGATCATGTTTTAAATAAAGTAAAAAAACTGACGGACATTCTTCATCTGTGGCAGCTGGTTGAGCTGGATTAATGAGGTTGGCTATTAGACAAGTATAAAATTTCCATTTTATCACAGATAAAAAAACTATGCTATCTATTTTACAAAGATAATACAAACATGTATCTTATATACAAGGCTAAAAGGTTAAAAATTGTAAAATTAAAAAGTTTAACCAAACGTTTTCAGCTGTTTGCCTTAAGGTTAATGGCTGTTTGCCATCATCAGGTTACCCTGATGATGGCAAACAGCCGAAAATGTTTGGTTTAAACTTTTTAATTTTACAATTAGTAACTTTTTAGACTTGTATATAAGATACATTTTATCAAGCGAACATTAAGGACCTAATACAAACATGTTTCATTATAACAAGAATAACTTACGCCGCCTCGATTGTGGTATTTGGAGTAGCCATCTGCTTCACTGTTTCCTTGTGGTGCTCTCTCGATGATTGTGGAGAGGTCTCCTCCGCCCAGTAATGGATTCTGTAATAAGGAAGAATAGGTTTTAGTCCTGCCTTCGAAATTAAAACTCATCTTGCTTGCTATTTGTTTTTTAAATATTTCCTTGGAAGATGATGCAAAGCTTCTTTCCCAAGATAACTTGCCTACTTGTCAAGAGAAATAACAAGCTGATCACAGCTGAAATGAAAGGTAAAGTGTGCTGTGGTGCTTAACTCCAGTTTCCATAGCAATGAATGGATCAGACACTAAATGTGGTTAAAGTGTATATGACAGATTTTCTTATTTGTTTAATAGAATCTAAATGGGATGCTGATTTGAACATCGGAAAAAAAAATTGAAATTGTTTTTTTACTGCATTCTAGCCATTCAAAAACGTGAAATTTCACTTCCTGTTGGATCAAAAACTGCGTGAGGAAAGGACTTGGGGTTAGACAAGCCATGACATCAAAACCAGAATGTGCTCACAAGAAACAAACAAACTGAACAGGGAATTTTCTAAGTTGTGTTGCCAGAGAACCAGAAAAACCAGCAGCAACATTCCATAGTAAATTCCTTGTTCAGTTTGTGTTTCTAGTGAGCACTTTCTGGTTTTGATATCACGACTCATCTAGTCCCAGGTCCTTTCCTCACACGGTTTTTGACCTTTCCTGAAGTGAAATTTACATTTTTGGACTGCTGAAACGTGCTGAAAACGAAGACGTTGAAAAAAATTTCTGATGTTCAGATCAGCATCCCACATAGATTCGATCAAGCAAATAAAAAAAAATCTGTCATAATACACTTTAAATGTAATTATTTTAGGCTAATTTAGAATTGAAGAAGACAGAAGCTATGTGTGTGAATGTCCCCTCCCCGTCAAAGATCAGGGTAGCAGGACAGGATATTTCTTACACCGACAAGTTCACATACCTTGGAAGCATGCTTTGCCAGGACGGCGGTACTGGTGTGGACATACAAAACAGACTAAACAAAGCAAGGGGCGCCTTTATGAGCTTACGACCAGTGTGGAGATCGGCAAGTTATAGCACAAAGACAAAGCTTAGGATCTACCAGAGCTGTGTGTTGTCAACCCTTCTTTACGGCTGCGAATGCTGGCGAATGACTGAACATGACCTGTCAAAACTAGCGTCCTTCCACACAACTAGCCTCAGGAAGATTCTGAGAATTTTCTGGCCGCAGAAAATCTCCAACGACCAGCTCCTGAAGCAAACCAAGCAGGAGGATATTTGCACGATTGTCACCAGGAGAAGATGGAGATGGATTGGACATGTGCTTCGAAAGGGCAACAACAACATAGCTAGGACTGCAATGCGCTGGACGCCTGAAGGCAAGCGTAGAAGAGGGCGCCCAAAAACAACATGGCGCAGAACGGTAGAAACGGAGTTAAGGGAGCTCAATTACAGCTGGAGCACCATTGAGAAACTGGCTAGAGACAGGCAGGGTTGGAGAAACTTCGTTGCTGCCCTATGTGCCACATAGGCATGATGTAAGTAAGTAAGTAAGAATTGAGTTTGCTCTCTTTTAAAAATGGTTGGTGACCGTTTTCGAATTCTGCTTTTTGATCTTTTCGTTGTGCTGTACAACAGGTTTAAATGGCTCTTCCAGGGCTAAGTCTTTCAAAAAGGATGGCAACACTAGCTCTTATTATTTACACAACAGATGCACTTCTTCAAAATATGACCAAGATCATTTGCCTCTGTTTACTCATCTTCAATATTTTAAACTACAAACCCTGTAAAACATGCTAAATTACCTGTGCCAATTTTTCAAAATCATTTTTAATTATCTCTGAAATCAAGTTGGCGGCCCCACATTTATTTGTATATCTAGATAAGTAACTTATTATCCGACCTCAGCAAAAATTGTACACTGTCTTCTAAAGTAGCCCCTTTTCCTGTTGAAAAGCCCTCTCAAGTTTTTTTTCAGCCCATCCACCCAAAATTTATCAAGCCCAAAATCCTTGCAGCACACATCTCTTTCAGCCCTAGGTCGAAAACATGAATTCCTCTTACTGTTTACCATATATTTCATCAAGATACATCAGAGAAAGTACTCTCTAGTTGATGATTTCTTTACTCTCACAATGTATGAAGAAATAAGATTTTGATAACTGTTGAGAGCTATTACAATATTTCAGTTGCCAGCTAACAGTCTTACCTGTGCTGCTCCCACACGAGATGGATCACTGTTTGACTTCTCATTACTAAATGTACGCCATTCTGAACCAACATCAACAACCCTAAAAGAAAGGAGAAATCACAGGTGAATTGTTGGATAATTTACAGGAGGTGCCAGCATTTGGGAATTGGGTACAGAAAAGGATGTAGGTAGAGGAGCATAAAATATCAAGTTTTCTAAGCCCTCAGGCATACTCCTTTGTTTCACTGCCTGATCAAGAAGCACAAGAAGGCTTCAATATCCTTTCACTAGCTTTTCAAAAATATGCTGACTCAATGCTATTTTACCTCATATATGTTGTGGTTTAAATTTATTTTTGGTTTAAAAATTTTCAAACCAGTTTGAAACATAGAAGGAGTTTCACACAAAATGGCAGTATAATTTTCAAGAAATTTTCAAAAATGCAACTTTGCAGGTTTGAGAAGGTTTTATAGCATTTTATTGTGTTCCCAGAATTAGGGGAATTGACAATCGGCTAGGCACTCTGATTCAGCAAGCATTGGAGAGGCTTCTCACAGAAATTTGGGTTCAATCGTGGCTTGTTTCGTCTTCGAGCATCAAGTATAAAAACTTTCAGTAGAATGTTAGAGTTGAATTTAGATGACTTTAATATTTTCACTCTTCTGGTCCAACGATTTTCTTGAAACTTGGCTTTGGTATGTATTAAATCAATATAAGCCCATTCCACAAATTTAGCAAAAAATTATTGGCAAAATTTTTTACTGGATGCGATTTTGTTAAAAATGTGTGGTCCAGTTAAACACCAATATCATTCAAAATATTTTTCTTCAGTAAAATTGAATTTCATATTATTATTGCCGAATGATAGATGAACATTTTCCCAAAGTTTCACAGCCGTCGCATCAAAGCCTAAAAAGTTATAACCCAAAGTTTGTCGTGGACAAGTGTGCCTACCTTAAAGTATGTCAACGACAAAACCCCACTAATTACACACCTCAATCAAAATAACAAAAATTGTGAAGACTCAAAAAGGGGTTATCCATCGCAGCGCTTAAATGAGGGCTGACAATTTTTGTATTTTTACAGAGCAAAATTTGAGATGAATAGCATTACTTCTAAAACAGTGTGAGCAGTATGCACTGACAGTAAGAGGAAGTGGCCAATTTGCAGGCAGAACTCAACCAGGCCTATCCCCATCAGCTTCCTTGTTATAACGATGACGTCAGTTCACTAGCAGTCACACATGCTGGGAACTTACTGGTAGCTTGCACAGGGATTTCACTGGTGTTTGCAGTTTACGCCGTAACACACAGCAAGCAGAATATTTTCATTTCCGTATATTCTTGATCAGATACAAAGAGAAAGTAACAGGAAGACTATAAACAGAAGAAGCTCAAAATTAAAAGTGATATGATTGTATCTTCCAAGGTATATTACATTGTGTAAAACGTTTCATTGATGCCAATTAATGGTTTATAAAATTCACTTATTTTAAGCTGTTTGAGACAAAACAACAGTGCAGGAATAAAGAGATCTCTTATGGAATAAGGAAAGTATGGCTAAGAAACAAATGTCTAGAAGCTTACCTATCTCCCACAACAAGACCACATTCTGAACAAATCATATCCCCGGCACGATAATCTTCGATCAACGGAGCTTCCGGATGATGTACACATTTTATCGTCTGCGAACTGAAATACAAGGCCAGAAGACAAGGAAATGAATTGAACTTACTCTGTAAAATATCAGATCATAGTGGAGACAAATAGATCAACTGAACTGATTGTAAACATTGACGAAAAAGGTGCACTTACCTGCTCGCCATTTCGCACTCGTGTCAATATACTGACTGGCTAAAACTGCTGAGCTACCGCTCATTTATAGCTTTCAGACCGGAAGTGACGTAACGACGGAAACCGAAAGCTATCCATCCATTCTTGTTGCTCACTCATCTGCCCACACCCGGGGACTTTGTCAACTTTGGGACTGCGTTGTTTACGATCAAGAGCCTCTTTATGTTCCATTGACTTGCATTTTGTTATGGCTCAAAATCGGTTGTCAAATGTAACGGTGGAGCAAGTGAAAGGTAGGATAATTGTGTTTTGCGTTTCCGTGTTTGCGATCTCATTAGTGAAATCCTTTAGTGCTAATAGCTGCTGGTTTAATTTCCTGCATTTTTGATCTGTTTAAAATTTATACTTAACTCGGCGACCGAAAAACGCTCTGAATGTTGTTTAAGCATTTCAGTTACAATCTGCTTGACAAATCTGTCGAGTCAGCGATAATTGAAGAATCTAACATTAAACAAAATCAGGCGAGAAGCGAACAGAACCTCTCCGAGGCCCTTTCCAGATGGAGCGCGTCATCTTCGCAAAAAAAAAAAATTATTATACAGGCTAGAGTGAGGCTATAGTATTCCAGGAATTCAAAGAATCGACGGAAAGTACTCAGTATTATTACTCAAATGCGTGAATGGTTTCTCGAAAGCAAAAGTTATGTGTCGGGTACCGAAGATTGATATCACAGCTTTGTCTTTGGCAGGGGAGTGGGGAGAGCTGGCTGGTGTTTTCCCGTGAAAACATACCTTTCTCATAAAAGGGTGGGGAAAGTCCTGTCAAAAGTGCAATGTAAACAGAAAAATTTTTTCATCCTCTGAATGAATTATGTGTACAATGTAAGGGATTGTGAATTGTCTTTCAAAAATTCATGTTTCGCAGAATTTCAGGGGTCTCGGCTCAAACTTTCTGGGGTGCCTTTTCGGAATCTCAATTTTTTTTTAAGGCTAAGAAAGTCTAGGGCTTGCAGAAGAGATATCAGTCTTGCCGTCTCACAAAGTCTTAACCATTCGACACTGCCAATGTGGGAGTCCCAATCTTCATCTCAGTCTATAAGCTCTACTTGCTGGGAATATATTAAATCTTAATTTTTAGTAAACATACTGAACATTGCATACATTGTATAGCTATCAGTGCAATCTCTTCCCTAGAGCCAGGTTTTCTTCTGGTCATCACCAGGAACATGGACTCTGGCCAATTTCAATTGCTTGACCATGCTCAGAGTGCTCATTTCAATTGTTAGCAAATCAGATTTGAGCATAAATGACTGGCAGTCCATGAATTGCTGACTTCCTCATTGAACTTGTTCAGAGTCCATGTTCTTTGTGCTGACCAAAAGAAAAGCATGCTGCGGTGATGAGATTGCTATCGATGAATAAAAAAAATGTGGGCAAAATTCTCCATAGGAACACACAAAATAATGGTGGTAAGTACAAAAATATAGTTTGTGCTTTGCTACAGTTTTCCAAGCTTATCACTGTAATTTTTGATTGTTGACCTCTTTTAACAGCTGCGATGAGAGAAATTTTGCAGGCCTTTGAGAAACCAGAAAACAAGGCTAGAATACAGGAAATTGAACAGGAAGCAGGAAGTGACCTAGTGAAGCTTCTTCAAGATCGGCTCCCATTTGCTGCTGAGATACAGCAAGAGGTGATAAAAAGTCATGGCTTCTCAGATGATGGGGACCAAGGTAACTGATTATTCATTGACAACATCAATTCCCTTACATCATTTAGTGATCATCCCCTGAGTAGAGAGAACAAGGAGCAGTAGGGTTACAGGAGGGATGCAGGAGGGGTACAGGAGGGCTACAGGAAGGGTACAGGAGGGATGCAGGAGGGCTACAGGAGGGGTACAGGGGTACAGGAGGGCTATAGGGAGGGTACAGGAGGGGTAGAGGGTTACAGGAGGGGTACAGGAGGTGGGAGAAGAGAGGGTAGGAAGTGAGGTTCCTAAGGTGGCGGGAACTGGGAGAAATTGAAAAAACTTCAGCAACATTACATAACATTTTGCATTAGAAATAGCATGAAGAGGAAGGAACCACTATAAAGGAAATAGCTTGTGAGCAGGCTCGCCTTGGGCAATACATGCACAAGCGGCAAAGCTGCAAGAATGGGTTTTTAAGTAAACAACATACAAACCTTATAATTCAGGTGGCGAAAAAGCATGAATCTGAAGAATCAACATGTCGTTAATCTTTTGTAGTGCTAGCCAGGTAGTTACATAATGCATTTTCAGGACCTCTGTAGTGGACTATTTAACTTCCCTGGGTGTGACACAGTGTGACCCTCTTCCCCCCCCTCCCACCTTTGGGAAATTCTAGCTACACCCCTGCTTCCATGGAGCTGGTCCACATTGTAGTCCATTTTCATCCTCAGAATTTAAAGTCATCCTAACTATTATCAGTCAAATCCAGTACTGATAGTTGTTTCCCATGATCTTAATGTTTTAGGCTCTTCCTGAGACAACGCTTGAAGGAAGCACAAGTTATTGTATAATAGATCAATTGTTTAAGTTATAAAAATATAATTATGAAGGCTAAGATAATAATTATTTATTTGCTTGGTTGACAGGTTCCCTCACATTCACACATGCCATCAAGTTGTTTGAAAAAGATGATGAAGAAATAGCTAAAATGGCAGGAGATCTGAAGACACGATTTATTCCACTCCTACCCCGCCCACCTCTTTTTGTTCCAAGGGATGTCACATAACCAAATTTGTTCGTAATTTTTTGGAAATGTTTACAATTTGATAGTTGCTAAGATTGAATAACTCAACAATAATTTGTTTGAGTTGAATTGAGGTATATTTTGTAACTTTGTGTATAGTACAATGATGTCTTTACACGAGATCCAAACTGAAAGATTCCTTTACAGTCTTATGGAATTCTTCGAGTTGTAAATGGAGAAAGTGAAATCATGAGAGCTGCATCACATTGTGAGAGTTTGCTTGAACTTTCGGCAAGGATGGGCCAAACAAGAGAAACCTATCGGTCAGGTGGCAGCTCTCGCAAGGTCTCGCATGAATGGCTTGCTACCCTTCATGAGAACAAAAGAACAAACAATGGAAACAATACTCTTAGCCTAAAAAGAACAGATATGTCCAGGATTGAATGCTAATGAGATGTATGCTCTTTATAACAAGCATCACAGTGTCTTCATTGATAAATATTCACCTAAACCCACATAATTCTGTCATATATGAAGTAGTATCGAACCCAGTCATACATGAAGTATTTGTTAAACAATACCTGCATTCAATCCTGGACATAAGTGCAAAACAATAGCAACTCAGCTACACTAGAGGACCAGTAGAATTACAAGCTTATGAGAGCTGCTACACTACTGGAGAGTTTCAGTCCAAATAAGAAAGAAAGACTCTTAGGATCAAATCACTTATTCTCATAACTTCCATCTAGAGTTTGTTTTTCAACAGTTAAAGAACATTATTTCAGGAACTTATCATGCAATAGGCTTGGAGATAAAAGGTTTGAAGCTAACTCAATTCAATAAATTTCCACTGTTTGTTAAAATTATATTGCATTAAATTTCAAAATCTTGTCAAGATACATTTTGGGGCTTAAAATGCTCATAAACTGACAAGCTTGTTGGAAGTGTAAATAACGACGCTGAAAAATTCTGGAGTATCAATGAAACTTCTGCCAAGCTTCAGGTGTTCAGAATAAAACAAATATGACTAAGATGTACATGTACAGGTATTATCAACACTTAATGATTAATGTTTGCATGAAATGAATATATTTTTCCAAATTAATTTTTACCTTCAGGCTTCTCTAAGACTAAAGAATTGAATGTTGATTGACTTTTTTATATTTTATACACATCTGTCATAAGACAGAATAAATAAAGGAGGTTGAACTATCAGTCAGTGCAAAATAGAATAATTTACAAACTCATTTTCATCAAGTGCTCACATTTACAGCATCATAGTAATAATCTTTATTTCATGACTCAATTTACAACCAATGGAGAAAATGAAATGTTTCCCAAAACATCTCCTCACTTTGAAAGAACAACAACTTATTTCATTATTTAATATCAATCACAACCATAAAAAAATAGCATCAAGAAGTTTTGCAAAACATTAGTTCTTGTATATAACTATTGATAAGATAGTGAAAGGCAAAGATGCTTTTTGTATACTGGTAATATCATTGCAGAAGAATCTAACTGTATCAAAATAAATATTACTGCTGGCATTTCAGGTTTTTTTTTCTCACACTTGAAAAAGAAGTTGAAAATACTCTTTTTAAATATTATAAAATTCAAAATGTCAGAATTTTTTTCCTTGTTGCAATATTTGTTTGTATACAGTTCCTTTAAACTAATAACTAGGACCATAATTATACTTCTAATCTGTTGTTTTAGTATTTTAGTAGTTCAGTGTTACATTTTAAATGAAAAATTTAAAATCTAACGTTCATATAACATATACTATAAATATACTTTGCTATGACCTGTAATATGATATATAATATACAATAATTATTTAACAATAAAAGAATCAGAGTACTGTACTGACATTATAACAATAATGCCAATTTCAAAATAGAAGAGACTGACAATTGAATTTCCTATTACCGATACACTCAAATGAAAGTGTTTAACTCTAGTACTTTGATGCTCTTGATGTTCATGCTAACTTGGTGATGTAGAAGTAGCTGCAGGTACATCTTCATTGTGAATGTATCCTCTTGCTATCATCAGGCACTGTTCATATGTGCAGAAAATGAGTGCCACTGACAAACCAGCCTGAAATAATGCAAACATTTTGTTTTTAGTGGAGCTCCCCCAGCGGGCCGCAAAGCAGAGCCTGATAACCATAGAGACAGGAGAATCGTGCATGCACAAAAACAGGAAAACCATGCATTTGATCTTTCATGGTCGTCATGGCTAGCAAGACAGTTCACAGCGCAGGCACCCACTGTGCATCATATGACAATGTTGCGCAACACAGCGGCCATTTGGACGGCCATACCTTGCCAGCTTTGTCAGTTTATATCATTGATATTGAGGATCCATGTTGTGGTCAATTGACAGCTGTCAAAACAAGGTATCTGCTGAGCAGAATCACATGACCATATTGTGGGCTCAGGTGTGGAGCTCACTGAGGTCGCATATTTTTTTTTTAAGTTGACTACTGACAAGGTAATGGTTTTGCTCAAGTCCTAATTTTTTTCTGCCCAGGGTAAAGAAAAGGATTTTGTCAGTAAAATTTCTGCAGTTGAAGCTGACAATTTATTTTGGCTATGGAATCTTTCATGAGTAGTTGTGAAAACCAGGTATATTTGTTGTGGTTTAAATTTTACCTTGGTTTAAAATTTTTCAAACCAGTTTGATTTTTATTTTCCTTTGTTTGAGATTATGATAATCAATACAAGACAATGAAAACTAAAAATCAAACTGGTTTGAAAAATTTTAAACCAAAGAAAAATTTAAACCACAACATATTCAATGTATGTGGAGCTCCGCTCTTAGACTTGGCTAAATCTATATATTAGTTTGACTTCCCAAACAATTCAGTATGATGAGGTGCTTACTTGAGCCCAGTGCTCTTTAATATTTTTGCTCTCACGACTCATATGCAGTGCTTAATTGGGAGCGTAGCTTAAATGGGGGTAGCACTTAATCAAGTAAATATGGTATACCTTCCTTACCTTAATTGTGCTTGGAGCAAGTCCTTTAAAGAAGCCTGCAGAACCTTCTTCTCTTAATATAACCCTGAAGCAATCTAACATACCATTGTACTTCTGTACTTTGCCAAATGTCTGTCTGGCCTTGTGAAAACCTTGCACCTTTCACAAACAAACAAGATGTAACATGTAGAAAATGAACAGTTCCTTTCCCTCTATTCAATAGTTATAACTGTGTTCAGGCTGTATAGAAGTCAGCCTTGTTTTGTATAACTTTATATAGCACTATTACGGAGCTTACGAAAGAAAATTTCTGATTTGATGGGAATTATGACTACAGTAGAATCCCAATTTTTTGAACTTCCAGGGGGAAGGAAAATTGCTTTGAGAAATCAGAGGTTCAAGAAATTAGGGGTAAAATTATAGAGGAGTACTATCTCGGGGAAACAAAAATTGCTTTGAGAAATCAGAGGTTCAAGAAACCAAGGGTTTTAGAAATGGCGATTCTACTTTATTAAATATGAAAGGAAGTGTCAACGATAAAAAGTGCTCATCATACCACACACCTGTAGTCTCTTCTTGACCATGTCAAGGGGGTAAATCATTCCTTTACTAAATATTCCTGACAATGCACCGCACGCTAGGCTCTCCTCAACATCAGCTGGCTTATAAGGATCTTGCTGTCATACAAAGGAATTCAATCTTACATTACAGACAACAGTTAGATCAGTGAACAGTTACTGTTTTGTTAAAGAGCACTTGAAATACTAAACACTGTATGATTGTGTAGTGTAGCAGTGATACAAAGAAAAGAATTTCCAGAAAGCACAACATTGAATGTGCAGTTAGTTAGTTCCTTCTCTTGAGGAGGCAGCATGGCCGAGTGGTTAGAGCGCCGGACTTGAAATCCGGAGGTCCCGGGTTCAAGTCCCGTTCTGACCACTATCTGAATTTGTTCTCGGTTGTCCCGACTTCAAATCCTCGGTCATGCTTGTAAATAGCCAACTGGTCTGCCTCCTGCCAGTTGGGAATTTTAATCATGTTATGTTTATTTAATATTTTGTTTCATATACACGGCCCCACAAGCTTCTAGCTTTAAACACAAACCGTGTATAAATAAAGTTGCTTTACCTTTTACCTTTTTACCTTTTTTTGTTATAGTTTTCTAAAACATTTTTCCTACACATTTTGTCATAGAGATCATAATTTCTCAGTGATTTTATTCAACCCCTAAAACAATATCTAACAATTAGTGCATAATAGTCAAACATTTCACCGGTTAAGCAAACCACACTAAAAGGCATCACTTTGTCTATTTTTTCCTTGAATTTTGTTGAAGTTTTGATTATTGGTAAAAGAACTGTACATCTTTCAGATCTTTCTGTAATCTCTTGTGATTGAAACATGGGTTTTAAAAAACTGTTGGGCCGAACACCTTTCAAATTTAAATATTGTTTGTTTGTAGCTTTAAATTAAATTATAATGCCTGGGAGATTTATTTGTAATGAAGTTGTGGTTTTATTATTTCGATCCATAGATTGAAGTTATTCTTCATTAAGTTTACTTAAAGTACCAACTGGTGTGCAGTGGTCATGTACCTTAATCCTGAATGACATTTCCCATAGTGCCTTGAAAAAGGCATAAAATCCAAACTGCAGCCCAGCATAAGGGAAAATCTGTACTAGAGTAGGAACCAGCCCTAACAAAAATAATGTAGTCTGCATATTAACTTATATTTGTGGAGCTTGCTGAATGATGTCTTGTGAGCTCCTGAGCTGCTGCTGCTGCTGCTGCTAATGGCTGCTGCTGCTGTTAATGGTGCTGCTGCTGCTGCTAATGGACACACCCTACAGGCTAGACAACCCCTGTTAGCAAATGTTTAATAATTACTTATTATGGCCCTAGCCACATAAACAAACAAGTCCCTGATCACAAGGGTGTCTGTTCACAGGAGATTAGACTGGAGTCAACTTCAAGTAAGGGATATTGTCTTGATATATCACAGAATTCTTAATACTTCACGTAGGTCTAAGAGTAAACTATCAATGGTAATCGGAAAGGGGAACTAAATGTACTATTCCAAGCTCTTGTCAAAATTTGGGTTATTAAAGAAGGAATATGAGAAGAATAAGAGTTCCACTGCTGAATAAAATGGCCTGACAAAACTATTCATAAATAATTATTGATTCAGGTTATAAAATTTCATACACATCACAACACAAACAAGCAAACAAGAGAGGGTCTCACCTTTATAAAATGATCTAATTCCTTCATTAACATACATTTTACTTGCAGCTTGATAAAGATTCTTGTAGATCTGCAAATAAAAGGTGTTGAATCTAAATATGTTATTGTAACTGTAAATGTACCTTTCGAAACGGGGCAGTGGCACCAAATATAAAATGACATTTTCCTGTGCCTGATGATTCAAAAGCTGACTTTAGTAACTAACAGGGCTGTCACTAAGGGCCAGGGGCTGGGGAATTCCCCCGGCTACCATGAGTGAGCCCCGGCTACTTAAAATCAAAACCACTGGTAAGTGAAAAAATACATCAAACAACAAAATTTTGTCCCCCAACTACTTTTTCATTTTCCCCACCTACTTGAAAAATTAGTGATGATCCTGTAGTACATATCCAGGGTTAACAGTAAATTCAGGTTGAACTACATATTCCTAGACTTATGCTATAATAATAATAATGATGATGATGAAAGCTTCATTTGAACTGAAAGACTGATCAGCGAAATCCAAATAAGAAAGTACACTGGTATGTTACAGTTGGAAATAGGTCAAAGTAAAATTAATCAGTCTCCTGATTAGTGGCAATTTCATTATAAAATTAAAACAACAAAAACAAAAACAAGAAATTATATAATTATATCTTTCCTGTCCAGCAAACATTTCTGTTCTCCCCCTGGGAACTACACTAATGGACATTCTAAAAACTGCAAAACTTCTAATAGAAGTAGTTTTATATCAAACATAATCTTACTTTAGGTTCTCCTTGTGCGACAAGCCTTGTTCGTAACACATCTAAAGGCTGTGCGACTGTCGATGAGAGACATCCAGCCAGGCCTCCACAAACAAAGTGAGTCACTGTGTTGACAAGAAAAGCGAAAGACAACAAATCATTTTGATGGAAGATCAGCCTAAATCAGGTTTCCTTGTCTTTAGTATCAGTACAAAACTTGATCCTGAGAGGGTGAATAGCCCCCTGCAGACTTGCAATAGCCATATCTGCCAGCTTGTGCACGAAGGCCTTATGCGTCCCATGGCATGTTGAAGGTGGATGACGAGGATTAGACAAGTATAACAGCACTGCTTCCAGACAGTCTTTGCTGCAATTAACATCCGTGGCCAGGAAAACCTTACAGAAGGAAAGGACACTGGATACCCCTTATGGTCATCAGTTCTTAGCAAGCCATGGAACGCCTAAGGCCACAGATACCTCTATAAGGTGGGATACCCCTTTAGACACAAAATATTTATTCTCCTTACTTGTTACTCTAACATTTCGTTTATGTTGGTTTAGAGAACTTGTTGATACATCAAAAAGATAATCTTATTTATTAGTTTCTGTCACCAGCTATTATTTAATTGTAATAAATTAATGGAATTGTTATACTGACAAATTCTTAATTTGGGCATTTCCAATTCAACACACTAATAATACGAAGGCTATCCTTAATGATTCTATACAACCATTACTAATATTCCTTCCATAATGAAAAAAGCCACAAGAGCTTATTGAAAAGTTTAATGACCTGGTTTCCACTTTGGATCTGTACACGCAGGATATGTTCTCCACATAACTTCAGTAATGGCTTCAAATGACATGAACTGGAATACAAAAGCAAGGGAAAGAGGCAGAAAAAAATTTTAGTATTCAGCCAAAAATGTCAATGCACTATAATTTATTGTGCTTATGATTTGCTATTTTGAAGAATACCCAGAAAAGGTCTTTACTAGTTTAATAATAATAGAAACCAGACAAGTGTAAAAGTAATTTTATTGTTTATTGCTTACTTGAACATATCCATACACCACTGAAAGGACTTGCGCTGGAACATGACCTTTCCTGATAATTAAAACAAATTATGTATTCTCAATGGTTATGTATTCTGTAGTTTAGTTAATTAAAGTTATCATGTTTGTATTTGCTATATAACGTATATGTTACAGGTCAAATTTAAATTCAGGTTAAATTTTTGTTAACATAGGTTATTTTTTTTCAACCTAGGTAAAATTTAGGGCTATTATTAGGGTTAGGGTTTAGATTGGAGTCATATTTTAAAAAAATTAGTGGTTCACCACCATTTCCTACGTGGTAAACTTGATAATGGGACAGCAAATCTGGAGGTTGAAAGTTAAAATGTAAAAAGGTAAAAAAAATAAATTACACTACTTTTAAGTAAGGATGGTGGAGGGGGTTCATAGGTGTTTTAATTTAATTTTCTACAAAATAAACTAGGTTAAAAAAAATAACCTAGGTTGAAAAAAATAACCTAGGTTAAAAAAAATAACCTAGGTTGAAAAAAATGAACTTAAGCTAATTTTGACCTGAAACATAATTATATACTGTAGCTTAAATGAATTCCAGTATTAAGTATTAAAATATATTCAAACTATTTTGATTTGTATTTTCTTTTGCTCCAGATTTGTTACCATAACCATTAAACAAAACAAAAAGAAAATACAAGTCAAACTAGTCTGAAATCATTTTGATTTATTTTAAAATACAACATATATTTTAAATGTTTTTTCTTTACCAAAGTGCTGTAAATCCTTCCTCTTTGTAAATAAGTTTGAATGCCTGCCATATTCCTGAATATTTACCAGTAATAGTTTTCTGCAATAGGAAAAGGCAGATATTAGGTTACATCAGTGACTAGTGTCTGAAACAGGAGTTTGCTACTTCTGTGGTATATGTTCCTTACCAGTTTTTATTGATACTTGTCAGGGGAATAGCTACCTCAGGATGTAACAAATTGATCGAAATCGATCATCGGAAAGCTAATCAATTAACCGATACTACTTGAAAGTGATCGATACTTGTCGATTGATTAGTTAATTAAATCGATCGAAATCGATAATCACAGAAATCCCGACCTAACCGATTCAAATCAATTTTACCCATTGATGCCTGACGGCTGTTGAAACGGCACGAAACCCCTAAAATCGGTTACAAAACAACAGATTCCTACTACTAAATAAACACTCAACACTTTCTATGCTTTCCTTTAATTTTAATGCTAATAAACACACTCAGTTGTATTTTCTGAAGCATTGTTAGTAGTAATTATCTAAAACGTTAAACACAACTCAAAACAAAGTGGCTAAGTAAATAACAAAGAAGCAAAATCTCCGCAAGATGCGTATCAGATAACAACACGTGTGTGTCAAATCTGTTCACCTAAAATTCTGAACTAAAGATTGAAAAATGAAAGAAACTTGAAAGGAACTTTGCCTCTAATTAAATTTCATTTAAAATGAAGCCAAGAATTGTATTCAAAATCGGGTAGAAATATTGAAAATTCAAAACCGTGCAATTCTGTATACAAGAACTAATTATTCACATGTTCACGCTAAAGAGAAAGTTTTGATTTTATTTTGCAGATTTTGCAGTCAATTGTTCACTCAATGGCTTTACGGATCCTTCAAAAAATTCCATCCATATTTCGAAGCAATACTGTACATTACCATTTTTGTTTTCAAAAGTCTTGGGATGCCGCATTACGAGCAAATCCGTGTGTAGGTCCATGATTTGTATTCAAAACTCATTTCGAAGTGCCATGACACCATGTCTGGGGCCGTGCAAGGAAAGATGAATCCGTCCTCAGGCAATCAATAGTTTTCAATTGAAAACGATCTTTCAATTGTATTCGATTAAAATCGATAATCACAATAACATTAGCAATCGATTTCCGATATTACTCGATTAATTACTATTGATTTTATCGATTAATATCGATTCTTATCGAGTATCGGAATTATCGATTTGTTACGTCATGCTATCTTTACGAACCCCGCATGCACATACGCACATATGTATCTGAGAAAGTGGAAAATAAAGCAAAATAAAATATGCTTAAATATATCTACCATCACGCTATTTGTGATACATGTTCATAAACATTAGGAATGAGACTTTCTATAAGAAATTTAATAACTTATTCAAGTTCTGTAAACAAAACGAAAACCAATTTGTTTATTGTATAAGCTTATATTTTATCTATATTGAAAGCTTTTGTCGAACAAGACATAGCACAATAAGCAATATTATAATTCAATGAGACGTAACAATACCTTGGTTGTTGGTTCAATTTGTAGCTGAAATCGTATTTTTAGAACATCAAGAGGTTGAACCACAACTCTTGTCAAAACACCGGACACAGATCCACATAGACCACATTGCAGGGAAGATACGCTCTTCTCTTTACGACCAGGATCAAAACCGACCACCATTTCT
Source organism: Meandrina meandrites (assembly GCA_963693305.1). Taxonomy (NCBI): domain Eukaryota; kingdom Metazoa; phylum Cnidaria; class Anthozoa; order Scleractinia; family Meandrinidae; genus Meandrina; species Meandrina meandrites. The sequence continues at coordinate 16,753,581 of OY855904.1, forward strand.
TCAGTAAAAACATTTTTCGATCCCATTTACATTCAACGGATAATTGACAGTACGGAAATAAACAATTCCTGGAATGATATTTAAAATTGTGTCATAGTTATGATGTGTTGCACGCGCTACTTCCTCCGCCATCTTGACCATGTTCACGCGACCTGAGAAAAAGAGGGAGGAATGAGTACTGAGAGAAATTCCCGCGGGATCTTGAAATTATCACGTGGGCAGTTCTTGACACATGATTGGTTGTTTTATCTCGGAGTCGGCGGATCATCTTTCAAAATCTATGGAATTTATTTTCGTGATGATCAATCAATCGAGCTTGGTTTCGATACGTTCGTTATTTTGAAACTTGATAGATTATGGTGTACATTGGTAATTCCCTTCTGTTTTGGATTTCTTTGTTTGAAATGTGAAAAATGTCTACTCCGACCAAATCAAGAGGTAAGCGCGCACTGCCGAACATTCCTCTCAACAGAGCGGCAAGTGATGATCGCATAGTTACAACGACGCCGAAATCAACCATCTCCAAGAGAACTGATTTTGACTCTGCATGCGTTGACGTGAAAAAGAACAGGAGCTGCTCCTCACAGCAGCAGCGAAAGAACGGCCCGATCATGAATTCGAAGGTTCCATCGGAGTTGATTTCTAGAAGGAAGGATCTTTCGTCGAGCGAGAGTGGTTCCAATACGAGTTCACCTTTTAACTCTCCTCGAGCAACACGGAAGGGAACCGTCGGACCAATGGTAGCAGATATTATTGATAAATTCTCAAATGGCTCGCAAAAAACCACGGGAATGGAAGGAAACGATGTTAAAGAAGATACAACGAGTACCGAGAAAAAGATCGCACGTGTGCTACCAATGACACCGCAATTCATTGAGGAACATCTGATCACGAATACTGCAGATGATCCTTTGTCTACTAAACATGAAGAAGAGTATTCTTTGAAAATCAGTAAACTGCAGTCTGGCTTATTACAAAATAATAATTACGATGGAATGAAGGGCTCTATGATACTTAAGAATTCTGAGAACAAAATTGCACTCGACATTTTGCAAGCAAAGATGGCTGGAACACCATCCATTTCAACAACACCACAACAACCGTTTTCCGGCGATGATGGCGAGGGATCGAGTGTGCGAGTTGGTGTGAGAGTTCGACCTTTCTTACCAAGGTAATATGATACGTTTTCTGTGATAACACGATAACAGCTGACTGTAACAGAAAACAAATCTTTTTGAACACTTAATGAAGTTGTTTGTTGTTGTTTGGTGTTTTACAATACGCGGTGTGGCAAATTCTACGCATTATATTGATCATCAGCTGATCACGAACTTGTTGTATCCAGAATCATTGTACAATGACTGATTTCAAATTGATAAATGTTTGCCCAAACAGTGTTTCGATGACGGGAAGGTTGGCATTTTTTTCTTACATACTGTACAATGTACATTGGAAACAATACAACACGCTTTGACGATGGTGTGTGACATTACAAGAAGCAATATCGGATTACTTGTTTCTTTAAAAAAAAAAAACTCCAAATGGTTAATAACTTAGCAAATCCTTGTTTTCTTACTTCCGCAAAAAAAAAACGATGTTGATGACACGTTCCAAGGGTTGTACATTCAAACTTTGAACTACATCGAGTAAGTTTGTTTACACAATTTACATTCTTGCCCGATGACGACTTAATTAAAGCCTCATTAATTCATTTGTGCCCATTGTGTGTGATCAACCCTTTTGTTTCTTTCGATAAAGATTTATAGATAATCCAAGAACTAATACAAGGGATTAATGGTTAATTTAGCTCTCTGGTGCTATATATAAATAACAATGTATTCATACAGTAGTTCTTTTCTTCATTTGCAATCTTGAGATCTGAAAATCACAAACTGAAACATACCAGTTGGCATTAAGAAGAGTTTCTTATTTAAAACTTAGCTATACAAAAATTTATTGAATGAGCATGATTCTCATCTATATTAATAAACTAAGTGGTGCTACAAAGCATATCCCAAATATCATTAATTATGAATCAGGGCCCGCGCAGAGGGAGGGGCTGGGGGGGCTTTAGCCCCCCCACTTTTTCACAGTAAAAGGAAAAAATAATAAGAACTTAAGTAAATAAACAAGTAAAGAAAGAAAGAAACGTAAAAAATAATTATTATTGAACGAACAATTACTAAAAGTATTTCATTTGAACGCCTTTCCAGAAGCTGGTAATAAACTGTTTTTTTGATTTTGTTCCATATTGGTAAATCCTGGTGAACAATCATTCAGCACCCTAGCGCCTAAAGACTGAAATTTTTTCTCAACAATGACGCAAGAGAGACTTAGCAACCTGACAATGATGAAAGTCACGAAGAATGACTTTTTGACATCTCAAACGAATTTGCAGATCATAGCAATAACAGAAGAGAAATTTCGGCGTCTTTGAACAAATTAATTTATACTAAAATTTTATTCGTTAATTTCTATTGATTGATATATATGATATATGAAATGTAGCAGAAAACGGCGGATTCAAGGTTTGTAAAGGCTAATGGCAGTAGTACTGGGTTGGAGTAAATTATATTGTTTCAAGCAGGATTTGATAGTGAATCTATAGGTCTGGTTATAAATGTTGAATCTACTAATATTGCAAAGACATTACAACAAGGCTGATACTACGTGTAAAATTAACTTTGCAAGACACCAACAGGAACAGAACCGATAAAGCAGGGACAGCTGGTTCGTCCTTTTTGGGACTCATCGGTGCGATGTAACAAATCTAAATAACGCCAGCTCGAAGGCCAGCGCAAATAAATTGCAGTAATCTCTTGCAGACCCTACGTTTAAGCAGCATAATTTTAGAAAGACCTTCTGGTGTCTGAGAGTAACTAAAACCCAAATTTTCCAAGGGTAGCATGCCACTTCCCCCCCCCGAAAAAAAAAAAAAAAGCTGGCTCACGTTTAAGCCCCCCCAGTCAAAATCTTGCTGCGCTGGCCCTGTGAATAGCAATTGACATTTCTTACAACAGATGAAGTGATTAAGTAAGACTCACTAAAGAACTGTAGATAAGAAAACGAAAAGAAAATTGATGTAAGGCAACTACTTTTTTCAGCATCAAATTATAAATATCACAAAACAGAACAGTTCCAAAAAGGACCAGAATTTATTTAGAATGCATAAAAGTGTCACAGCCTCTAACTTTGGACCTTTACTACGTTCAAATCCCACTGAGGTCAAAGAATTTGTCTTTGTTTTGTGTAGTCCCCAATGTCCTTTCTCAAGGACCAGCACTCAGAAGGAAATTCCTCGATTATTTCCCAGCACTTAAAATTGCATTTCACAAATTATTGTTGATTGATCTGCTGCCGTGGATCTCACCTCAGCAGCTTGAATCTGCCTTGACTTTCATTCCGTCTCAGGGTTTCACTCACCCTAAGACTAGTGCACATGTTAGACTCCTTGGTCCGTGTTTCAAACAGATTAATTGACCAATATAATTTATTTCTATGTACTCCACAGAGAAGAGAGTGATCCAAATGTGAAGCTGTGTATTTCTATGAAGGAAAATGAGACTATCATCACTTCAGATGCTGGCATGGAATTTGAGTTTGTATATGACTACTCTATCTGGTCCTGTGATCCCAAGGACCCTCACTACGTTGGACAAGAGAAGCTGTATGAAATGATGGGACGTCCTCTTTTGAATAGCGCTTTTGAAGGCTATAACACCTGCCTATTTGCTTATGGCCAGGTAATACTTTTAATTATAGAATAAGGTGTTTGTCCAAGGAAATATCAATGTATATTAGGATGATAACTTTATATGTTTAAGACAGAAGAACAACTACTGTAAGATAAAAATTGAAGCCAATATGTAATTTTTTTGAGTTCGAAATGCCTAAAGTTACCAGTATTTTTTCTTTCCTTGTTCAAGAAGCCTACATGTATTGTGAGATTGGCAAATGGTCAATTTTGGATTTTGTGAAGACCAGGCGACTGTAATTATTTTTTTGTGTCCATGAGATGTGAGGCACTTATTTTTTTGAAGGGCTTAAAATAACCACTCCTTTGTTATGTATGTAAAGCCACTTTATCCTACAACTTTTGAAGCCTCTAAGTTACCTTGAATAGGTGACCAAATCTTGTTCTTTGTTTTTTTTTTTAAGTCATTGTGGCTTTTTGCAATGTTTTCTTGATGGCATTTAACGGGAATTAACGCCATCAAGACATTTGATAATTTGAATGTTGATAAGTTTAGGTTAGCATAATTCTAGTGAAATAATTTCCCTCTTTATTTTTTTCTCTTTCAGACGGGATCAGGGAAGTCATACAGGTTAGCCACAATCATCAGTCAATTTAATTATGAAACCACAAACAATAAATTATTTATCTCTTTCTGTTCAATTTTAGTATCATGGGCCATGGAGACGAACTTGGTGTTTTACCAAGATTCTGCGAAGAACTGTTTGAGAGGATGAAATGTTGGAATGAGGTGATTGAAATACTGTTTAAGTATACAGCAAAAAACTATTTCAATTGCATCTTTTAGTTGTTCTTAGAAGATTCCACCTTTTTCCTTAAAATGGTCTTGCCCATAATTAGTCTTTAATATATGAAAAAAATCTCTGAATACCTGTCTTGTTTACCTTCACTATCACAGCTGCAGTTCACTGTGGAAATAAGCTACTTTGAAATCTACAATGAGAAGATTCATGATCTGTTGGCACCTAGTAAGAAAAAGGACGGCAAAAAAGTTCAGGTAAATCATTACTTTTTATTGCTCTATCAGAATATTTCAGTGGTGATGTACCCAGTGCTTTCAATAAGCACCGACGGCCGGCGAAAAGTGTTGGCTATAATTTGCTCAGAGAAGTCGGCTACTTTTTTCCTTAAATTGAAGTAACTTGAGAAAGATCCTTTCAAACCTAGTTGATGCAGTCGGCTACTATATTCCAACAAGCTGCCTACTTCAAATTTTATTGAAACCCCTGTGTACCGTATATTGTGTTTTCTCAGAAAACATCCTTATTCCCACCATGGAAGGCTTTTGGTTTTAACGCCCCCGCCCCACCGCTTTGGAAATTTCATTATAGCTTCCTGACCTGAAAATTTTGTCATACTTTCCTTTAAAATATTTTGCTTTTGAGATCCCCCCTCCCCCTTGGAAATATTTCCAATGACCCCTTATGGGGTGGGTATGGATATTATCTGGAACCACACATTAGGCATGATAGTATTTAAATTTTAACTCATTTCTTTGATTGTAGCTGAGGGTCAGAGAGCACCCAATCCTGGGGCCATTTGTTCAGGATTTGACCACGTGAGTATACTTTGCATGCATATTTCAATAATATGCCAAAGTACAATATTTTTTGTGGCTAAATAGCATTTAGGCAAAGTTAATCTCATGACAATACAGGTTAGCGGATGTTCGTTGCAGGTGGCCGGATGCGGTTATGTTTTAAGCTGGGGCACCTCATGACCTCAGTGCATTTGCTTGCTTGCATGATTCGCTTAGATTGTTCGCTGCACTTAGCCTGCATGCAGTGCATTCTGAAGCCTTTTTTGCCCACTCCACCCTCCCTTCAGTGCGGATGTGTTAGGTAAGTATTGGTTGGTAAGTGTTCCACCGAGTCATTCAGTGTGACGGTGCCTGGTGGTGACCACTCGCAGGGTTGCCATGGATATCTATTGGCGATGAGTTTAAATTGCAATTTGCCATGGAATGTGGTGTGCTTTTGGACTACCGTAGTTAATTTATGTTCAACATACCATTTTCCTCTTCATTTACTTTGACTACCTTCAATTTGGAAATATTTTGCAAAATTTATTACATCAATAATAAAATCTAACCTTTGTGTTAAAACTTTTTAAATTTTTATTTGTTTCTTCTTTAGATACACTGCAAGTTCATATGCTGATGTTGAGGTGAGCAAACACAAAATTGATATTGATCAATATGTACCTGCCATCTATTTTTTATCTTGGGGGGGGGGGGGGGGGGGGTGTAAGGAATTCCAAAGATTTCATGAATGAAATTAAAGTACTGTATTTTATGCTTTCTATAAAATTCACCCTGTGCTCTAGGCAAAAGGAATTGGTCTGTACATCATGTATTGCATGTATGTTTGAGATAGAAGTTTGAGCTCCAGAGGCACAAAATTCTGCAAATAATATAATATATAGGGATCATATAGTTTCCTCAAAATGTGACTTATTTTGTTTTTATTAAAATAGTCTTGGCTGGCTGTTGGAAACAGCATCAGAGCAACAGCTGCCACAGGAATGAATGACAAGAGCAGTCGTTCTCACTCAGTCTTCACCATGGTTATGACGCAGACAAGGGTAAAGTGTAGACTTTCTAAAAGTCGTTTGCTTCTCGTTTTTCGGTTTGGCAGGAACCTTGTCAATCTTGATTGCCCAGTACCTGCATTTTTATTTTTATTTAAATCAATATTTATCCAGGAGCATCCAATTTACCAGAGCTACTTTAAATGGAGTCCTGAAAAAAAACAAAACGAAGACATTAAACAAAAATAAAAAAAAAAACTAGACAATTAACAGGTAGAGTATTATTGTCTAAGATGGCGTAAAATTCTAAGAATAATCCCTTAAATTCTAAGAATGATCTAAATTCATTTTTCCCTTTCAACATTGATACATAAATAAAATCGTAATATTTGGGATATTGTCTTTGATACACCACCAATTTTCAAAGCTACTATTGCGAAAAAAAATGGGTCAGAAAAAGTATAGCTTTAGTTAGATTATATTGCACAACAGAAACATTTCAATCTGTTTTTAATTTGGCTCTCAAAGGATGTTATAGAACCACTAAAATGGCAGAAATCAGATAACTTCTCAGCGTACTCAACAGACTTCACTGACACAGTCTAACTAGCTATACACATCTTGTTTCCTTATAGACCGAGATATTTGAGGATTCAGAGACACAAATGACCACAGCCAGCAAAATTAACCTGATTGACTTGGCTGGAAGTGAGAGGGCGAGTCAAGTGTTAAATGATCAGGTGATCAAGACGGCAGAGGTAGCAGCCCTCAGACTCAAGGTAACATCTGTGAACTGTGATGTTGAGAAGGAGTGAACAATTTTTGCGTGGGATACCTGTGGTATCGCACACTAATGCGATCGGGTTGTAAGTCCGTTAATGCAAATGAGTTGCAACATTGTATCCCACACATTGTATCCCCTATTTTTTGCTAAGTGCTAAAATATTGTGTTGAATTTTTTTTTCATTCCAGGAGGGAGGTAGTATCAACAAGTCACTGCACACTCTTGGTAAAGTCATCTCCCTGCTATCCGACAGAGAAACACACGCTAAAAAGAAAATGTACATCCCCTACAGGGATTCCACTCTAACATGGTAAGTGTAATGCACATGTATGATGGCAAACAATTTGTTCATTACATGTCCAATACTATTAGATTAACTTGAATAGCTTCACTTATTATTCCATCATTGCGCCATTTTACATATTAGGTCAAGAAAACGTGCAAAATATGCCGCGTTATTACACTGTAGAGCAGGGCAAAAATACGGACAGAAAGCGGAAACAAAATGGCCGAAATGAACCATCCAAACTTTGACTAATAACAGTGGAATAATAAATCCCTCAGTTATTCAATGGTTTAACATATAATACGCACAGACATTTTACTCATTGCTCGTATCAGAAGCAACAAGATTAGAAGTTCAGTGTTTCCTCGGAGATGAGTTGCCTGCCCATAAGATCCTTGCAGGAGACCGGTCAGGGAGTAACATAGTTGGGGAGCAGCGCGAAAAGCGGCGTCCCTCGCCATTTTTTCCACTCGCCGTTCTTCACGCTAATCTCGTTTTTCGCGCTGCTCTCCAACTAATCGAGCGCCTGAGACAGGCTAGTCAGGGAGGCATTGCGAGGGTGAAGCATCTTGTTCAAGTCCTTGTGTTGCAGAGGTTACTGGTGCACTGACTGTTGGGTACCACCCCTCCCTCATTACACAAAGTAGAAAACACGATTTAACGTTGTTGTTTCCCTTTGCAGGTTACTAAAGGACAGCTTAGGCGGAAACTCCAAGACAGCCATGATAGCAAATATCAGCCCTGCAAGCACTTCATTCGGAGAATCTCTGAGTACATTACGATATCCTTTACAAACAGCTTCAACAAAATCTCTCCAGTTTGTATGCCGTCGCGCTTTTCAAATTAAACCTGCATTGAAGTGTTTTTGACAGCTATAAAACTTACAGTGGTGCCAAGCGAAGCGTACCCCCCCTCCCCCCCCCCCCCCCCCCTAGAGTACATTAATGAATTGATTATTCGAAATTTGAATCCGCTAGCAATTTCAAGAATGCAGTCATCTTATTATTAATGAAAGGGCCGATCAATGTTCGAATCAGAATTTGGTTTCTGATCACAGCCACCCGATTTGAATTAAAGAGAAGGCGAGAAGTTGAACCATCTAAAAAAAAGACATGTTCAAATTGAGTTCAAACGTTGCGTGATTCGTCTTTAAGCTTCAAAGTTGGGGCGTCAGATGTTTCGCACGAGCGATCATGAATTCGAACTGGTGATAAAATTTTCCGTCAAGATCTGTAAACCGTCCAGTTTCATGCGATTTACAAACGCAGAAAAATAGAAATTGAAGTTTGAGATCCACGAAAATCTTAAAAAATGACTTTGCCTTTTACAAAGTTAAATTTGACGAAATTTCTGGAGGCGTAAAATTTGTTTATCGGCAGTTCACTTTCGTTATCGCTCTTGCAAAACTTTGTCTGAAATCCCTTCAAACTTGAACATGTTTTTTTCAGGACGTACGTATTCATGATGAATAGATGGTAAGACAAATTCAATTTCACACCTTCTCTTTAATTCAAATCGGGTGGCTGTGATCAGAAACCAAATTCTGATTCGAACATTGATCGGCCCTTTCATTAATAATAAGATGACTGCATTCTTGAAATTGCTAGCGGATTCAAATTACGAATAATCAATTCATTAATGTACTCTAGGGGGGTACGCTTCGCTTGGCACGACTGTAAATGCTGTGAGAAACCATTCGTGTTTGCACTTTCCTTGACTGTTTTCAAATATGCTCAGAGAGCCCGTACAATTGTCAACAGAGCGGTTATAAACGAGGATCCCAATGCAAAGATCATAAGAGGTTTGTTGAGAAAAAATGGACGTTACATCTTATGTGAATGTTACATGCTTTAGTACTTCACACTGATGAAGTTTATATATTTTCTCTTCAGAGCTGAAAGCCGAGATCGAGAGACTGAAACTATCTCATGGGGAGGGAAACCAGGAAATAAGTGCGATAGCTCTGGCAGAAGTAGCTCTGCTAAGAGAGAAACTTATGGAAACCCAACGTCTTCTGGCTGAGTCAACTCGGTGAGTTAACTGCGTGCTTCAGTAAATTGCACGGCTCCTCTCGGGTGTACCCAACATTCTCTGATAAACGGCCGGTTTAACATCGTTCAGCAGTATTTTTTTAACAAATAATATTAATCGTACTCTTACGGCTATAACTGACTTGTTAGTTTTATTCTATGTTATTTTAAAAATCCTTCACAAGCAGCCCATCAGACAAGCCGCAACATTTGGTGACCTCTGTGTATAAATTAGTCTTTCTAACAGCAAGCTCTGAGTTAGGTTTAATACGTACTTATTAAATCTTTTTCTCCGTTTCGACATCAAGGAATTGGCAAGAGAAACTTGCCTTGACGGAAAAAAGAAAACTCGAAGAGGCCGAAAAACTCAAGGTAATACGAGTGTGATTTCAAGGAAGGATTTCACTTGATACACCGTTAATTTTGGTTTGTCTGTTCTTTTGTTGTTCCTGTAAAGTATAACTGTTTGTTGTTTTTATTTGTTGTTTTTAATCTGGCAGAAAGCGGGCATTTCTTTTAAAGTGGACAACCGATTACCGAATCTTGTCAATTTGAACGAAGACCCTCAACTGTCGGAAATGTTGCTGTATATGCTGAAAGAAGGTGTGTAAACCAACAGTGCCTATCATTTGAAATACATTGAAACCGTTCTAAGCGCTTTATAATCAACGTTTTTGTTTGTAGGAGAGACGACGGTTGGTCAGAATGATCATGATATTAAATTGAATGGCGCACTTGTAGCAGAAACACATTGGTAAGCATGTGACATGTTCGCACTTTTTTATTCGAAAGTCCTTTTGTTGTAGCTAGCACAGTTGGAACTGTGCGTATTTCCTTTAAATTTTGTGAATCATGATTTTTTTTTTCAGTGTCTTGCGAAACGAGGGAGACAAAGTCACCGTATCACCGATTGGTAAGGTTGAACACTTCAACCTCCGACATTAATCTACTTTTTCTATTTTTATCGTTTTCTTTGGTCTGCAGTTTCTCTGATGTTCAATGTTTTGTTACAGGAGAGGCGCCGACGTACGTCAACGGTCAGCAGATTGTGGAAGAAACAGTACTTCATCATGTAAGCGATCACATTTAATGACCGTCATTATGTGAATAATATCATATTTCCCAGTTTTGGCTGCATCACGTGTTAAGACTAATCGCGTGCTAAACAAAATTGATGTCAGTGTTACAATCGTTGTTAGCATAAAAGTTTACTTTTTAATTCATCGCTTTACTCATCCGGACTACTTTGATTGCAGGGTGATCGTGTTGTTATTGGAGGTGATCACTTTTTTAGGTACATCAAACGTTTTCTTTGTTCTGTACGAGTGTACATGTTGCTACTGCGACAAGGGGTGACAAGTTGTAAACTACGTAGCAATAGCATGTATTACAGCCATACACAGTCATCTAATCATCTTTCTTTCAACTACTTTTATTTTCTTGTTTCATGTTTTTCCCCCTCGAAACCTGTGACTTCTGTTTTCGTTTTTGTACTAAATAAGTTGTTGATTTGATAATAGGTTAAACCATCCCAAAGAAGTCAAAAAGAGAAAGATGAGTAAATCTGCGGCTCCTGAAGGAAACAATCAAGAGACTGCAGTTGTCAAAGACTACGAGTTTGCAAGGAATGAACTGGCACAAGCGCAGGATGCAAGGTGGATATCAGTTTATATCATTTAGTGGTTTTTCGTGACGTGCGTATAGTGCAGAAACACCAAGCCTGCAGTGCAGACGTACTTTTGGGCGAGCGGGCGCTGAATATTCCATCGAGCGTTTTGGGGGTTGGAGGCAGTGGAAAAACGGAAAGGGACTAGGAATCAGGTTGAAAAACGAATGAGGGGGAGGGGCCGTCCCGTTCCCGCCCTTTTTTGCTCACTACACTGCAGGCTAAAGGAAAACGCTCAGGATAAAGACATGTGTCCGATAGCAAGCGCGGGAAAATACCGATGACGCGTGTGGCAAATTCACGAAAGATTTATCATTGGTTGTTTTCAATCTGAGTGGGCGAAAAAAAAATCGCTTCTCAGATTGCGTGGGGCGTGTTGCGCCAGCCAGTCAAAAGGTATGTTATGCCTAAGCAAGTGATTGAAAAGCGGGGAAGCGATATTTGTCTTTTACGATGCAGTTAAAAACACTATTAAAACTTGAGGAAGCACGGTTCATCGTGTATTTCAAACAAAGGAAGTTGCATCCGAGAACAATAGGTTCCCCAAGAGTAAAGAAACTCATAACAACAATTCACAAATCATTTTACAACAGACGCATTATTTTTAGGTAAAGTCGATTTAAAACCTAAAATATTAGGTAACTAAATTATGTTTGTAGTCCTCCGATTTTGTTGTTACAGCTTTTCCTTCCAACCATCTGTATGCACGCTCCTCGTGTATAGCCTGCGAGCAGGCTCACCTTTGGGTCACACGCGCGCGCAGCGAAGCCGCGTGACGTGCTCGCAGGCTACTCGTGTATTGTTGCTAATCTATCGTGTTCTTATAATCACAGACTTCAAGCTGAGTTGGAAGAAGCGAGAGAAGAGGCAAGAATCAAAGCCCAGGAGGAAATAGTAGCTCGAATACAGGAAGCTAAGGTAACAATTGTCACTGTGGATAATTCTAAACGAATTTGCCATTTAACCAAGTTTAAAATTAATTTGTGTGGGTTTTTCTCCAACAGGAGGTCGCCCAACAAGAACTATCGGAACAGAAACAACAATACGAGGAACGAGTCACACATCTTCATGAAGCTATGGTAAGTGCCGATTGATTGATTGATTGATTGATTGATTGATTGATTGATTGATTGATTGATTGATTGTATGTCACGTGCCAAACTTCACTGTTCTTATTGGTGGGTGCAGTGTAACCTTCCGGATTAGGTAGTAGGAACAAACGCGTTATGGAACTACAACGCTATTTCGCTAGGAAAGGCATTGACTGATATTTGTACCTTTTTCCTCATGCTCTATTAGTTTTTGTAAAAAAAAAATTGACTGTCTAAAAGGGTGGTTGCAGTGTAGTGCTGAGTAAATTATCTTTAAAACTGTATCTTTTTGTGTCATTAGGAATCTCTTACGACAGAAAAGAAGGAAGCTGAATTGTCGAAGCAAACAGCAGTAGAAAAGATTTCTGAATTAGAAGCACACAGAGTGGTAAGTCCAATGTCGAGTCCTGGCCTTGTCTTGAGTGACAGAAAATGCATTCTTTATCTTTTTCCTTTCCTCTTTTTTCGTATTTTCTTGGCTTCGTTATATCTGGGCACATTACTTATTATTTTAATTTTTCCTTAGCTTTTGGAGCAAGAAATCCTGAACAACAGAAAGAAGTTACAAATGGAAGCGCTTGCCGCCAAACAGGTCAGACCAGTTGAACATAAACACTTAGTTCGTTATCTGCAGCTGATTATTGAAACAAAGCAAAGGAGCAAAACAAGGGCATAACGTGTTAACTTTAACCGGGGTGAAACACGTCCAAGACTTGTTGAACAAAAAGAAAATAACAGGCGAAAAAGCGCGGGCAATCTTGCTTCTCTCAATTTTCTTGTCTCGTGCGTCAACGTTCGCCGCGGTATGCGACATAGACAAGCTAAGTCAAACAACATTAGCAAACTATTAAGGTCTATTAACGGTAATAAGTTACATGACACTGTTGCGTTTGCAGGCTTTGGAAGAAACCAAAATGAATCAGGTCCGAATTATTACAGAGCTGGAGAAAGAAAAGAAGAAAATGCAGGATGATGTACAGAAACTAAAAGACGCTAAGGTAAGAATACAAAGAATACACCTGAATACTGTAATGTTTTCTTTCATCAAAGTTCAAAACATTGTTTTTTCTAAAATACGTTTTACATCTTAAGATGTCTTTGTTATTTTACTTTCTTAGCAAAACCGCGAAAAGATGAGAGAGGAGTTTAAGGCGTCTTTTAACAACATCGGAAGGAAAAATTCCCTTGCAGGTAGCTCACTGAGTTTATGTGGCTAGTTAATCTATTTAAGGTGAATCTAGTCTTAAATTGAACAAGATATATAGAGGTAGAAAAGACAATGAAATTGAAAAGTGATTTCACTATACCATCATTATTTTAAGATGGAATATAAATGGCATTTGAGTCATAAGTAAAACAAGAGGAAAGGTGGAATAGCCAACATAATAATCATGACCAAGCCTATCCACTTAACTTTTTTGCTGCTCAAGATGCCTATTTGTTTATCAAGTGACTCATTCTGCTCACTTCTGCAGATGATCCGAACAAGAAGGAATTATTACGAATCACCATGTCTTTAAGAGAGGCCAACAAGATCAGCCAGAGCCTTTCAAAACACATTGTAAGTAATGACAATATAATTTGTTTCACCGTGCGCCAGCAGATATGAACCCCCTACTGTTCCCGTTTACTTGAATTCTGTATGAATTTTCAAAAGTCAGACTTTGACTTATCCGTCTATTCAATGATTTTACTATTGCTTTGTTTCTGTACCTCCACTTTAAATTTAGTTCTAAGCTTTTGGGATTTTTCTGTATTCCATTGCAGACCTTTAGCCGAGATGATGTCTTTGTCGACGGCAAGGTAATCGAAATGTCGCATGTCTTTGTGGTTTTTGTTGAAGAACATCTTTGTTGGGAAAAGTGTAAAACCTGTATCGTGTGCGAACATACACACAGCCAGTCATTGTCAAAATGCTTCCTAGACTAGCTTATCCTGGGACTTGAATGCTCAAGTTGTCCAGTCCCTTTTTAAGCACGAACCTGTGTCACACTATATTTTAAGTCATGCCCATAAAAAGGCTTACTCAGCTTAGTTTAATGTTGCTTAGCATATCCCGAATGGCGATAAAGGATTGTTTTACATGTAAAATTTGTGCCTCGTCTCCATTATTTTTGTAATGCACATTTCAATTTAAATCACTGCATAACGTTTTGCGTTTTGCTATATCAACAGTCAGAGATGAAGATTCGTTTGAATAACACAAAGAAAGGTCTGACGACTGTGTGGTCCCTGGAGAAGTTCGAGAGCTCCATGGAACAGATGAGGGAATTGTATCAGGTATGAAACGCTGTTAGCTTGCTTTGTGGATATCTTTTTTCTCTTTTATTTTCAAACTCTCTTTTTTCTTCTTTTTTGAACAGCAACGTGATAACGACAGCGTGTCAGGGGAGTCTGGTGACGAAGTTGATCCTTTCAATGACCCGGATGATAAATGGGAGAAAGATTTCAAACTGGACTCGTCAAGTAGCAGGTTCGTAAGACACGTGACTAATAATAAAATGAGCTTGTAGAAGTAGTTTTTCGTGAGTTAATGCCAACTGCGATCTTAACTTATATGCCACCATAAGTGTACAGTTTTGTATGAATTTTCCTTCACAGACGTATTTCATCTCTGAGTAGTTCTGGATTGTCATCTCGTACCAGAGCTTCCGCAGCGGGAAAGTCCCAAGGTACGTCATGAAATGCCTAATGAGCTGTCTTGTGATTTCTGGTATATTTGCATTACATAATGGTCGGTAAGCTTTAGCCATTTCAAGTCTTTGGTGGAAAGAAATATAGTTTTGAGAGGCGCGTGTGTTCAGTTAGCTTGAATTTCAGACGTCTACTGGAGAAAGACATCTGAATTTCAGGCTAGTTTCAGCTGGTTTAGTCAAACATCAACCTATGTAATTTTTTTTAAAAGTCTTTGTTAAACGTACTAACGTAGCTGGGTTCTTTAGGATTTTCTCCAAACAAAGCGGAAAGTATATTTGCCAAGTATCGTAATCAGCAGAACCAAGGCTCATCATCCTCAGAGATATCCGAGGTCCCTTCTGATGACCCAGGGACATTACCCGAAAGGCCTGTTGTAGAGACATCCAGCAAGCCTCCAATGGCTCCTTCCACTAGACGAAGTAAGTACCATATTGCCCGATCTACTCATCCATTTATATGCCCTAAGGCTACCAGTTAATGAAGAAAACAAGACTAACGAAGAACGTACGGAAAATATTCGTTATAACGCAACAAAGTTGGGAGCAGCAGATAAAGCTCTGCTGGTTTTTATGTGAGAATATTAACTCTTGCAATAAACTCCGTGTTCGGAGCTTAGACCTTCTCTTTGCACTATTCAATAGTTCATTTGTAATTTATTAAAACCTCTCCTTTTATTGCAGAAAGCGAAACAAGACGACCTGGTCCCTCTGTGCCAAATCTTTGTAGAGATTCATTGAAAAATTACTTAGATTCTTTAAAAGGTATTCTATAATTACACATTACGCCGTCTTGTAAGAAAACAGACTACAAGCGCTCTAATTTAGTAATTCACGCTAGACTTAAATTTCATTCTGAACTTTGAAATGTGTTCTTTAGCGTTAAGGTCGATCAGCAAACTGTTAAACCGCTAGTGTTGGGAATACATGTACTTCTGTAATGTTTATAGTATTGCAACCAATCATAGGGTGCGAGGCGACTAATTAATGATCGGTGTGTTGGTTTCTGGAATAAGGGGCCGGGTTTCAGCCCTGGCCAGGGTCATTATGATGTGTTCTTGGGCAAGACACTGAGCTCTCACAGTGCCCCACCACCCAGGAGTATGAATGGTGTGAGTATCGGAAAATTGTTGGGGCAAATCAGACCTAATGGTACGTTTTCGCCATGCGACACGCTTACGCCATGACATACAACACGAATCGGGTCGTGTAAGTCAACCTACCACATAGGAATAGGGGATACCTTAAGGGTGATTTAAACGGTATGATTTTGCCTACGATCATTACATGTGATACACTAACATCATTACTACAACACGAATTACATCGTGTAAATCAGCCAACAACATCCTTACAACAGACGCGCGCGCGTGTAAATGGTCCTAAATCATGTCGTAGGCCTGTCGTAAACTTGTCGCATGTGAAAAAGTCGTACCGTGTAGATCGGCCCCAACTGAAATGTTTGGGTTAACCCGGTGACCTGCAATGTACTGGAATCATGCCACATTTCAAGCTTGGATGGCCGTGATGATTCTGTATTTGTTCTTTAGAACTTTCAGATCCATTTACCGAGCCATTGTATGAGAAGGTTTTGAGAAGCGTTAAGGACATCAAAACTAGTGTCACCGCCATCATGAAAGCAGATCAAGGGAAAACTTCTAATGTTGGAGGTAAGTATTTAACTCGTAAAAAGACTTGCTTCTCATCTCCGTTGATTGATCTGTCGCTATCCTCGGTGCAAAAGGCGTTTATTGTCGGTTTATTCTCAGAGACTGGCTCGCTGGAAAACAAACCTCGCTCCCCAACTATTGCAGAGGTTCCTTTCCAAATTGTTGTCATAACGATGTTTGTTACTGCATTGCTCTTTATCCATAATTAACTTGGTGTTCGTTGTTGTTTTGCTAACTTTACATTTGCTCGCGTTTTTGATGACGATGTTTGTTATATTGCGTTTTATCTATAACTACTGTGCTTACTTTACATTTGATTGCATTTTTGTCAGGCATCCAGAAAGGAGTTCAACAGTGTTGTCTTGCTGCCACGTTTTCCTTACAAGTGCTCATAGAGCATGCGCGAATATGGGGCACCTCAGAGACCAACAATGATCACTTTACTGAACTTAGCTCTCAGCTGCTAGATGCTGTGAAGCGATTGGCTGGTCACGTGATCGAGATCATTGAGGTATGTGTCACTTTTAATTATGCTAAGCTCGTGTTTTTCATTAGGTATATTAGCTGGATTTTTAACCTTGTTTTGTAAAGCTTACTCGAATGGTCATACAAGCATGCAAATTAGCAGCGTTTTAAAACAAAATATGACGTAAACTTGAAATAACTTTGAAAATTTCGCGGGCTCAGAGTTCTCTCGAGACTAGTTTCCACTAGGCACAAGCATATCATTATTATGCTTGTGCTTAAGCTTGTTCTTATTCCAGAGCATGCTACTGCTGGTAACAATCTTGTTTTGTATTCGACTTTGATCGTTTGTTTTTCTTGTTTAGACCCTCGATGGATCGAGTTCAAACATGGACGAGCTTTTCGCAGCTTTCAATGATGATGTCAGACAAGTTGTCCGTCAAACCGCCAAAATGGCGGTTCTTTCATCACGAGAGGAACAGCCGATCGACAACAATAGCACGGTGAGTGTTTGGGGGGGTAAGGGATTGGAGGCTAGCGAAACATTTTTAGCTAAAAGACAGCAAGATTGTTATTTTTTCCAGGATCATATTGGAAATTCTCATTTCACAAGAACTTTTCGTTGTGATAGATCACTAATCGAACTATTTTCTTGTCTTAGACTGAAGATGATAGCGAGTTAAACAAAGCGTTTGTCGAAGGGCAAGACATGTCGATGGAAATATCTGTACGTGATTCCATTTCTGTCATCTTGGAAATCCAGGAACAACTTCAAACAGACACTCTGGATTCCTGCAATACTGGGGTATGTGAAAAGAAACCCTTAGTGTGTGCTACTATAGCGGTTGTTTGATTGGTTCAAATGCTATGATTGACATGCATCGCTTTCTGGTCGCCTCCAGTTTCTCCGTTTGTTTGTTTTTTTGTTTGTATGTGTGTGTGACCGTCACTGACCACATTCCCTGCATTTGTTCAATTGGCCAACCGTTCGTGTATCAAAGGCTGACCAATTTATTTTTTTTTAGGTGGAAAGAGAAATTACTGATAATGTGCTCACACTTATACGAACCACTGGTGATTTTATTCATCAAGGAAGAGAAGTACAGGTAATGACTGTCAGTTATTTATTTTTACTCAATCAAGACTCGTGAGTGGAATTTCTATGCTGACATCAGGGTTTAGAATGTTATTAAGAAATCCACCAGGTTTGGGAAGGTTTTGACGGGCGTTTTCTGCCAGGAATCTAATGATATTTCTCTGAGGCTAAAGGGCGTTCCGTTCTAGCTAGCTATTTCTTATTCTCATTTTTTGTGTAATTTCAGATGCAGCTTATCTCGACCTCGAACGAAAACAACCGGAAAAAAGACACAGGGCGGAATCGGTTGATTTCTGTGAAGAAGTTCGTTAGCACTGTGAATACGCTGCTACAAAGAACGAGAGATTTAGCTTCCAACGTACGAAAGGCTTGTGAAAATATGGACCTCGAAAAACTTGTTTCACTACCTGAAGAAATATCCACGTCTGTAGCAAACATTGTTCGGCAAAAACGAGCGTTTATTGACACTGAGTATTCACCCGCCGTAAGGAGTAATCAGGACATTTTAGATGAAATGGAATATTTGGAAAAGAAATGCGATGATGTTGAATTAGCAGCTGGAGAATTGAAGAAAACTTTGACAAGATTTCTGTTCCTTAGTCCGCCCAAGTCGTTACAGAAAAGAAGAAACTTTAAAGTGTTTGGCACGGAGGAGGATTACTCGGACGAAGAAAACTATTCTCCGTTCATTGGTCGCTCAAACCATGCTAGGACTCCACTGGCGTCACGAAGCAGAGATCTACTAAGCGAAAAGGAATCAAGTAGTATTCGAAAATTATGGAGCAAAGAATCACCAATTTAAAATAGTGACTTTCCATAAAATGGACGAGTAAAAAAGAATCAAATACCAATATGAATTGTTGATTAATGAGCGTTTGCCTTGTAACGACAGGCTCGTTACGAAAAGCCACTAAGAGATAATTGAAATCTACTTCCAAAATTCCTTTGGTCAAGAGACATTAAAATAAATTAATTTAGCAAAGATGTAAATAAGCTAGTTATTCTTATCTAATGCTTTTCTACTGTTACCGAGCAGTCTGTTTGAGCAACGGTGAAATATAAACACGTAGATATCTGACTGTAGATCGCGTGATTTGGTATACGAACACGGCCTGACGAAAAGGGCCTGGAGGGAATGTAGAGAGACTGGAGAGAGAGAGTGTGTGAACAAGAACAAATATGCAATAAATACACTCGGAAATAAACAATCTTGGATGTTTTGTGCTCGTCATTCTAGTTTAGTAGTCCTGCATCGCTATCTCGCAGCCCAAAGTGAAAACAAGAAAACTGTAGTGCCAAGAGTAGACTAAAATGTAATTGACCCGTAAATGAGGCCCTGCCAGGGGGGTGTCCCAGGTCGCTTGTCGGAATTTTAAAATGTCCCGTGTCGGCGTTTTGTCAAGGCTACACAACGCTGTCGGAAATTTAGATTTAGATTTCACAGCTCCAGTCTCATCAACGGAAAACAATAACAGGAAACTGAATTTCAAATGGAAAGCGCCATCTCGTTCGGTTGGTTTGCTGATTTTGGAAAATCCCTTACCATTATTCAATGTTGTTCATCCCAACCGGTTGCTTCCGACAAATGGTAAGCACCCAGAGCATAAAAACAACTGGAGGGTAATTAACGCCAAGAATGGATTTTTAAGGCGAGAAGACATGTAAATTTCTCAATCAAACCACGCAGGTATAGTAGCTCTACATTGTAAAATGTGCAAAACTTATTGATTTTTTATGGCAAACGTGCGCGTTTTCTACGCACACTTGAAGGGGATTTGATTTTCCATTGATTTCTATCCAATATTGAAAAAAAAAAACTAATTTGCATGTGAATTAAGTCAGAACTTTTCCTGTCGAAACATCTTATATTCTTTCTGATTTAGAATGCAGGACCAACTACTGAATAAAATAAAATAGAAACTAGTCTATCCCACGTGAACATTTATTTTGTACAGTCAGTTTCTACAAGTCTATAACATAAAACATTATGCACAGTATTACAAATGATCAGAACACCGATGGTCATTTGCATTTTGTGAATTGGTTTCTTTTTCCGATACAAAAAACCTTTCTTCAGTAAATCGTTGGCAATAAAATTACCCTTTACAATTTAAAATACAGTGCTTTCTATCCCTCTTGTATATACATTTTAATAGCATAAATTTTTCATTTCAACTGAACTGAAATCGAAATTTAGGGTTAAAAGTAAGACAGGTGTTTTTAACTTTAAGACATCCGGTATAATTTTAAATCCTACAGCGCAAAAAAATAATATTTATTTCACCTGAAATTAGCGATTTACCCTAGTGAACTTCAGTAAAGAATTAAAAAAAAGCTTTACCTCTATTTCTTTTGTCTGGTTTCAAAACAGTTCGTATTCCTCGGGTACGCCAAATTTCTCTCTCTTCCAGATTACTTTAAAAATAATGAAGCAACCATAACAGAAGGTAACAAAAGCGATCGCCAAAGCAATGCCGGAGTCGAGCCACCATGTCGAATGCATCTCGCTGTAGATGATAGTGCTTATGATCAAGCCTAGCGCCATCGCCGCGCCGCACGCAGAGTCTATCGAGTCGATCCTTAACGCCACACTCTGTAGCTTATCAGCGATGCGGTATTTGAGCCAAAAGAAAGCGGAGTAACAAAGAAACCCCACGACCGAGATGGCGAGGAGAGAGATTGTTTTTCTTGGCTCTAAGTCGCTGACAAGAAACTCTATTGCTCTCGCTAACATCATGAGCGCAGATAAGATGAAGCACGCTGCTATAACCACACAGGCTGTGCGTTCCTTGCCCGGGCCCAAGTCGCCGTTGACTCCTCGGTAGAAGCGCCAAACGATCATGCCTGAAGATACAACACCGAGCATGGCGTCGAAGGCGATAGCGAACGCCGCGGAACTTTCGGAATATCCAGAACTCACAAATGAAGCGATGCTGAGCATCAGGGTAACGTACATGGAAGCGAAGGACACCGCTAGAGCTGCTCGCCGCCAGCGTTGTTTTTCTTGCGTTGAAAGTCTGATTTTCTGCTTTTTCGTGTCGTCGTCGTAGGGCGATACGCAAGGAAACGTGCCAAAGTCTTCTTGAGGATTTGTCGGTTCTGCTGTAACATTAACCGGCGTAACCTCTTTCTCCAGGATTGGAGTTTTCAGCTCCTCTTGTGACTTATCCATGTTTCTCGTAAGTCCTCCGGCGAAAGTTCAGTTCTTGTTTCTGTAATTTAACTTATGAATTTACTTTGTTCTGCCTGATAATTCCAGTTCTCAAAAAGCCGCTTTAAAGTTTGTATCAAGCCATTTAAGTTCCTATCAAACTTCAATGTTTTTCCATCTCCGACTGTAATCTTCTTTAATCCGTTTGATGAGAATTTATACAGTTGTCATTAACTTTCCATGGTTTCGTTCATTCCCTGATTGACCGACCAGTTTAAGTTCTTGTTAAGTTGAAGAAATTATCCTTCGCTCAACCGAAATCGTTAATTTTTCTCGTTTCTTTTAGTGACAGGAAACGTTTCCGCTTTCAAAGGCGGTAGAAGAAATGATTAAAGAAAAAAAAAAAATCCGTATTTAAGTTGTATAACGTATAAATTCACAGCGATTGATCAGCGATTTTCACTGAATCAAATATCAATATTCGTGAGCCTCGAGTTAGGTTACCCGTGAAAGTCGTGAAATAAGTAAATTCATTTACACAGGAGAAAACTCATATCGCACTGGAGACATTTGACCGACATCTAAAAACACCTCTCCCGCTGATTCCAAATGTCGCGTTAATTTGGCTTCTTGTTGTTCTTTCCCACACAAAACAATAAGCGAGTGAAACGAAATACGGAAATCATGAAAAATATAAGTTCATTTGTGTCATGAGAAGAATGGAGACTTAATAAGCAGGTGTTTTGAAGGAATTCTATTGGTCGATACTTTGGTTTATTACTTATCAAGTGAAACTTTAACCAATGAGGTGAAATCTGATCGGAACTATAATGACGGATTTATCGCTTCCTTCAAGCTAGCCACTAACACCCACTCATACTGCTTATGAAATGAAAAAGATGGCTATTAAAATGCAAAAAAAAATAATAACTTATGAAAATTTTAACAGTATTTTTTTTCGTCAATGCGTTGTCTCTAAACACAAGCCATCGCGAGAAAGATTAGTCAAAAATATAAACGGCTGCGAAGAGTGATCAAAATAGAAAATAAAAACTGAAATATATCTCTGACTGAGCGACATGACCTGGCAGGCTGGCTTCCAAATGAACAAAAAACATGTACTTTTCAGCATAAAATCGCGCGGGGGCTAGCGAAATTTGTGTCATAAAAGGTATTGTTATAAACCGGACGATAATAGGACAAGAGCTGAACTTCAGATTCAAAATCAGTTCTGGAAATACGAAGAGATTGGACAGCAAAATAAGCGATGCACGAACCAGGCTACGCGTTTAGTTTCTATTCTTTGCCATTTATCTGCCAACCCACTGTAGGCCGCTCTTGGGTCAACCAGGAGTAAGTATTTAAGTCTTTGAATCCCAAGAATGATCGACATACAGTTTTTCCATACAATGTCAAACTCAGAAGTCGAGCGGACTGGTGATGATAATAACAAACTCACAATACTAACCTGAAGAGAAATTAATGTTATACTATTTTTATTTTTCACTGAAAAACTTAAAAGAATGTTTCTGCGGATTTTCCAAATTTTCACACAGCCGAATAAATACAGTTTACACCTTTCGTTTCGTATCTAACCCCGTCCCAGGGCCATCTCCGATCGAGTTTGGCTCCCATGCTTTTTCACAGGCGTGTTTAGTAGGAGCCTGAACACTACCTTGACGGTGATGCCACTGAATTCAGGCTCTCTACAGTCTACAGTGTCTGGCAGCAAAGAATGAAAGAAAACGCTTCCTCAGCTTTTTTAAATCGACTGAAATAGGAAAATAAATTGAGAAATCCATAACATTCTCGAGTGCATTTTCCACCTGGGTTGCTATTTTCAACGCTGGATTTGTGGGAAATTATTTTATGCAAAACCGGATACATTTTGTGGACCAAGGTTGGTTTCCATGAAATTGTTAGCAACCGAACGATCGATCGCGAATAGTACGTTTATATATTTACATTGTGTTGATTAATCGAGATTATTGTAAATATTTAATAATGTAACATCATTTTCTAATACGCGATTTAGGTATATTTGTCTTAGATATTTAAACTTACTTGCAACTTGAGTGGCGAATAAGTTTATTTTAGTTTTGTTTGTAAAAAACTTCTGGTTAATATATTTATTTATTATTTATTTGTTATTTCCCAGAAATTTCAAGTGGTCGGTAATAACGGGGATCGTTATCTTGGTACTCTACGGTACATACATTCTTTAAGAGGTGAACGGGAAGATTCTTAAGGGCGCCTTGTCCCAGCTCGAAGAAATCAGGGGAAGGCCTGTCACTTTGGCCTGAGGAGAGACCCTAATCCAATCTGCGCAGATTCAAGAGAGTATGAAGTGAGAGACTTAATCCCCCATATAGGCCTTATTCCAAAGGTAATTTCTCTTAAGTTATTTTTAGACATGGTACCCAGTTCACCCGCGGATGTTAACGCGCGTTGCGTGGATGTTCTCGCGTGTTTTTGACAGACGATCAGAAATGCAATGGCAGGGAATGTTGTGTGAAAGTAGCTTGTACTCATTTTGTCGACGAACTTAAATACATTCCCATAAAATGATCTGAAGGCTAGAGGGATACGAGGGTCAAACAAAACTGTAAGAAGTGGTAGCACTGACCGAGCTTACCTTGAATTGTCGGGATCGAGTGCGAGTTTTATTAGTTCCAGTTCCGTCTAGTTAGACTTTTATTTCGCAACAAGAAAACTGCCCCGGCTGGAATAATCGCCAAACCATTGACCCTATTACTAAAAGGTAAGTGAAATAAAAAGCTGTTTTTTTTTTAACCGAACATTTGTCTTATTAAGCTTGCAGAGCTTGAAACGAATCTAGAAGCCGCACTGAGAGAGTTTGTCAAACAAAGAAATCTGTGCCGTCGGAAGAGAATAATTACTTTCAAGCTTACTTGTAGAGACCTCTAAGTATGAATGGAATCAATTCAGCAAAGTTATCAGCTAGACTTTTAATCGAACATTTAGAGTATTTGATGTAAACAAATTTGTAAGTTAGCGTTGTTTTGTTTGTGTTTTCGAGTGTTAATTTATTTAGCGAGTTCAAAGCATGAACAAGGCAGATATAAAGAAGTAAACCTCTCGATGGGAGGATAATTGCCCCGGGATAGTTGTCAACAGAATGGCGTTTTTCTTTTCTTACACTTTTGTTTATAATACAAACAAGCCAAGATTACAACCTACATTCAAAGCGATTTACCATCTTCATAATTTGATCGGCAAACTCGTCAAACAAAGAAATCTGTGCCGTCGGAAGAGAATAATGATCTGAAGGCTAGAGGGATATGAGGGTCAAACAAAACTATAAGAAGAAGTGGTAGCACTGATCGAACTTAACCTCGAATTGTCGGGATCGAGTGCGAGTTTTAGTTCCAGTTCGGTTAGACTTTTATTTCGCAGCAAGGATATCGTCAGGCCGGAACAATCGTCAAACTATCGACGCTATCACTTACAGGTAAGTGAAATAAAAAGCTGTTTTTTAACCGAACGTTTGTTGTATTAGGCTTGAAACGAATTTAGGAGTCGCATTGAGAGAGTTAATCGATCAAAGAAATCTGTGCCGTAGGACGAGAATAATTACTTTCAAGCTTACTTGTAGATTTTTGGCAGAAGCAGCAGCAAATGACCGTCCAAGGGAATCCAGGATGGAATAAGTTCAGCAAAATTATCGGGTAGTCTTTTAATTGAGCGTTTTTATGCTAGAGACGATAAGTCGTCTAGACGCCTTTGACGTCTAAGACATAAAATGTGTCTGGTATAAAAAGGGGACGCATTTAGTAGACGACCTAACAGAAAAAAAATTAATAAAAAAGGACGAACAGGACGAAACGCTGACTAGTTCCAGTCGCCTCTGGACGAGCCAGGGCTATTTAATAGCGTCCCGTTTTTATACTAGACCCCTTTGACGTCTGAGAAGTTGAAGCTGTCCGTTAAGAGCGTCGTCCAGATGCTCTTACGAAAAGACGTTAAAGCCATCAGACGTTTAAGGCGTCTGTCTTATTTACCGTTTTTATACTAGACGTTAAAGTCGTCTCGAGACAGTTTTAACGTCTCAGACGGCTTTAACGTCTCTAGCATAAAAACGGCCATTGAGTATTTAGAGTATTCCGTCGAAAACAAATCACGGTACTTGTCGTCTGTGTGCCGTATTGCGAGTTTGCCGAGATTTGCTCTTGGTAGATTGGACTTAGCCTCGTACTCAAAAACTCTGTTTTCTATCTTTCTCCGCGGGCAAAGGACGCGTCCTATTTTGTTGACGATTGAGTTTTGTTGACGTTAAAGAAAAATAAACGCCTCTCTCTAATAAAATAAACGTCTCATATCTGTTTAACGCCTCTCCGAGGACGTCCCCGGTATTTATTAGATCATTTACGGTATGATACATATAACCGTACGACGCTTGCAAATGTTTAAGGGTTAGGTTTAAAATGATGAAACCAAATGATATTACTTAGGCAACGGATCCACATAAAGTCATTGCCCCCCACCCCCCCCCCCCCCCCCCCCCCATTTACATCTCTGTTTCTCTATAAAACTCGTTAATTATCTGCTCGTACAATGTGGGAAAAGTTTGAAAAAATCTGTGGTGTTAAATCTTCTCGAGCATTCAATAGTCCTTTAAATCTGTACGTTTTGGTGGTCTGGTAACCTCATTTTTGTCATTCCAGACTAAACATAGCAACAAAAAGCAGTCTTTTCATGGTTATACCTGAATTTAAAGTCAACATATTATGCACTTGTCAGGTACTGTAACCGCTCACTGTGCGGTTAAACGATTGAACTTCAGGCATGTCAAGAAAATGTTGTTTGACTACAATTTAATTCGCTTCATAATGACCGGCCGTTTTTTTGCTGAAGCTCACTAACTTTCAGCGATGAAAGGCTGTGAGTGGTTCTCTTTTATAATTGTCTTTATAGAATAAGAAAAATAAACGATGAATTCGTTCTTTGTTTTATTATAACAGTGCCAAACACAACATCCACAATAAGTACCAAATTTGACGAACTGTTTATTCAATATATAGACGGCCGTCTTTAACATAGAGTGCCCTAACAGGCGTGTAATTCACAGGGTTTTGCTTGAGGAACTTCGGGTTCTTTTGTGGTGTCGTTATTCGGCACTAAAATTCGTAGCCACTGGCACGATACTGTGAATTTTGTATATAATTGCGAGGAGAGAAAATAAAATGACTTAAATTATTCCACACATGCTAGGTTGTTTTCATTAAGCATATTTTCTGTAGCACTCCGCTCCCTGGCACCAGATAAAAACTTGGAAATTGTTGATCGGAAAACAGAACTTATAAATGAAAACTGAAAAATTTTCTTAGCTTATCTCAAGATCAAAAGACTTACAAGCTCCAAAATACTTCTAAAGATGGAATTAGCGAACAAATTATTTCACATCTTGTGCTTCACGTCTGACAGCTAATTAGAATAAGAAAGGAAAGTGTACTGTGAGTGAATTGGAATATATTAGAGGAACGCTTCTGTGGAATAAGGCATTGAACTCGATGATACAAAACAGTCAAAGTAAAACAGCAAGTTCATCGCCACAATATCGTTTTATTAGATCAACAACGATGTTGACCTCACTTTGCTGTTGACAAATCGACATCTGACTATGGAAGAATCAGCCCCTTTGCCAAAAGAACAACCGGCAATTAACGACGACAAAGAGAGGAAGGGTGAGAATGAATCACTGTTAGAATCCGACGATGACCAGCCTATGTACAACAAAAATAATAGTGAAGAACTTTCCTATACGAAGTTGGAAAAGTGGCGGAAAGTCACCATAGTGGTTTGCCTTCTTTCTATTGTCTTCACGTTGATTCTCGGGTTTGGTGCATTTGCCGTTTCTCAGATCTCCGACAGTTCGTCGGCCTTCGCAGTGGCTTTTGATGCCGTTTTGGCTATCACATCTTCCGGATCTGTTGTTTGGAGGTTTTATTACGGGATAAATGGCGAGGGAAAAACGCAAAGAGAGTGGAAGGCATGCAACGTCATCGCCGTGTGTTTTATCGTGTCGGGAGTGCTGGTCATCGGACGCGCCACTATCAGCATCGCTCTAGACGAAGAACCACGGAAACCCAATGCCCTGCTTATCATGTCTGTAGTCAGTTGTCTGGGGTATTTCTTCCTGTTCTGCATCAAACTGTATTTAGCGAGGAAGCTGCAAAGCTCCGCTCTGGTAGCGGACTCGATAGACGCCCTTAGTGGTGCGGGAATGTCAGTGGGCGTCATTTTAAGTACAGTCATCGTGGAGCAAAGTGAAAAAGCTTGGCTTGTTGACCCTACAACCGCTCTTGTCATTGCACTGGCGACACTTATATATGGATTCGAAATCTTGGTTCGAGTCGCACGAGAAAAGAAGCAGGTCAAGAAACTTAAACAAACCGAACAAGAACTACAAGCCGATGACGCGCTGACGGAATCGGACGGAAAGTGATTCCCTAGTTTGAAAATAAAATGTGAGGTCTTTCCGCACGTCAGGACCATCTGGCTCCAGTTGTTCAAAGGGTGGATAACGCTATCCACCGGATAAATCGCTATCCAGCGGATAAGTGTTGGCAAAACAAACTACGCTATCCACTGGATAGTGATTTATCCGGTGGATAGCGTTATCCACCCTTTGAACAACTGGGGCCAGAATGTTATGTGCGAGTCTGTTAACTAGTATGGTTACGTTTAAAAATGATTTTAGCTGAGCGCAAACTGAAGAATCGATTTCCTTAATATAGCCAAACAGGCGGCATAAGCCCTCAGGTGTAGTTAAGTTCGGCCGAAGTCCGAATAGTATAAAACAACAAATAGTTAAGTGGCCGGGATGGATATTTTATAGTGTTTAAGACGGAATCCGTCAGGAAGTCGAGTAATATTTATTTATCGATTATTTAAGCTGGACAGAAATCGAATACCAGAGTAATTTAAATTCTTTTGCGTTATTTTCTACCCTTAATAAAAGGTAAAGATGCAAGTAATTATCCGTGGTAACACCGACATCAAGTTTTTATAAGAGCCCGAGAAAAAATTTTTTAAAGTTCACAAGCTATATGCAAAATATTCGAAAAATATCACATCTTTTAAGCGATTCAGTGGAATTCATTGGACCTTTGAAATTGGTTTCCGATGTTTGGTGTTAATTGTTATGAAAGATTTCTCTTGATAAGATATTTGAAGCAGTAACACAAAAGCTTGCAATAAGGTGTAGATAATTTTGGTACATATTCTTGTCCAATAAATGCTCGAAATCCTGGCGGATTCAGTCTTAAAAAGTTACTACTATCGGAGATGAAGCATTTGTTTATTAAACAATTTGGAAAAGAACTTCAATTTATGGGCGCAGCGAACACAGCTAAGTTTGCTGTGAACAAAACTTTCGCAACGTCCAAATATTTTTTTTGGCCGGATCATAAAAGAGTAGAAACACTATATAGCAGAGGAAATGGCAAATATATAGTGGGATAGCATTATATTTTTTTCAAAAAATAAAATAACATAGTTGAGATGGAATAAGGTGACAAATTTCTGTTGATCTTAAAACCTGTGCTCTTCCCTTAGGAATCAAAGACGTTTCGCGATGATGATCAATGGTGTCATTAATGCTTAGAATGGGGCCTTTAACAAGAGGACTATAAGAAAATTATTTCGCAAATTATTTTTGCATTGGTCGGGCGGCGTATTTTGATATCTAAGCATGACATGAATAAGAAACAATTTTCAGGCCAATTGAAAACGTTGCCATGCACGAAGGAGCTGGGGAAACTCGCTTTTCTGTCTGACAGTATTTTGCAGGTTTTTAGAATGACAGTCGTGAATTTTGTGGATGAAATATCTGAGAACCGATAAGTTATATCAAACAAATTCCGTGACAAGGCGATGACTACTAAGTTTTCTCATTTTTCCTAGTGAAGCAATGGTTCAGATTAAGGTAATTATTTTTGCGGCTTGCCTGCAAAATTGGAATTATATAAACAAACGAAGGGAGAAATATTTTTGCGACCGGAGTTTGTTAAAGATAATCGATAGCCACTGTTAAGGCACCGTGGTGGAAAGGATAAAATGTCCAAGTCCAAGGTACAAGAGCAGGCTTTGTCGTAAGTTCGTGGTCTTTAATAAGATAACCCTTGCAGTGTCTAAACACTGAGGAGTATAAATGCTGGGGTTTTTCTACAATGGATTAGCATCTTATACGCGGGGAATAGCAACACCTACGGTATCGCCTCATACTAAGAAACCAGTGTTAAGCGTTGCTAAGGAGTCTCACCACCGTGAATATTTATTTATATCATTGAAAGCGTTTTCTCTCCATCATGTACAGCTTGTTCAGTTACTTATTGGGAAACGGAGAATACATCGGTATATATCTGACACACACAATGACGAGGGGCTCCGTGACAAACCGATTACGGATATTTTTCTTCGCGTTTAAATAAAGAAAAATATATTTAAAATACATTTTTATGAAGTTACGTTTATTAATTTGCCCTCAAGAACACTGAATATTCATGGCCGCGATCTTTCACCAGCTTATGAAACTACAAAAACTCTCCATGACAATGTAACAAACGTTTATTTTATTTGTTTCTTTTTTTTAATTGACAAAATTCTTGGCACAATAATAGGTTTTTGGAGCAGTGAAAAATAGAGAAATTTAGTTTTAATTTCTTATCTACCTATATATACAAATACAGTTCTTTTACAAGTGCTATATTTTTATCCTTTTAGAAACTATACACACTTTTATTTATTTTTCTTTCTTGAGGAAACTCGATTCTGTAAAACGATAAACAAACAATTAGTCTTTTTCCTAGTGATGTTCAGGCGCAATGTAAAGCCGTAAAATATTTATCCTTGTAAACTAATACAAGGTGCCTTTTAATGTTCGCTTATATGAAGCAGCGTGTGGTTAAGCGCCAGTGCTGATCGATTGAGAACTTCTCTTTTACTGATTCATAACACAATCAAACTCGTGTGTATTGAGAATAAAGGACTTGGCTATTCTTTGGAACTTTCTGAAGTAACGTTATATCAAGTCACTTGCGATGTAAAAACTATTACCACTTTCAAATCGAACGAAGCTTTAAAATAACAGTTTTACTAAGGCAGAAGACACAGTTAACAGTGATTGCCCGAGCCCTCGATTTCTTTCTCAAACCAATTTTCTTTTCCTTCAGAGGCTCGAGAAATCAGCAATCTACTGTATAAACCTCAAAGGGTAAGATTGAGACGTCAACGACTAACTTTATACATGGCCGTTTTCACACCAGAAGACGGACAAGTCGTCTGACGATACAGGCTTACTATAAAATTGCGGTATTTTCCGATTTATTTTGCGGTATTGCGGTATTTATCGAATTTTTTTGCGGTAATGCGGTGTTCAGCAACCCCCAATGTCCCCCTCAACAGACGATCATAACTGGTTGCCTCTGGCTTGCATGTGGAAGAATAGCTGCCCTGAGGTAAAAGATTATATCGAACATGCTTAAACCATTTGTACTGGTATACAGAGAAAGCAGATTCATTTAAGCCTTCAGTGCTTAAACTGGCTTCAGTTTGAACTGACCACGAATCTTCCTGAAGGGTCCCTGAAGACACTCTTGTTTGCAGAATCCAACCTTTCTAAAAAAAAGGGCCATAGCTCAATCTCTATAGTCATGAATACACTTGCAAAAACTCTGCATCAGGCCATGACTTGTTTTTTTCTTGTCACGTTTTTAATGCTCTTGCGAACAGTTCGTGGTTGCCGTCATTTTGATTACCCACAAACCAACACTCCTTTTGCTAGTGCTACTCCCTTTGAGGTAAAAATAT
Organism: Meandrina meandrites; assembly: GCA_963693305.1. Classification (NCBI taxonomy): domain Eukaryota; kingdom Metazoa; phylum Cnidaria; class Anthozoa; order Scleractinia; family Meandrinidae; genus Meandrina; species Meandrina meandrites. Next base: position 16,784,627 of record OY855904.1, read on the forward strand.
GACCATTTGTTCGTCTGGTGTGAGTTGAAGACGGCTTATAGACGACTTGTCCGTCTAGTCGACAAAGTTTTCCATGAAAAATCGTCTTCTAGACGGCCAAATCAACAGACAAATTCAGACGACTTGTACGTCCAAAATCGTGTCCGTCACGCTTTCACACTAAAGGTCGCCACAAACAAGAGGACTGGTCGCAGGGACCGGTCGCAGGGACCGGTCCGCGGGACCAATTCCCATCGTGTGAACAGGCCAATTTTCGTCAAAAATCCGGTCGCAGGGACTGAATTTTGGTCCCCGAAATCGGTCCCACGAATTCAAACTGGTTTGAACTCGTGGGACCAGTCGCAGGGACTGGTCCCCGCAATATTTTGATTGGTCCCTCGTGTGAACAGGTTCGTGGGACTGGTCCCTGCGACTAATTAAAAATGAACCAATCGCTGATCAGCATTTTGAGCTCCCACAATTCTCCGCATTCGTGTTTGAAGATGGCAATGCCTGAACAGAGTAGTGAACAGATTGAACAGAATACTAGTGAACAGACTGTTGGCATTAATATTGAGGATTGGAGCGTCACCATTACACGAATGGTAATTGATTCTTCGTTCATTAGAAACCGGCAATTCTTCGTCTTGCATCATCATCAGGAGCAACAGAGTCTTTTTCTTCGCAACTCTCGAAGCCAGTTTTACTCGATGAAAACAAAGTTCCCACCAAATGTTCCAAATGTTCTCGCTAGCTGTCGTTAGCATGTTTTCGCGCCATTTCATGAAGAGAATGCGTGACATCCGGTTTATGTTATGCAAATTTGATCGGATATTTTTTTCAGCTAGCCTGGAGAATACTTTACTTTTGCAGTTTTTGATGAAATGATGCAATTTATTTTTTTTTTCAGTCATAAAAATACCGAAAAGAAACCTGATATCAAAATTATAAAATAGGAGTGGATTTCGAATAATGTCAACATTCCATGTTTTTAAAACGATTGTTGAAACAGTCCAGTAAGCACGCTCAGATATGAACAATAATAGGAATAATAATAACAACAATAATTTTCCATCTCCACAAGGTGATAATCTTGTTTTATATATTGAAAACGTCATAAATACTGCTTTCTTGCTGTGAAACAGGTCCCAGCGTGTGAACCCTTCAAGGGACCGGTCCCCGCGACTCATTCCATCGTGTAAACTCTACAGGGGACCAGTCCCTCCGACCGGTCCCCTCGTGTGTAGCGACCTTAAGTTGACTAGTCCGTCACAGACGATTTGTCCGTCTCTAGTGCGAAAACGGCCAATGCAGCAGCAATGATTATAACCTGAAAAGCATGGAAATCATGCAGTGAGGAAACGCTGTCTACTTTCCCTTGGCGCTTGAGAGAGCTTTATACGACACGGATACTGAGGGCAGAGCGACCAGGACAGAAACATCAACGTTTCATCTTTGTTTCTTAAAAAATATCTTTTTCTTTAATAATTCTGTTCAAGTTAATTCCCCTATTAAGCAGTAGTAAGCGTGGACAACTACCTCCTCACCCAAGACCTTATTTGAGAATTGTATGTACATCTACCTTCGAGGCTTTGTTTTGATCTCAATAAAACGCCACAGCGACTCCACAAGCACAAGTTTGTAATAAACTCAAGGGGCGTGCGAAGGGGAAGTCTGGTGGACATCATAGTTAATAGAGGGAATTGGTTATGAAGCCTGGCAAAGTTCTTTGTTGTATGTTTTTGTTTGCTATTTTGGGGGTTGACCATGCACAAAACCTGACAAAACACAATTGGCGGTTAGGTGTGTTCACGTAACTAACCAAGAGAAACATTGCAGCATTACGTAATTCATGCATAGTGTAAACAAAAGATGTGCAGGGTCTTGGACCTTCCAACATAAATCCTGGCCTCTTTGTTTGCTCCTTTAATGTTTGCCGCGCTTCATAACCATTCCCTCTATTAACTATGGGGACATAAACAAGATTTCGATTCACGGTTTCGTCACGCAACTCAGAAGCTCATACGTCAGGGATACGAGCCTTGTGCCAACTTGGTGAAATTATTTCTGGACAGGCTTTTGTTAAAAAATTATTATCATTAATTTTAAGCATATTTTCTGTTGCACTCCGCTCCCTGGCACCAGATAAAAACTTGGAAGTTGTTGATCAGAAAAAAGAATTCATAATTGAAAACTGTAAGATTTGCAAGCTTCAAAATATTCCAAAAGAAAGAATTAACGAAAAAATAATCTCACATCTTGTGCTTCTTGAGTGACAGAAAATTTGAATATTTTAAGAAAAGGAAGGTGTATTGTTATTGAAATGGCATATAAGCTCATATATTAGGGGAACGCTTGCATGGAATAAGCCATTGAACTCGATTCATAACGGTTCATCACCAAGGTAGTTTTATTAGATAAATAGCGATATTGACTTCACTGTGCTGTTGACAAATCGACATCTGACTATGGAAGGATCAGACCCTTTGCCAAAAGAACAGCCGAGAAGTACTGACGCCGACACACAGAGGAAGGGTGAGAAAACATCACTGTTAAAACCTGAGGATAACCTGCCAGTGGATGACAAAAATAAAAGTGAAGAACGTTCCGATGAGAAGATGGAAAAGTGGCGGAAAGTCACCATAGTGGTTTGCCTTCTTTCTATTGTCTTCACGTTGATTCTCGGGTTTGGTGCATTCGCCGTTTCTCAGATCTCCGACAGTTCTTCGGCCTTCGCAGTGGCTTTTGATGCCGTTTTGGCTATCACATCTTCCGGATCTGTTGTGTGGAGGTTTTATTACGGGATAAATGGCGAGGGAAAAACGCAAAGAGAGTGGAAGGCATGCAACATCATCGCCGTTTGTTTTATCGTGTCGGGAGTGCTGGTCATCGGACGCGCCACTATCAGTATCGTTCTAGACGAAGCACCACGGAAACCCAATGCCCTGCTTATCATGTCTGTAGTCAGTTGTCTGGGGTATTTCTTCCTCTTCTGCATCAAACTGTATTTAGCGAGGAAGCTGCAAAGCTCCGCTCTGGTAGCGGACTCGATAGACGCCCTGAATGGTGCGGGAATGTCAGTGGGCGTCATTTTAAGTACAGTCATCGTGGAGCAAAGTAAAAAAGCTTGGCTTGTTGACCCTACAACCGCTCTTGTCATTGCACTGGCGACACTTATATATGGATTCGAAATCTTGGTTCGAGTCGCACGAGAAAAGAAACGGGTCAAGAAAATGAAACAAACTGAACAAGAACTACAAGCCGATGACGCGCTGACGGAATCGGACGGATAATGAGTCCCTAGTTTGAATAAAATAAATAAATAAACTAAATCACTTTATTTTAAGTATCAGAGTATTTAGCACTGTCGTACTAATTGTGGACACTGTAAATAAGCAAACAAATATTACAGCTAGAACAGAAATTTGTTAAAAATCCCAACTGGTAGGAGGATGACCAGCTGGCTATTTACAAAGCGTGGTGGAATTGAATTCGGGACCACCGAAGACAAATCCATCTAGTGGCAGGGAGGAGGATTTGAACCCGGGAACTCCGGATTACAAGTCCAGCGCCCTAACCACTAGGCCACGCTGCCTCCTCCTGTGAAGTCTTTCGCACGTCAAGATCAAATGGTTTTAGTCAGGCGTAAACTGATGAACCTATTTCCTTTATTTTATCAAACATATTACTATGAAATGTACTGTAACTGTAGGTATTGTGGTGTATTCAAATAAAAAAAAAACGGGCGCCATAAACACTCAGGTGTAGTTGGTTCCCGCGTTACGTCCTAAGTCCATATAGAACAAAACAACATATAACGGTCGGGTTGGATATTTTATAGTGTTTACAAAGTTACTGCTATCAGATAAGAAGCATTTATTTTTCAAATAATTAGAAAAAGAATTTAAATTTATGGGCGCAACGAATACAAATACGTTTTTTGTGAACAAACTGAAGATTCGCAACATCCAAATATATTTTTTTGCAGGATCATAAAAAAATTATTAAGAATATAAATAATATATCGCAGAGCAAACGACAAATATAAAGTGAGATAGCAATATATTGTATTTCAAAAAATATTGAGCTGGAATAAGGTGACAAATTTCCGTTGATCTTTACATTAAAACATTTTTCTAACTTCAGAAATAGTGTCCATGGATCCCCGAGTCTCCAAACTCAGGGAATGTATTTAACATATTATGTTAGAATACATTCTAGGTGACCGGGTGAATACATTTAACGAGCCAGAATCAGACATTTTCGAAAATCATGTTTCAGATGTTCTACTTAAACGGCATGTCTTCGATAGCCGGGCATTACAAAATGTTTATTTCGCCACGCTTTCTCGATGGCTTCATTAAAATAATGCGTTCTTGATCACGCAAAAAACTAAAACGTTAGTTTTAACTATTCAAGTTCACTCACTTATTTTGGGCTCCTAAGGCTATTAGTAATTGGTTAGTAACTGCAACGAAATTCAATTTATTCCCATCCATCGGGTTTAAGTAAAAAATGTTGTCGACGTCAAGAATGACAACAGAAATACCTAGCAGATCTAAACGCACAAAAATTATTTTTGTACTTACTTTTTATTTCTGGTTATGAAACAGCACTGAAGTTTTTTCAAGTTTCGAACACTAAATATGCTTGTACCACTGATAATGACCGTACGGTCCAAAGCGTTTTGGTTCTTAAAATTTTGGCAACATTTTTAGCCTTTTTTTAATAAGCGAGTTTTATGACAACATTTTGAGATGCGTTAATCACAAAGCAGAGATGATTCACATACGCTAAAACTCAAACTTTTGCTCGGAAGGTCGCGCATAGTTGATAACTATTGTAAAGGCACAGCGGTCGAAAGGTTAGTGTTGGACATAAAATACCGGTCCAAAGTTGTCGTAAGTTCGTGGTCTTTTATAAGATAACCCTCGCAGTGTCTAAACACTAGGAGTATAAATGCTGGAGTTTTTCTACAATAGATTAGCATCTTATACACGGGGAATAGCAACACCTCCGGTATCGCCTCATGCTAAGAAACCAGTGTTAAGCGTTGCTATGGAGTCTCATCATATCTGCCGTGAATGTTCATTTACAACCGTTGAAAGCGTTTTGCTCTCCATACAGCTTGTTCAATTACTTATCGGGAAACGGAGAATATAATGATAATACAATTTCTATATATATCTGCAGCACATAATGATGAGAGGGTCCTTGAGAAGGCGATTACGGATATATACACCTTATTCGATGGTTTAACATGTAAAAGTTTGCGCGTTTTTCTGCCCTTATATGGTAAAATGGCGCAATAGTGGAATAATAAAGAAAATAATTTTTATGAAGCATTTCCCTCAAGAACACTGAATAATCATGTCGCCGATCTTTCACCAGTTCGTGAAACCATAAAAACTCTCCATGACGGTATAAGAAACGTTTTTTTATTTATTGTTTTATTAATAAAATTGACAAAATTCTTGGCACAAAAATAGGCTTTTGCAGTAGTGAAAAAAATAGAGATTTAATTTTAATTTTCTATTTACCTATGCATGTATATACAAATACAATTCTTTAACAAGTGATCTATTTTTGCCCTTTTATAAACTTTACACACTCTTATTTATTTGTCCTTCTTGAGGAAACTCGATTCTGTAAAACAATGATAAACAAATGATTAGTCTTTTTCCTAACGATGCTCAGACGAAATGTAAAGTCGTAAAAAACCTATTATTCTTGTAAACTAATACAAGGTGTCTTTTAATGTTGGCTTACATGAAGAAGCGTGTGGTTAAGCGTCAGTACTAATAGAATCCTCCGTAAGAAAAAAGATGGCGACAGTACATTTGACCACAATACCTTGCGAACCTAACACAGTCCATATGGCACACAGAATGCTATGTTTTTGCAAAATTCATCCCCGTACTAACAACATTGTTTATGCTGAGTTTCAAGGTTGTGGAGCTTTTCTGTGCGCTTTTATGAGCGTTTTTGCAGTTTTCGCGCGCTATGCATTATAGGTAAATGTACCAGTCGCCATCTTTTTGCGTACGGTGGATTGAGAACTTCTCTTTTACTGATTCATAACACAATCAAACTCGTATGCATTGAGAATAAAGGACTTGGTCATTCATAGGAACTTTCTGAAGTCACGATATTTCAGACTGATTACTTTCAAATCGAACGAAGCTTTACTTGTAAAATAACTGTTTTACTAAGGCAGAAAAAAAAGTAACAAGGTATTACAGTTAAACAGCGATTACTCGAGCCCTCGATTTCTCGAAGCCGTTTCCCTTTCCTCAGTGGAACACTGTAATTTTACCCCTGATTTCTCAAACCAATTTTCTTTTCCTTCAGAGGCTCGAGAAATCAGAAATCCACTGTAAAAACTTCAAAGGGGAAGATTGAGACGAATAACGAACGACCAACTTAATGCTAGGCTAATGTATCATAAATGCTGCAGCAGTGATTGTAGCCTGAAAAGCATGAAGAAATTATGCAGTAAGGAAACGCTGTCTCTTACCTCTAACTTTCCTCTGGCGCTTGAGAGAACTTTATGCGACACGGATACTGAGGGCAGAGCGAACAGACAGAAACATCAACATTTTATTTTGGTTAATTCACTTCAAGTAAACTCCCTTTTTAAGCAGCAATAAGCAATGGAACTATCTCTCTCTCCCAACACTTTATTTGAGAATGGTGTGTACATCTGTCTTGGATACCGTCTTTTTATCTCGATACAACGCGAAAGCGAGTTCACAAACATAAGTTTTTAAAAGACTCAAGAGGGCTGCGAAGGGGAAAGGTGTATCAATCGAGGAAACAAGGCAGGGTTGTCTTAATCATTTGTGCAATCTGCTGTTAAAGTCTGACGAACATCAACGAGATTTCGATTCGCGGTCAAGTAACGCCAGTCCAAAGCGCATGCGTCAGGGATTCGAGTCTTATGCCAACTTGGTTAAATTCTAGAAACGCTTTTTTGCCAACTAGTTATAATTAATTTTTTAAGGTCAAAATTGTTTTATTATCTTTTACATTACTGAACTTTGCGGAAATTCCTTGGACTACGTTAGAGATAAACGAACGTATGTTCGTATATCTCGAAGGAGATTAAAAAAAGTTCATGTTAGGACCTGTCTATATATGGCGAAAAGTTGCCCTGATAGGAAGGTTCCCCTCTCCCCCGAGCAATCTTTTGTTTCCCAGGCATTCCCTCCACACTGAGCCAAAATTTGGCCCTCCCGGTTTTGCGCATGCTCTGTATGTCCTAACTTGTCCCCAATCTCGTCCCCAGAGCCCGCGTCCCCTTGACCAGCGGTCGGGAAGCGCAAGGGCTCTGGTCGAATCCAAAACCGGAACCTGAAATTTCTGCGCGTGCGTCGGAGATTGTGGTTGAAATGAACAAGTTTCAACAGCCAGCGAGATTTTTCAGTTAAGCCCAGAGGTCTCGATTCCTGGGGCAGACCAGAAGGATCGCGGCTTCTGGGGACGAGATTGAACTTGTCCCTTGTTGGCGTGCCAAGCATATCCAAAGTTGGCTCGTCCTCAGGGTCATTCTACTTTAAAATAGTGACCCTCCACCCAGGGTCACCCTGCCGCCCACCTCCCCCCTTCCCCCGAAGCCAACTTTGTGATTTTTGATGTAAACAGTTCGCTGTTTTTATCAAGAATTGTATGAAATGTTCAATGCTCTCTCGCCCGAGCTGACTCGGTATGGAGGGGGACAGTCCTAACACGGGAACCTTTTCACTTTATAAACCTTTATTCACTGCACGTGGTCTGCTTGACGAGCTGATAATTGTATGACTGTAAGGAGAAACTCGGTGTTGATCACTTTGAGGTAGCCAGAGACTCAAGCCAGGGCCAAACGAGGATGAGAGATGATGAGAGTTCAAACTCTCGCTCTCGTTTGCACTCTCATTGACTTTGAACGTGCTCAAATTTCTCACGAGAGTCAATGAGAGTTTTCTCTCGTTTAAAGTTGTTGTTGACGGACTCTCGTTCTCCTTTGGCTCGAGTTGATGAGAGTCAACCCTCATAAACTCTCATCCTCGTTTGGCCCGGCCTTTAAACACGTTCATCATTGATTATTGTCCTAAAGATGGAATCACAACATTTTCGTTCTTTTTCTTGTTACTTTTAGACAACTAGATGCTGCAGAACAAAGTATTCCCTCTTAAACTGGAAATGTTCTCTCATAATGACTGTCCAATGAAGAAGATCAAGTTCACCTGACCAGTTTAACAGAGCGTAGAGTTTAGGTTTAGTTTAGATTTGTTTTTATGACCACCTTGGAGCCGATAAAAAATCACCGACCTACAACGGAGACAGCTTTTAGAACACTTTTACCTTCGAATTAGTTACTTTACAAATTTAATATCTAACGGAATGGTACATTCAACCGTCAGCACACGTTTACTGATGGACAACTTTTTTTACAATAAGTTTCACCGATTCAAGCCTATTACTTCACTTCCTACGATAGCGAACTTTCCCAGTGATTGTCAAAAGCAATTGTTTGGTTTCCGTTTGCCTTTAACGAGTTCTCTAATTGGTTCGTTCTGACCAATGAAAGTGAAGATTTTTCCCTCTCGAAACAATCAGAAACCGAATCAAAACGTAGCTACGCCACTTTCCAGGGGCTGGAAACAGTTACAGTGTTTTCATGCACGTATTATATGCCTTAGTACCTCCTAACTGTCAGAACTGTACATAACAAGCGTTTGACACCAGTTACAAGTTTTCCCGCGCTTGGTCAAGGTCACCCGTTGCCCCGCGTTTGGCACAAAACTTGGACTTGCTTCGTATTTCACCGCGTTAAATTCCCGCGCTCGCGCTGGTTACGGGTTTTTACTCCGGGTTATGGTTGGTTTATTACGCTGTCGAAGCAGTGATTAGCTTCGTGAGTACTTTGGCTTAAGTTACACATCATTCACCATAACACCACGCTTTAACGTTTTAAATCAATTTATAGGGTTTCGAACGATCAAATTTTTTTACGTACCATTACAACTGACGAGAATTTAAAAAGATTCGTTTAGTTTAACACAAGACGATGACGTTTCGTACCTCAGTCGGCACAAGCTACTGAAATTATCTTTACAATATACACTCATCCAGAACCTCATACGCCCCAAAGTCCCACTAGCAAGCCGAATTTGGCTAAACGGCTGAGCGGCAAGGACGACAACGAATAGAAAAACAAATTTATAACACTCCCACACTAAAGGATACTAGAAATACTTACACTGTTCAATAACCTCAGCTCGCGTGCTTTCCTTGACTTTATTTGTGTTCTAAAGAAGCAGAAAATCCCGCATTTACAAAACAGACGTACTGCTTTAAAGCTTCAGAGGAGGCAAGAACTTTAAGCAAAGTAATGTTAACAACACAGATTGCAAAATAAGCAAAAGGTTTACGTTGAAATGTTTTTGCTGGCATAAAGGAGGAACAACTGAGCTATTTACCAACCAGTAGGCAACAATTTCCACCCGGAGGTACTAGTTCACTCCACACAACAGAAAGATTTGACCAAGACCAGACAGTCACCACAGGGATGGAATACAAAAACACTTATCGAGAAACATTAATATCAGCCCCATCGTTCCATCCACCCTCTTCTCTCTTCTAGATCGAGAAAAAAAAGGCCTCACGAGCACTGTGTACAATAATTAGTCGATGGTGACAAGCCGTACAACTTAAAGCTTGTCGTTATTGGTTACTGAGGCTTATTGTGCAGAGTTTAGACTTGTTAGAAATAAAAATACGGAAGCGTTTAGTCTCCTTGTTTCAAGATCAAATTGCTGCAGTATTTGGTCAGTTTAGATATGATTAACTAATTGTTAAACATTATGCTTGTTACCATGGATGCAAGATGGACGCTGAATCTCCGAGCTAGCAACGCTAGACAGGAAAAGAAAAGAATTGAGACAGAGAACAGTAGACATGAAAAGAAAGAGACAGGCAGGGAGACAGACAAACAGACTAGAAGAGTATGGATTACGACGGACTACCGTCTCATCGATCGCTTAATAAGGATGTTGATTGTTGCAAATGACTTGTTTACATTTTTAGAGTTAGCTTTTAGTTTCGTGAGAGAGAATAGACAACAACAACGATACAACTGATGTAGGTTAGAAGATAAAGGATTGTTCTGCAGTTCAAGGCTGGTTAAATGTTAGAGTTGGATGTTACAGAGAAAGAGATATAACGGATTGAAAATATTTCATTTTTAGTATCAGGTTTAAGTTCGATACCGCAGAGAAAGCACAAGGAGATGGACTAATAAGAAAATGGTAGACTTCACAAGTAATCTCTGAACTCCCAAGAGTGATCAAAATCTAATTTCTCTTTGCATATCAATAAATTGTCAAGCAGACAGGTTATGAGAATTGATATATCCATCAGAACTGATATTAAAAGAAAAGTATGGGAATTAGCGAGGAGAGTTGTTATCTTGAAAGAGTTAAATGCAAAGTGTTGCTGCGGTGGTGTATGCTCATTAGTTCCTGAATTTGTAGCATCAGCACAGACCCAAGTTTAGGTCATCGCAAATGTTGGCCAGCGGCCACTCCAATTTCTTCCCATCATACCTAGTAGGCAGATTATCTGTGTAAAGAACTTATTAGTCCTCTGTTTGCTGGACTCACAAGCTCTTATTGCATGCAAAAGTGTTTGTAATTGTAAAATAAGAACAACCTACCTCAAGCCTTTCACAAGCTCGTTTAATTATATCTTCTTGGATAACAAGTCGACGTCGTAATTTGCCAATTTCAAGTTTGAGGCTTTCATTCTGTTAAGAAAGAAGAGATTTGTAAATAAAAAGTGTAAACTTTGCAGTTTCTAATTACAACACACGAATACAAACAAATACAATACAACAACTAACACTACTGAGGGTTTTTCGCCGGCTTGTCCGGTTTTCCTCCCTCCACAAAAACCAACACTTCTAAATTCCAATTCGATCGGGAGTTAAAGGTCCACAGGTTTGTCAGTCGCAAGACTGTTACGTGCTACCCTCGTTAAACAAAGCTGATTTATTTATTTTTTATTTACAGTAGTTACACTACTTACAAATACAATACGTACGTTACTTACGATACTCTGCGCTACTCACACTTACTTTGATTGGTTAAAACACGTAACACGAGGTTTTGCAACTATCACCACACGCAAAACGAAAGCAAATTCACACAAAGTTACTTTCAAAGGTTATTCCGGCGAAAACCTCTACTCTAGCATGTTTTGCTCGATGTTGTTTTTAGCAATGCGTTACTGTTTTTTATATAAAAAAAAAAGCATTCCTACCTCTCCACTAGCGTCTACAGAATCCCTCTGCGGTGAAGAATCGACGAGAAGCGCTTTCAATAACCCTTTGCATTCCAAACTAATTCTTAAAATATTTTCAATATAAGGCAGGCTATCGGTCTGTGGAGATGAAATAACAGGGATATTTAGAAAGGGCAAAGTGTAAAGAATGCACAACTACAATGAAACCTGACTAACAAAACAAACTACCTGAGCATTTGATACAACACTGTTGTACGCTTCAGTGGCGAATTTATTAATTGCATTTAATTTCTCTTCAAGCTGATTTACGACTTGTTGATCTTCAGAAGGTATTCTGCCATCTTCTAGATCTAAAGAGAACAAAGAATAGTTGTGAAGCTTATTTTTAAGTAAGAATCGCTAATACATGACAAGTTTAGAACAGTGCTCTGTTTACATCTCGCATGAAGTAGTTTTCACTTTGACTTACTCACCTCTCACAGAGTCGATAGAACCAGCATCATCCCCACCCTTCCCCTCTGAAAAGTTCAGCTGTCGAATGACCGTGACTTGAGATCTGCTAGGGGACTGGGACGGTGAGCTGAGTGGTCGACTGAGTTGCTCTTCGAGTTTGAGCCGCAGTGCATTATTGGTTTGTATGCTTTTCTCAAGCTGGACTCTTAAGCTGCGGATTTCAGCCAACAACATCGACATGGCGTCATGTTGTAGCTCGCTGTTAGGACTTCGTGGTCCTTCACTGCCGTAACTTTGACCTGAAAATAAGGCAACCCAAATTTCGCTATTAACATAACTGTAAACTGGAGAGTATTCACATGACGTCACGGCAGCCATATTGGTTTTCCAAAACAAAGAAACGGCGGCCATATTGGTGTACCAAGCCATCCACCGGAAATTATAATATATTTTTCTTCAAAAATCGTCTTTTGTTTAGATTAACCAATACGGCCGCTGGTCACGTGAGTGAATACGCTTTATATAACTATCAGATTACGCTGTATTTGAGCGCACTAAAGGCGCAAAATTAAACGAATTCAGTAGAGCTCTATGTATGTGTATGAGCCAAACCATCTGCGAAAGAGACGCATTCTTGCAGACTGCTGCTGTCTACGAAACCCGGGGGAGGGGGTACTCCCATATATGGGCTATATAGGTATGTGCCGCGGGATAGGGTATGTTTTTTTGAGTTTCTCGGTCCTTAAATAGGGTATCATTTTTGTTCCGTTTGGCATTGTGTTCCCGGTGTGATCCTTAGATAGGTTAGCTAAATTCTATCAGCTCTAATAAACGCCCAGCTAAACGAAAAAAAAAATGGTCTGTTAAAACTGCAACTATCCTTCAGTAAGTATAACAAAGCGATTTTGAAAGATCTGAGCTTTCCCGTGCGCGGTTAGCCATTATTTGAGTCGTCACGCAATGCTTCTCCTCCCCTTGAATAGGGTGTCAATTTTCAGGTTTGGGCCTTAGAAAGGGTATTAATTTTCGTTTTCTTTATCCTTAGATAGGGTCAGGGTTTGAGAACGTTCGCGGCACACCCCTATCCGAAATTTGGGGGAGTACCCCCCCCCCCCCCGGGCTACGAAACGAGCAGGTAGTCTGCGTCTAACAACGATAAAAACCCCGATTCTTCAATTTTAACTCCGTTACGTTCTCCTCAAGTGTGAAAATGAACACTGGAGAGGCCTCTTAGCTTGCAATAGACTAGCATCTCATCCAAGGGAAGTTAGAACCAGCAATACCCCTAGTTGCCATGGAAACTGGAGATCTGCGACTGCTACAGGGGCCAAATGGTATGTTACAAAACTTTGCTTTAAAGTCTGTTTAATACTTAAAATGCAAACACAGAAGGGGTGTGCATACTCTCTGTCTGTACTTCCATGTTCCTGCCTTCAAAGGACAGTTTGTAGAGCTTCTCGTACACATTCAGCTCTTTTCTGAGGTTTTCTGACACTTTACTGCTCTCCAGCAGCTGTTGACGAAGAAGATTGATTTGTTCTTTGTCCCTAAATGAACGCAAGAATTAAAATAGCCATTAGTGTTGTATAGCAACGACAGTGGTATTTAGAAAGGTGAATTTACGCTAAATCAATGCAAAAATCAGAGGGTCTTGAACACGGCCGTATAGTCGATCATCCTTTGAGACGCAAGACGGTAGGGGAAAGAAAAGCATGAGAGCAAGCGGGCGGGAGGGTGGACGCGCAGGCAGGAAGGAATGAAGGTAAAAAAAATCGGTCATGAACATAAACAGCTTTACATTCGCTTAAATTTTATTGGCAACAAAACTTTAAGGCATTTAAGCAGTACTCACTTGGTTTGTTCTTGTTTCAGTCCATTGATGGTTCTCTTCAGTTTCTCGTTGGCTCGATCTTTCTCCAGCAGTTCAGTTCGTAGCGTGTCATTCTCACGAATCAGAATGATCCTATCAGGAACACTGCCAGTACTCTTATCATCAGTCCCCTCGGACAACCGCATCTCCAATTGCGCCCGTAGTGCATCATTAGTGCGAATACTATCCTCTAAGCGCAGGCGTAGCTCGCGCATTTCAGCCATGAACCCAGCTAATAGCTCGTCCGTGGAGCGCTTTTGGCTGGCGGCTTGCGTCTGAGTAGACTGACTGTGTATCTTGGAGAACAAGTTGTTTTCGTTTCTTAGAGTGTCGTTCAGTTTTTCGCTGTCTTTCAGTTTACTCCTCAGTAACTGGTTCTCGCCCAGAAGCATTCTGTTTATCTGGTGAAGCTTCTCGGTAGCTTCAGAGGAAGTCTCGTTCCGCGGTGACGACGCACGCGGTCCCTAAAATAGAAAGTTAGGTCTTAGCTCTTATAACTCAGTGCATATTATGATCAACATCTATTTTTGCCACATTTTCTCCTCAGGACAAACAGAAAAGCAAAGAAAATCATATAGCAAGATTTTACTTTCTCGATGTATTAATAAATTCTCTGAACTGGCACTAGAAGAAAAACAAGGATATCAGTAAGGAGTACTGATATTTTGAACAAACAAATTACTATGCTTCGGGAAATCCTTTTCTACTTGTACAGCATGTTAGACTAATCAAATCTCCAATTATGAGGTGCAAAGTCTAACTTCTTCTCGTACAAGCAACTTTATATAAACTGCTTGGCTCGTTCAATGTATAGAACTGCTCCCTTGGTTTTAAAGCCATTTGAAATTATCAAACAGCACTTGCTGTTGTTTTGTTTGCTTGTTTTTATCAGGCGACGACAACGTTGGAAAACGTTTTGTTTATTTCTAAGTTTGACGACTGAGAATACATGTAGGTGTCGTTCTGGCTGCTCTGTATCTTTGTGATACACTTACCTGAAGTGGACTAGTTTGTGTTTCTACATAGCGTCTAGACGGCGAAGAAAACGGAGACAATGCAATTGAGTGCATGTCTGCTTTGGACTGTAGTCTGAGCTGTAACGTCTCTATCACCTTATCTTTTTCTTGCAGTTCATGCTGTAATCTAAACAGGAATAACGCACAAGGAGACATCAGCTACAGGACATCTTAGATCTAAAAGGAACTAGATCGTACTATTTCAGATTATTCTGTCAAGTATAAGTTACGAACTCTTTTTTGACTATAAAATATTCAAATAAGATGGTAACTAAACCACGCTTGTTGCCACAAAAACAAAGAGTCCTTACTTTTCAATTTGACTTTTCATCTTTGCCGAGTGATTAAGAAGTTCAGCGAGCTGTTTGCCGAGTTGATCATTCATCATTTTTGCCTCTCTTAACTCGCGCTGTACCCTTCCAACTTCCTCCGCTGATTTTCTTGTCTCTTTGAGCTGATCAGTCAGTGTTTTATTCAAACGCTGAGCGTCTTTCAGCTCTTTCTGTAACTTGACTGCCTCAGTTCTCACTCCTTTCATCTTGGCAACAGATTCGTTTAAGTCTCGTATTCGCGATCCAAGCGAATCATTGATTTGAGTAGCAGTTTGAAGTTCGTGCCTGAGTCGGTTCACCTCGTCGTTCGATCGGGCACTTTCGTTCAGTTGTCGTTGAAGCTCGTCGTTCTTCTGCAAGGATTCGTCGAGTTGGAGGCGTAATTCTAATACTCCATCAGGTGTTCTTGATCTCTCGAGGCTTTTTTCTCGTTCACTCTCCAGAAGGCTTTTGAGTTCTTGGTTTGTTTTGATACCTGATTCATACTCCTCACGAAGCCTGTGGATTTCCGCCATTTCGCGTAATTTCGCTTCAGAATTCTCCCTTGCTCTTGTTGTCTCCTGTGATAAAAAGTACAAAAAAACAAGTGAAGCGTTCCTAAAAGGATGCCATACCACAGTTTCTTCGAAAATATCTAGACTACGATAAAGACACATCTAACTCTCAGCTCCTTATTATTCATTCAAAAGTTTGTGATTCCTGATTTTAATTAAAGCCAAGTAACTGCAAGAGTAAAGGCCACGAAAGAGACAGCGCAGTACAAGGACTTAACAATGACACTACATGAATAGGATTTGCATTTTAACCAGCAGCCATTTTATCGTAAGATAAGATAAGATAAAATTTTATTGTACACTCCTTAAAAGGTTTTTCAGTGAACAATATAATACATGAAGTGAAATAAAATGTAAAATAAATATATTCAAAGTACATTAGTTATATATTATGTATTAAGTACACTAGTTATATATTAATAAAAAATAGAAAGAAAATGAAAGAAATAAGAAAATTTAATTTAAGAACTCGCTGAGAAACTTTGTCTTCAGCGTATTCGTAGAAGATTGTCATCAGATCAACGCTATTGCATACTGTAAAAATAGCTGGCCTTTTATAAATAACCGCATTTTGCATTCTCGTGATGGAGTTTTTTCTCTGTCAAATTACAAAGCTATTGTTTATTGGGACAGGAATAACACAATAGCATAATCAGTACAAAATTGCAGCGAGCGCGACAGGCTTTAAATGAACGTTTCTCTTGGTAAAACTTTCTAAATTTTCTTGACATCTTGTTAGCAATTTAAGGTAAAATACATAGCTAATGCTGACAGTAAACAGCTCAGTTTGCAGGTTTGTCGACATATCCCCGCGAAAAATAGACTTGTAATTTGCATAGACCACACTTCACTTGAATGTACAAGCTAGCCATGACGACACGAAATGTAAGCTTGTATGTTTAATACAGTGTGTTTTAAAATTCAGCGTACTTGAAGAAAAACCTGTTCTGTCAATGAAAAACTAAATTCATAAACGAGCTACCACGTCACGCAAGTTTAGTTAATAACTTGTCATAAATGGCCATCGTGTTGAAGGATGCCGAATTCTAAAATCGGTTTAAAATTTAACAAGCTGGGATAACTTGAGACAAAAAAAGCCGCCTAAACACTGTCAACAGAAAGCTCTCACCACGCAGAAACTGTGTAATTTACCTACCATTTGCTTTAACTGCTGCAGTTCTGTCTCTTTCTCCTCCAAAATATTCTTGTACTGTTCTTTCGTTTGAAGGCTCTCTTCAAGTCTCCGCTCCAGGTCCCTCATTTTATCACTCGACGCGCGAGCCCAGTCTCTCGAGGGTGAAGTCTGTGCGGCCACGTCTGAGCCAATTCTGTCGTTACATGCTTGAAGCCGACGCAACTCGTCTAGCTCTTGTTTTAACATTTCCAATTCCTGCTCTCGCTCAAGAAGTGTGTCATCGTGACTGCCGTTTAAACTCGAAGCGTAAAATTCTAGCCTTGTGTTGGCGTCTGTAAGTCTTTTCTCCAGCTCGCTGAATGTTCGCTTTGTGTTATCTAACTGTGTTTGAAGATTCTCTACTTGTTGAGTCAAGTCTTGTATAAGGTCGTCTTTTTCCTCTAGTGTTGCCATATTTAAAGCATTAACTTCATCGAGCTGGTTCTTGAGCCTGATATTCAACTGACTGCTCTGTTTCAGTTGTTCCTTTAACTTTGCTACTTGCTATGAGAGAACAAAAATTATGCGTAAAAAGCGGCTCATCCTAATATAAGAACCTGGTAAACTCCCTCGCGGAGTAAAACAAAGAACGACCTAGACAACAAAGTATCTGGAAACAAAATAGAGCAGGAAAACAAAAGCTTAAAAAAAATAAAAATTCACAGGTTTTTACACCGAGGTTAACCCTACAAATCCTGCAAGGAGTCTGTGTTTCTAGGCTATTGAGTGCCAGCGCTTGCAAGAACTTACTACCTTCCTTTGAATGAAACAGCATTCAGTGCTTGAAGTATTACCTGCTCTAGTCTCTGAACCTTTGAAGGTGAACCAGGCCCTCCCGTCCCTCCGTCTGCGCTGTCTCGACCACTCGAGCCTCCAACACCACTGACCCGCGGCTGCAGCTCATTCAATCGAGCCTGCAATGAAGCATTCCAGCGTTCACTATCTTCAAGCCTCGATTTCAGTTCTTGGATTTCCCTCTGGTAAGCGGCGTCATAGGGAGATGCTGGATGTGGGCTCGACGTTTTACTGGAAGCTAGTTTGTCGTGGAGTTGAGCCCGCAGTGAGTCATTTAGGCGGATTCCTTCCTCAAGCTGTGCGCGCAGGGATTTCAACGCTTGCATCTCGTCGTTGATATTTCTTTCGTGTCTGCTTGTAAAATAAAATACGAATTTCAACGTTTAAAACACAAAATGCCAATCCCTGTCTTGGGGAGCCGAATGTAAATTTCTGTTGGAAGTTTCCCACCTTGCCTTGATAAAGAGACCACAGGCAACCATGCTTTGAAAGTAATCGGTTTTGATAAAGATGAAATTTTCATTTCTCACGAGCGTGGGACAAAGAAAAAAATTCTGAGTCCCTGACGGGCGCTTTAACCACTGAGCCATGAGAGACTCTTGGTGAGCTAGGCCATTTTACTAGGTTCATATGTGACACGCGTCCTGCAAATTGCTAGGATCAACAATGTCGAAAACATCATATGTGTAATATATAATGAGAGATGGAAAACTAAAGCTCGGTAAATAAATGATAAAGATGAAATTTTGTTTATTTTTGTTTATTTACAGCTGCCATGTTGTTTGTCGACATTATCGTTGTCGTTACCCTATGCAACACTGACACCTCCATCTACAATGGTGCTTAGTCCCTCGACTGAAAGATTACGTGGAATTTGTATAAACTTTGAGACCTGGGATGAGATTATGGGATAAAGAGTTTTGCATCTCAGTACTCAGTAGCAGACTCTGTTTACCTCCCTCCCCACCCAATTCCCATGAGTACCCTCCCCCCCCCCCCCCACCCAATTCCCATGAGTACCCTTCCCTCCACTCAATCCCCATGAGTGCCAGATGTTAACTGTACCTGGTCTCTCCTTGCTGCGCATTCTGGACCACATGCACCAAGTTACTGTAAAGAGCATGCTCAGTATCCAGGATGTCGTTAAGTCGCTTTGTCTCTGAGATCTGAGCTTCAAGCAACTGCTGTAACTGAAGGACATCAGGTCTCTGAAGAGGCAAGAAAGGTACGATGTCAAAACATATACTGTATACAGTGGAACCCCGTTAATACGGACACCAAGGGGGCAGGCCAAATTGTCCGTATCAAAAGTCACGGATACATGTTTTCTCGACGCAAAGACGAAGGCAAACGCTTTTACGGCAACAAAACGTTGTTTAATTGTACTGTAACTGTAACAAATGCAAACTGTGAACTCTCTGACCAAAATTAATAGTTTTTACGAAAACCTTACGATCTAGTCATACACTCGAACTAAACTACAATAAACTCGACAGTGGATTATACAAGAATTTCAACAGCAACAGAACGCTTTCCATAAAGTTTCCTTTGTAACTGAAACTCGTAACCATTCTTAAACTCTACCAACCCATTTGAAAAAGTCGGAAACTTTACTTTGCACGGAAGCTTTTAGCCTTCGACACAAGCGGTAGCCGCAGCAAAAGGCAAAGAAAGTGAAAGGGTCAAACACCGGAAGTCACGCTATTAAGCTTCTCTTTGTAATAAAATGGTTTTAACTCTTCGAATTCTGTCATTATTTGACCAGGGTCCAATGTCTTCAAGTAAGCAAATAATCGTGACAATGAAAATTCACAGTGCACAGATAAATATTGTCCGTAAAGCGGGGTTGACAATGTATAAGAGTTTGTCACTCGGGACACGGAAAAGTGTCCGTTGTCCGTATTAACGGGTGTCCGTATTAAGCGGGTTAATTTAAGAGAAAATGTATGAGGTTTTCGTCGGGACCAACGAAACTGTCCGTAATACCGGGGTGTCCGTAATAAGCTGGTGTCCGTAAAGCGGGGTTCCACTGTATTACATTAGTGGGCGACTTTGTAAACTGTTGAGGTTTATTAGAAATAAGTATGAGGTTCTTTTAATAAAAAAGGAACAAAGACGGAAGAGAACGACAGAGGTAGCGCACTCAGTTGGGTAGGATCAATTGACTGTCAGCTCCTATAATCCAAGCATAACTAAGTTCTGATATTCCTGAGCAAGCAACTTACGGACAACTGTTAGCTCTACCCTGATCTACTGTCAGTCCAGCGTATGAGATTTAACCATAATGCTCGTGAAATGATTGGCTATTTCCTAGCTACCGTTTGCCTCTGTTTCAAAACGAGTGTACGTGCAAAACCATTCATATGAAAATGAGTTTCACCTGCACACCCATTTTCATGCAAATCAAACTCATTTTCATTTGAATGGTTTCGCACAAAGTCTCGTTTTGAATGAGGCAAAAGGCAAATCGGAAATGGCCTATTGACTTGGTGTTACCTGTTCTTCGGCCCCAGCTCCCACTTTAGGGATCTCCCTGCGTGATGTCCCAGCTCTTTGTAGCCTGGCCTTCAGACTGTTCACCTCTTGTCGAAGAAGGTTGACTTCTTCCTCCCCATTGGAAGCCTGACAACGACAAAGCAAGTTTTAACATAAACGGAGTGAATTGTTTTCTCTTTTTCAAGAGACGCTTCATCGGATCAAAATCCTTAGTCCTGTACCCTGTAAAAAAATTAGGATGGAAAAAATTGTTGTTACCAGATTATTAAGCCTTCTCTTGTAGCTCTCCAATTGTTGCTCAAGCGAATTCTTCAGGTCTTCAGTCTCCATCAGTTGTTGCCGTAGCAAATTATTCGAGGCCTGAAAAAAGGATTTTTAAAAACTTATATAAAAATTGATATTGTGTCCAATTACCTTCCTATGAAGGTGCAGTATCCATCCAGAGTGAGTAGCAATAAACAGTTTTGATTACGTATCTTCAGTTGGCCAAAGAGGTAGTTGTATGCATCTATCTCCTCCCCCTTCTCCCCCAGATGAGTTTCTTGATCAGTCATTTTGAATAATGAAAGTGGCAAGCGAAATCTAAGTACGATTTAATAGAAAGGAGAGCCTTTTTATCGTACCTCCAGTCCCTGTGCCGAAATCTAAGCACTATTTAATGGAAAGGAAAGCGTTTTTATCGTACCTCCAGTCCCTGTGCCGAAATCTAAGCACTATTTAATGGAAAGGAAAGCGTTTTTATCGTACCTCCAGTCCCTGTGCCGAAATCTAAGCACTATTTAATGGAAAGGAAAGCGTTTTTATCGTACCTCCAGTTCCTGAGCCTTCTTTTGATAGTATCCAATGTTCTCTTTCATGTCTTTCAGCTGCTTCTGTTGATCTTCTTGCATCTCCTGTGAATACCAATGAAAGAAGAATCAATGAGAAAACCTTCCGGTATCAACAAATCACTGCCAGTTAATTTCAGCACGATTTTGAACACGCTAAAAACACCAAGATAATACATCACCCAGCAACAGTGGTTTATCTTCGTCGAACAACACTCGACAAATGAGAAGAACCCGCCATACGTAGTGAGAATGGCTCAATAAAACGGAAGTGGAGTGTATTATAGACAACTGAAACTTGAAATACATGAAGTGACGCTCAGCTCACTTGCTAAACTCCAACTAGCGAGCAGCGTTTATCATCTTTTCTAGAAGATCATAGTTTGCCTGTGATTCCTTTGAAATTTTCCAAATATCTTACTAAAGTGCTGTCGTTCACAAGGTAGCGTTTTTCTTTACTTACAGTTTTTTGTAAATAACTAGTCACATACTGCTAAAAAGAAATATTTACTTTTTCATAGACTTATAGGTCTGTGTCAAACCAAGAGCAAAACATTATCTTATTGACTACCTTGATGATTTTGTCTTTCATCTGTGCAGCTTCATTCAGCATTTCAATGTTGTTCAACTTCACCTTCAGGTCGGCTTCTAGTTCCAAGTTAGATTTTTTGAGTGCGGCCTGAAGCAAACAATCAAAAGAAATTTACCACAGGCAAAATTTGGGAAAACAGAATACGTGTGCATCCATTTTCATCACCGTTTCACTAGATCAATAAATTAAATTTGAGTGATCTTATCACAATAAATTTTTGAATATAAGTTTTCCTTTTTTTTTATTACAACAGAAAATTGAACAACCAAAACTCACCGAATCAACAAGCGCTTGTTCTTTGCTTTTTTGAGCCTCGGCCAGGGCCTGATATAAATAAGAGAAAAAATACACAGTTCGAAAAATGTTGCAAGAAATATTAAGGAAAACATCAAGCGTACAACTACCTGTGACTGCTCGGCAAACTTTTGCTTAAGCTCCTGAAACAAAGAAAGTAAAAGAGAGGATAATTTGCAATCTTACTAGCTGCACACAACCCTAAAAAAAATTTCGTATCAAGATGTAAAACGTTACAAAATGCTAAAATCTTGAAGACAAAAATTTATACAACTGTTGTCTGTTTTCTAGCCATCACTGTTTTTTGCACACAATTTTAGGAAATTAAAGGTCAAGAACGAGGTTAGGAGACGGGCTAGGACTTGCACCACCAGTGAACAGATAAGGAGGGAAAGGTGACGTTGAATAGGGCATGTACTGTGTATGGACCACCATCAGAATCCGCGCATTGCTTTAAGGTGGCTCAGAACAGTTTCCTGCATTTTTCAACACCTCAATTTTGACGGATCAATACCAAAAGTCTTTTTCAGTTGACCCAACAATTAAGGTATCAAACAGATGCCCAATGACCGGTAAACAAGTTATGGTTAAGTTTTGGACATTACATGTTACCATAGCAACGGTATGACTTGTTAAAAACACCCTTAATTTTAGCTTTAAGTGCTTATAACTTGAAAACTAGTCCGGTGACCCCCATTTTTTATTATCAAATTGTAATCAACAGTATTAGGTGCAACTTTCTGCAAAGTTTTAAAAAAATCTGCACATGACGTTCAGAGCCACCTTAAATTTACGAAAATTTAAGCTGGCTCTGAACCCCATGTGCAGATTTTTTTAAAACTATGCCAAAAGTTGCATCTTGTCTTGCTGATCAAAATTTCATGATAAAAAATGGGGGTCACCGGGCTCGTTTTTGAGTTATAAGCACTTAAAGCTAAAATTAAGGGTATTTTAAAAGGTTGTAGTGTTGCTATGGTAACATATTGTGTAATAAAAATGACAACAACGTGTTCACCAATCACTAATCATTTGTTTGACACCATCATTGTAGCATCAACTAATAAAGAGTGGTTATAATGACCAATCGAAATCTAAGTACTGGAAAGTGTTGGAAACGGTAGCCAGCCACCTTAACCTGGGCACCAGAGGGAAAGAGGAGCAGAGGGCGATCTAAAGGGACATGAAGGAGAACTGTGGAGGGAGAAAGACAGAAGATGGGTTTTGCCAACTTAGCCTGCGCAGCTGGCGGGATTAGCGGGCACGAGTGAATTTTTCTCAGCGAGCGGCGGAGCCGCGAGTGAAATTCCCGCCTGCCGGATTTCTTAGGGGTTTTGCTATCCGCCCACTTTTATCGCCTTTGATTTCAAATTAAATAAGCCAATCAGATCTCAACTCGACTCCTCACCAAACCCCTCGCTGCTTGGCGGCCAAGACCAAAACATGAGGCCGCTAAAAAAAGCACTCGCTCGCGAAATCCCGCCAGCTACGCAGGCTATGCCAACTGGACAGAAGCAGTCAACGTTGCAAGAGACAGAGTAGAATGGAGGAAGCAAGTCAATGGCCCTATTCTCCCAGAGGAGATCTAGGATATAAGTCAAGTAAGTCAAAGGTCAAGAACATACTGTAGTTGCAAATCCAGTTAATGAAAATAAAGGGAGAAGAGTCTTACCTCTAAATTGGGAACGCTTTGTAACCTTGAACGAAGATTCTCGATTCTAGAGCTGAAACAAGAAGCAGTGTCTTCACCATTCAATACAAATACAAGCAGTACCCTAATCAATAAGAGAACTAAATAAACGAACGACATTATAGAACTGTTACACGTACTTTGCTTGCTTTATAAAAGCATCTCTAGTCTGTATTTCGTGTTGAAGGTTATCAAATTTCAACTTGTTCTGAAATAGAAGCACACATGTCTACAATTAGAGAACAATGAAAAGCAAAACAAATCATTGACTGATTCACGTAAATTCCACGCCCTTGCAATAGAATCTTTCCTTTCTTTTCTCTAAGGGTTCTGATTGGTTAATTGGGTTATTTGTCGCTGTTGTGATTGGCTCAGAGATTACACTGGTGTATTCAACTTGTTACCCACATGAATGAGTGACCGTAAAAGATGCATACAAACCAAATAAGCATTAACATTGTACCTCTCGATCGTCGCCTTGCAGTTTCCTCAAGTTGTTTCTGTAGTCTGACTCGAGCTTCTTTAACGATTCTAAGAGAAAAATTTATGGTGAAAATTAAACGTGTGCATCAAAATCTATCACCTGAGACACAGAAGCTGCTTAAAAGCAAATCTGTAAGCTGTAAACGCAGGGTTCGTACGCTTTTTTGGACTAAAAATTCAAGGACTTTTCAAGGAATTTCAAGGGCATATTTTCCATTTTTCAAGGACTCCACGCACTGCAAAATCAAAGGATGTTCAGCATCTCATAGTAGCGATTGTGCTGAGCTAACAGACAGATAAAAGTCTATGTCTTTTTGAGTTCACCCACAACATTTGTTCTCAATGTTTATGCGAGTCATCTCCTTGTCGTTTGCAGTTCTCCTCAAACTATTTGACTTTGTAATCCACACAAGTTTCCCAGTATCCTCTGCTTTCTGTGCAAACTCATCTGCCGATTTAACACTGAAGACCGTCAACAATTTGCTCGTACCTTCGCATGATTTATAGGAGTAATGAGACATTATCGCTTTCAATGCCCACAAAACTGAATTTCTGCCTTCAACGTCTCATCACGAGTGACACTTTTTTCCATCACCGATGAACCAGATGAACTCGCAGTGATAGACTTTGTGGGGTTAAGCATGTGTTCGCCACTTTCAGATGAAGCGGATTTTGAAACTACTTTAAGTTGCTTTTCGTTGAGAAGAAACGCCAAAAAAATCTGGAACGCTTGCTAATGACCTTTTCTGGGGTGTCAGTGTTTGATGTTTTTTTCCTTTCAAGTGACTTGTGAGCGCCGACTCTCCCATGCTCGAAATGTCAACATCCTTCATGCCGCACACGATGCATCGTGCCTTGTGCTTGTCACCCTTGACTTCTCGTAGCCACTCTTTATACAGTGATTTCTGACGCCACAAGTTGCTGAAAACACACTGGCCCATTGTTTTAAATGTTTCACTCGTGAAACAACACGCAAACAATCAACACCAACCCAAACAAGGAAGCACTCGAAGCACATGGCCTTTCGCAGAAAGAGCGAATAGTACAAAACATTTCATGATCATTGGCCCTTAACATTCCAGACATTCAACCAATCAGAGCGATAAATATAACGAAGAACAGGACAAATGTGCATGGGGCGTTTTGATTAACGTTCGGAGAGGTGTTTATCGTTTTTATTTGTTCTTTTACTATTACGTGTTGCTACGTTTCTGCCAGTAGCATATATTTTCATATAAGGCACTCTAGAATCCAAGTTGGATGACATCAGCTACAAATTTCAAGGACTTTCCAGCACTGACTGCAGTTTTCAAGGACTTTCAAGGCCTTGAATTTTTATTTTGAGATTCAAGGACTTTCAACGCGCGTGCGAACCCTGGAAACGCCTTGGTTTGTAAAGGATAATCAAGTGCCTTACCCCAACATGACAAAATCTTGTTCTAAACGTATTAATTAAAAATAATACATCTACGTCTTTTTTTCCCAGAACAATATCATTCTCGTCGCCAGAGCCTCGATTCCCAGGCCCTGCCGGCTAAGAGTTGAGGAGCTCTGGGTAGAGACTAAGTAAGCAACGAACTCAAGATGGAGCCTCTATGATAATTAACTATAAAGTGGCATAAACGATGAATTACAAGCATCCATGATGATGGAAAAAAATAACAACATACCGTCTTTCTTTTGCAATTCAGCTTCAAGCAAACCGAGATTTCGCCTGAGATCCGCCTTGAGAAAGAAAAAAGAAACATGTCAGGCTTACTGGGTAAAGGGAATCATTTATACCACACAATATAGACTGATTTTTCAGGTCTTTAAATCTCACCACTTCAGCAGGACTGGGGGCCTTTGGTGGACTTTTATTGGTCTCCTATAAAAAGGGATAATGTTGGATAAATTAATTGACAAATCGGTGAAAAGACCTTGGGGACGAGGTTGAGAGACAGCTCATTCGAGAAGGCGAGCATGCGAGCGCGCGCGAAAATATATAATTTCGCAAGAGAAGAAGCAGACGCACGAGGTGCAGAAAAAGTTTCTTGCTCTCGCGTGCCCAAGAAAAACGAAGAACTACTCGCAGTCTAAGCTGATATTTATTAACGAAGGTACCTGAAACGCTTTCAATATCTTGTCCTTTTCGCGTCCACTTTCTACTAATCCCTTTATAGGAAAAATAACAAAAACAGTTTGAACGATTGAATGTGTTCGGCCACTGAGTTAAAATTTGCACGCTGATGATTATAACAAAATACAGCACAACGTAGTGACACCAGGACGAGTGGTTTTGTTGATTACATACTCCAATGGTCTTGTCCTTGTCTTGTATCGCCATCTTCAATTTGTTGACTAATTTGTCGTGTTCCTGTGAAGCCCAAGCTTTGCTGTTTTCCAGAGCCTGCAAAGAAAAGGCAAAGAGAAAAAGAGAAATGTTTTGTAGCGCTTACTGTTCCTTTACTCGTGAAACTCTTAAATCATTACATCTCGTTGGCAACAGAGGGTTGTAGACGAGCTGTACCTGGACTTCATGCTCCTTGCTGTTCAATAACTGTTGTAATGTCTGGATAGTTGCGTTCTTTTCAGTTTGTATGCGTGTCAAGTTATCAGCCGCCTCCTAAAAATAAAATAATACAAACTCGTGTTAATTGATTATTTTCCCCTTTCTTGGGCGAATTTCTACTGTAAACTATATTTTGATGACTTTTTGACATCAAAATCAAGCTCACCACGAGTCTCTCGTAGCTCAGTGGTTAGAGCGACCAACCGGTATCTGGGAGGTCATGAGTTCAATTCCCGTCGGGGACTCAAAATTTTAATTTTCATCTTTTTAAAATCATCGTTGTTAGTTTTCCCAATGCTTAGCCAATCAAGAACCAAGTTAGTCCGGAAGGCGGAAAAATTAATGCCAATCAATTGCACGTGCGCTTAGTAAACCTGCCTGTTGACTGGCTGCGAATAAGTTCGGGAAACTCAATGAAAGCGTGTCTGACTTAAGCTAGAGAAGACGGTAACAATAGTTTTCATAGTAAAATTCGCATTACATTTGTTGTCTTTATTTCATCTATTTTCCTATTCATTGTAACGTCATTATACATCACAAGAAATGGAATAAAAATATTTCAAAACCGTAAAGAATAGGGGCAAGTCCAGGTTTGGGAGGTATCTCCCGGCTTTTAGCTTGTGCTTATTTGAGGTGAAGTTTCATAGATAGCCAGTTATGGTTTACAACTGCATCAAAATGAGCATATTGTTAACGGCTGTTGCCTGCTGATGATCTATTCAGTATTTTATGCTGTTTCTAGAGGTCTGACCTTCAGTGCAGTTTCTTTGTCCCTGAGAGCTGACATGAGTCTCTGAGTGTTAGCTTCATTAGACGATGACATTCTAGCGCGTTCTTGGAACATTTCCTGGGAAATAAACAAATAAAACGGCAATGTTGGCAAATAAATCCAAGTGTTTTGGACGATCTGTTACATCATAGCGCAAAAACACAAAGTTTAGGTTTAATTTGCGTGGGGGTAAAAAGGTTCCAAGGCAACTAGCTATTATTTATGTTGTATTTCACCTCCAAAAGTTTTTCCTTTTCTTTGAGTACGTCTGATATCTCCTGTGCCTTTTTTGCTTCATCAGTTAACCCTTCATCCTTAAAATATAACAAAAGAAGAAAAAAAAAAGAAAATCAGTTGGATGTCATAAATATTCAGTAACCAGCATTTTTTGAAAAGAAAAAACTTTGTACCTCTATTGGACTGCTAAGAGCGTTTTTCACAAAGTCCTTTAACTCCTGCAGTGAAAAAGCCAAATAGTCAAATAAGATGCGAAGCAGAATGCTAGAAAACCAAATTCTAATGTGTTAATTTATGAGAAATAAATAAACGTAAAGAAAGGTCGATCGATAGACAAGAAATTACATTACTTAATATTCTCGCGGCCGGACTTGAGCATAGGCAAGCAACGCATGCAAAGGGCTCTACATGCTACAGGAGACTGATACTGGACCAAGACTGCGAGAACACACCATATATCGCTGATTCTTTGTTGATTCCTAGAATTTCTTCTTATTACAAATATCGCTGACCTTCAATTCCTCCTCTGTGTGGCTCAAATTGTTCTTCAATTTTTGAATCACATCTTCTTTCTCCTGTAAACTAGTTTCTTTCGTTTCCAGATCTGCCTGTAATGCACGAAAATACATAAAAATAAACTGGGAGGACGATTGCAATTTATGGAAAATCCTCGTCACACTTTCTGCTCGTTTACCTTTTGTCGTTTAAGCTGATCCTCAAGAGAGGCTGCTTTTCTTTGTAAAGCGTCGTGCTTCTCCTTGCTCGTTCTTTCTAAAAGCTGAACAAATGAGTATTTGTGATTAATAGCACTTTAGGCAGTGTCATACCTGCCTCACACTGTACATGATTAGGAGCAATCAGTGCCACGGTATGAAATTATTTTCACCAGAAAGGGCACCTCAACACAATAGAATTTTACAATAAAAGTGGAAAAACACGAAAGAGACGATAATGGATTATGGATTGTGCTGTTGAAATGCTCGGAGACATTAGCTGTTAAAGCTACTCTACAATCCGAGGGTAAATAAAGTATTCACTTCACTTCACTTCACATGGATGGTTACGATTTTTTTTTTATTCTTAATCACACACTATTTGACAACACTACACAAACAGCAATTACAGTACAATGCTTAAGAACACTACGACACTATGAAACAATAATAAACATGATGGATGCATGGTTACGATAGAAACGAATCAAAGGAATCATTAGAATTAATTTCTTGTAGATCAGAAGGCAACTGAATTTACGTCATGTGAAAATGGAAATTTATGTTTCTAAGTTATGTTTCAAGGACTAATTTTGTCTTCAAAACAAATAAGTTACAGCATTTCTCCCTGCAAAAAGGCTTTCTTTCTAGAAAGACATTTTCTAATCCTTACGCTAACAAACGAAACTTACTTTATTCTTTTCCTCAGATTCAAGGACAGCAGAGTTGATTTTCTCTATCAGCCTGTCCCTATCTCTCAGCCACTGTCTCAACTGCTGTAGTTCTGCTTCCTTTCCTTGTAAAGCTCGTACCTTTTCCTCAGCTGCAACCTTTGAACGCACACAGAATAAAAAAAGATCGTTGTCCTTGGAGTTACCTTTCCTGATTGTGAATTTCAAGTTTGGAATGAAACGAAACAATGCTTGCACTCTAGCACAAATCTGCATAAGGAGTCGTATTGCGTTGCCTGCTAACATTGCAATCTGTTTGAAAGCTGGTAAGGAATTGTCGCACTGTGTCAAAACGTAACTTGTAGTTGAAAAGATAAATTAACCTACGTTTTACAACCATTTGCAAAAAGAGTTGGGACACTCTCGGTCAGTAACAACGATTTCTTTATAAACTCTAAGCTAATCTACATTTTACAGGTATAATATTTGTTACTGGTTTTTAGAAATCTCATGGAATAATTAGAAAGGATTTAATATAAATGAGAAAACTATATACATTTTGTAGATAACCAACCTGAAGTGCACGATCTTTCTCTTTCATGTAGTTTGTTAACTTTTTCAAAAGGTTGTCCTGGTTATCAGACGGGCTCTGAAAAATAAAAAAAAAATTACACATGATAAGCAACGAGTACCGGCAAAAACAACTGGACTAGTTCTTTTGTTTTGAATCATTCACATCAGTTATACGAAGAACAGTCTGACGCTTTTGATATCTGTACAATTGCTATTTATACCACATAAATTTTGAACTCACGCTGGTAAATGCAAAGGACTGTTGTTACTACCATGAACACGAAAATTTGAGATAGAAAGGAAATTAGTTTTCTATTAGTATCAAGTCACGGAAAACCACACTAATTGCGTTCGACGATAGGAGAACGCATCCTAATCTTGTGGTGACCTGTGGTCCCGTGGTTGTCCTGTGAACGCGCAAGCGAAAGTCGTTCTATGTCGGTATGTATGTCGGTATGTGGCAGGATGGCCTCGATCTCATGTGAGAAGACATTAGAAGGCAATTAATTGTGTCACACTAAGCCGCAAAGACAGCGCGCGCAAAAACAATTCAATTTAGCCGGAAAACTAGACGTTTCGGCAGTGCTTCCTTCTACAGAAGTAAAAAAAAATGTCTGTGCTTCCTCGTGCGCTGCTGGATTAAAATTGTTTTGCTGATAGTTTCAAGTGATGTTGGACGCGTGTTGTTACTGTTTATGTTGCGCGCGCGGCCGTTTCAAATTTGTATGGCGATATAAACAGTCGCGTAACTCGCCTGAAGCCGGCGACACACTTGGCGATTTTATACGCCTATTCTTAATTAATTACAATTCCTGTTTTGGATTGGCTGTTCAAAACAAAGAAATCCCCACGAACGCACTCCATAATCCATGATTACCACTAGTATAATATGATTGAATCTTCTTTTGCTGTTACATACCTTTACCCCTGAGTCATCGCCCACGCCACTCTCCTTCAAGGCCTCCAAAAAGTCCTAGCAACAAATGATTCAGAACTTCATCTAAAAATACAGCAAAGGTAGGGAACCAGCAACACGCCATCTCTGACTATAGTAACGCCCTTTCCTAATAGCCTAATAGCTCCAGAAGCGGGCCACCGGTTTAACGGGTCGACTTGGAGTGCGTTTTATACAGGGTGGTGGAAAGAGAGGCACTGACAGAGTAAATTGTTGTCTAAAGAAGACAACAAAGACAACAAGAGGGCAGTAGGTGCACTCAAACTCTCGCGCTACTGCGGTCTAAAGTTTCGAGTGCAACGTGGTACACCATTTTGTAAAGAAATGGGAAATGATCAGCTGTGCTACTCAGCGCTGCAAGGTAAATTGTTTGAGCCAAACATTTGATCATAAGCTGCATGTCGACATGGTATCTCGACTCTAAAGATGTGGCTCTTGTTGACGATCACACTAGACGAAATACTTATGACCCTCCTAGGTTCTTTGATATGATAACGTTAGTGCGGATTAAGTTTTTTCGTCTCTACGCTTATTTCATCACAAAATTAAACCAGAAACAAGGTTATCATCACTTTACCGCAATCAAGTTGTCCTTTTCTTTATTGTTTGCTGCTAACTTCTGGATAAGTCTGTCTTTGGTCTCTAGTTGTTCTTGAGCTCCCGCTGAAACTTGCTGTGAATAAATAACAAAAAATAAATAAATAAAATAAACAAATTAATTAAAGTCATTCCTCTGTTTTGCATTGCGCATCCTTACTGCGCACGAATTATTGCGTCATAAGCGCGCGCATCAAAGTCGTACTAGATTCCCTATGAGGCTAAGCTCAGCAGGGAAAAGAATGCTTATTTGCTCTTAAACAAGCACGGTGACCTACCTTTTTTTCTGACTAATTTTGACCTACCATTCATTATCTTTTTGTTTGAAGAGTTTGAAAAAAATCATGTGTTTTAAAACCGACTTATTGCTATTAATGTGTTACTCACGAAGATAAAATAATGGCCTTAAGAACACGCACGCGAGGAAATATTTTAGCCACTTTCCTGTAACACTTCGTTTATTTTCCATTAAATATGTATTAAATTGTTCCTTAACGTCGATATAATATGACTACTACGTTATCTAATGGCTCACTTTAGTTATGTGCTTCCTATTCCCGAAAGTAGCGTACACTGATCAAATAAACATGCTTTTGTTCGGCGAAATTACAAGGAATTTTGGGGTAACTTGGTTTCATAATATCTCGTTAACGGAGCTGGTGACCTATCTTTTTTATTTTATATTTTGACTTATTGCACGATAAATAACAAATTGTGAAAGTTTGACAAAAATCATGTGTTTAGTTGTATTTCGGAGGAATGACCTTAAAGGGATTGTTCAAATGGCTGTCCAAAGTAATCACGTGTTCCTTTCGGCTTTGTGTTTCCTGAGCACGATTGGTTAAAAAAAAAACTTGAGCAACAAGTTCCAACCAATCGTCGAGAGCAAACATGCAGTTTATTAACCAATAAGAAGCAATACTCGTGACTTGGATGTGGCCATTTTCCCGCGCTTGGCTGGAATGCCTCTGGTTGTAGATTTTTCTCTTCGAAGTTTTATTGGCTCATCGTCTTATCTGCGTATATTGTGATTGGCCAGATGTGGTCATTTTGCTTCAAGTTTTTAAACAGTCGTCAGAAAACCGATGTGTGTTTAGTTTGGTTCTGTATCTGCTAGATTTGTGGTTTCTTTTGCTTTACGTTTGACGATGGTTATTATAAAAATGAAATGAAAATACCTGATGGCAAGTTACGTTTACCTGATAAGCTTCTTCTAAAGCATCCATCTTGGAGTAGTGTTCTTGTGAAAGAGCTCTATGCTTTTCCATAAGTTCCTGTTTAGAACAATACCAAAACAATTAAAAACTGAAAATGGACGATAAGAAATATAGTTCTACTATGATCTCCTTCGAGTTGTTTCCAGGAACTTGACCAATAAGTGTTAAAAATCCAAACCGAGCAGTTATTAAAGTAAGATTTTTGATAACGAATCTCGACTTACAGCTTGTTCACGTTCTTTTTGTTTCAACACCTCGTCCAAGCGTTGTTCCAGTAAGAGTTTACCATTGTTTAATCTCTGTAATGCAACTTCTTTGGCTGACATGGACTGGATAAGTTTCTGAAACCAAACATATTGCACTATTAAAGGGGCTTTGTCACGGATTTAAACAGACTTTTGAACAGCCAAAATTTGTATTCATGTTGAAGGAAACCAAAAATAATGGTCCATTTTTATTAACAATTGCTATATTAGAGAACAGAAACTGTTAACAAGCGTCTTTGGCAGCGGATGGCGAAGATGGAAATGGATTACAACTTGAAAATTGAGGCTAAACTTTTCAATTTGTTTCCGCACGTCTTCAAAAAAATCGATATTTATAGCCGTAGTTTGACTTCTATCCACAAATTAAGGTTATATCTTCATTTAGATGTTCAAAGATAATGTTTTTTCAGAGGTTAAGTTGCCTACCACTAATATCAGAACAGTTTAGACCAAAAATCCACGGAATCCCCCTGACAGAGCTCATTTAAGCTTCAATCAAACAGATAACACACTAACATAGGGTGCAGTTAGGAATCAGTGTGTGGGAAAACGGAGGACACAAATATTGGGAATCGTGCAATCGTTCTAAGAAATGTATGAAATGTGCTTTGCACTGTTGATACTACTTCGCATAGATTCGTGTATGTGTTCAGTTTCTCTTGATGTGTGAACAGCAACAGACTACTACACAGTACCTCCAACTCCATGTCCTTTGCACTCAAAGAACTTTGTAAAGCGGCTATCATGGCATCCCTTGCTTTAAGAACTTCAGAGTGCTCCTCAAAAGACTAAAATATCAAATCAAAAGAATTATCGAAAATGATCATATATATCTTCACTTCTACAAAAGTACCTTACGACTTCCCTTGATTTCAGCGAACTAAGTATAAAGAAAAAATGCTCAGGATATAGCGCATGTGAAGAAGATATAAAAAGCATTCACATTTGTTGAGTTGAAGTTGAAGAAGACGAAAAACTGAAGGGCAAGCAGAAGCTTTCATTGAGAATCGCTACACACTGTTTGTTTGTAGAGGACTCTGCACTAAAATAAAAATATAAACTAACAGTGAGTTACTCTGTGAATTTATACTATTTGACTAGGGGGTAGTAACATAATATTGTAGTAGTCAGTTCATTTGCTTTGAATTTCTTGATTACATTTTAAGAAGTAAAAAAGTCGAACACACCTGGTACCATTTCCTCTTAGCGGTATGTGCTGCTTCTCGTGTTGCTGTCAGACTCTGATTCAAGTCTTGAATTTTAGTATGCAGCTGTTGTAACTGGAAGATAATAAACAGAAATATCAACAGTAAGCGTTTTACGGTCTAGATAATGCGTTCTTGTCCTCAATTGAAAACTGCAATATACATAAGCACAACAATACTTTATGTTTATGCTTTAATACCTATACTTGTGTTTAGAACTGAGGAAAATTAAATACATTATGTACTGATGCTTGCCACAGAAGAAACCTTACCTCACTGTCTCTGGAACCATCCTTGTGACTCTACATGACAAATAATGATTAAAATAATCATGAGAAGTGCTATGCAGGAGCGAATCAGTCATTTTATCGTTTAATATTAATTTTTCTTGTTATAAAAGATCCTTAGACAGCCTGCAGTCCAACAGTCCAAAATGACACTTCTTTTAAAAATACACTCATTTTTGCGTAAAAAAGCTGCTCGCATTAGTTCCTTCAGAAATAAAAACAGATTGGCATTTTCCGAGAAAAAGTAAATGAGTGTATGTACACAATAAGTGACAAAAAACTTACAAGAGGATTGCAAAACTCCATATCATACAAACATCTCTATGGATCGTCCAAAAAGGTTACCAATAGTTTAAGATTAAAATTGATAAGTTCTAAAAAAGTTGCTCTCTTACCATTTCAAAATGTGCAATATTTCCGTTTAAAATACAAACCTGCGATAGTGAATTATCAGTTGAATTTCTAGAGTTTAAATGTTGTTCTCTTTCTTTATCATGGAGCTGATTTCTTAATTCCTAAAAACAGATAGAATAGTGAGGCAAAGCCTGCAACTTAACAATGTGAAATATTATAGCTGTTCCTAGTTTTAGATACATGTAGGATGTTAATCAGCAAAACTAAGACAATGTACACCATCTCTTACCCTATTTGTTCTCTCAGTCTTTTTGGCTTTCTCCTTTAATTCCTTAAAATAACAAGATGAAGATTATTAAATATTCGTTATTCATGTACAAACACTTATAAATTTGTGCTGAAAAGTTTCTCTACATCATAAAGACAACAGAAGTATAGTACAGGAGATAAGGAGCTGACAAACTCTCAGTTTTGGTGATTGCCATAAATTCTTTACAGTGGATTTTAAAAACATGCCAGTATATCATGACAATAGCTTGGAGATCATCAGTTTGTCTACAACTGGGAGAACTCAGAATTTTTTTCTGAGCAGCTTATAGTTCTTGATATCCCCCAGTTTATAATTTTCCTATTTCTGATTGCCTGTCAGAATGACACTGCATTGATAATATTTTGAGAACTTACATAGTCAATTGATCACTGATGAAACAAAAGGATAGGCAGGATCTTCAAGGATGTGTGCTTTCTGCTAAATTTACACATCAAATAAGTTCAGTCACCTCTAATTTATGGTTTCTGGTTTCAAGTTCTTCTGTCAGTTGTTTAATTCTTCTATCACATTCCTGAATCTTTCTCTCATTAATTTCCAACGCTGTATTCTGTTGGAAAGAAACATGCAATGTTGACATAATAATGGACATTATAAGCTACAAACAATTTTCATATTTCAGTGACATTAATCTAAAGCAGAAGCCCAGAATAATTGATGTGCTCACAGTTAATCCAGAAAAAGCCATTAACCATCCTGGTCAAATCACTACATGGAATTGTTTCTATAGAATTACAAGGCTGCAGAGTGAGTGATTAGAGAGGCATGGCCCATGGTTAATTATCTAAATTGTACCTGGGGAATGTCTTGTTCCTGTTGGCTCAGCATGTCCTTCAGACTATCCAGATTATCTTTCAAATCCTGAGATTTAGAAAGCATACATTATTAAAAAACAAAACACATAATATTACCACTGCCATCATTATTGAGGTGTGACAATTCTATTACAGTAAATAACATGTCAAGGATAAACATTGATACCTTGCAAGCACAACCATCAATAGTCACTATAACTGTGCCACTAAATATTTACTGCTGATCTACTCAAGATCAACAAATAATCCCTCACAGTTATGGACCAAGTTCTTTGCTAGCCTCAGCCTCCAGGGCTAGTGGTGACATCAGCATTATCCAAAGGCAGGGAGGGGGGGAGGGGGGTGGGGGTAAGAGTGGTATACCAATGAATATACCTGTCCAGTAAATTGAATACCTTAAAAAATACCCATTATACGTGTACGTCCTGATAATGCCCAAAATTAAGAACAGCATAGTATACAGTGTACTGTTTACCAGAATTATAAATATATATGCCATTTCCTCAATATGAGTAATACGCATATGAAAATAACTAACAATCAAGATGAAATGACCTATTTACAAGAGTTCACAGAAAATTCAGTTTGGCACAGAGTCTATTGCAATTTTGTTCCTTCTTCTCTTTTCCTTTCTTCTTTCATATTCAGCTATGCTCCTGTTGTTAACTTTCTCACAGTTGTTACGCACAAGCTGTCTCCATTCTGTTTGTTCATTTCTCTTCCTCTCTGTTCTTGATAACACCACTACACTTCAGAACAGTTTTACAAGTGTCTTTATATCCTAATCTGGGATGTCCAGTCTTACAGGTTTCATTGGCTAGCTTACCATACAGGAGAGCTTAAGCAGGTCTTTACAAATAAATACCAAAATACACATAAATAGCCCTGGCTAACCCTATACAAAATGTAATTTATTTATTAGAAAACATCCTCTAAGGAAGCACATGCTAAAAGCCATGATAGTTCTATAACTCGATAGAAACACAAAACTAGCACGAACTGTTGATGTAATGATGGCGTGAGCAAAGAGAATTTACATTTTGATGATCAAAATAAATGAAGGATTAATTCCTTTTTTCTCATGGTATTCTCTTACATGTAAAGAAATAGAAACGACGTTTTCCATTTTCCTATTGAGTTATAGAAACACGGAAAGCGAAATGTGAAAAAGCTGTGGAAACATTCGCCTATCGGCTCATGTTCCCACAGTATTTCTAGTTCTCCCAAACTTCCACTAGAAACATGGAACACGTTTTCTATTTCTTAAATAAAACATAAATCAAAACCAAACCTTGTTTTCTGCCTGGGTAGAAGCAAGAGACCCTCTCAAATCATCTATCATCCTGAAATTTAAAGTGAAATTAAACTACAGTTGAACTTCTTTGCTATAGACAGAAAATGGACAAGGAATCTTGAGCATCTGTATTATGGAGGGGTGTGTAACACAAAGGTAGTAGGTTAATCAAATTTACAATACCTGTCTTTTTCATCTAAAGTTGCCTTCATAGCAACCTGCCAAAGAAAACAAGAATAGGAGAGCTTAGACAGATAATGTGGAATCTAGATTTCTCACAAGTAAAACAAAATTGGTTTGAGAAATTGGGAGTTAAATTGTAGTGTGTGACTAAATAAAGGGAAACAATCGAAAAATGAAGATTCCCCAGTATACTGAGTTACACAACATACATTTTGTGAAATTTTGATACTGATACATACAGTAACTGTAACCCTGCTATTTCGAACCATCAGGGGAAACAAAAAATGGTTTAAGGTATTATGTGTTGTTAACAAAGAGTGCTCTCAAAACTTTTACAAAACTGAATACAGTTACTTATTACTGGGTACCAGTTGTGATCAGCATCAAGTTATAAGTGCCTTACTTGCATCTGCTGCTGATCATCATGGAAGCCATCAGTACTCTCCAATAACTTCTCATTTAATTGTTGATTAAGAAGAGCAGTCTCAGCCTGTGAAGGGAAAATATTGTGACAAACTCACTCAAGTCTAAAACGTTTTGGCTAATGCATCAAATGTAGTATTGTTAGAAAAAAGAACCCCATTTACATACAAGTTTGTCAGCCACGTCCTCCACATCGTGTCTTGCTACCGTCAAGTCCTAAATAAGACAAAGTGCATCAAAAAATATTCTAGAGAACACGGCCGTAGGCAGAATTTTGCTTGGGTGGGTGCAAGCACAGTAAGCATGAATGTCTAGGGGGGATTCAGGGTATATTTCCCAGGAAATTTTGAAAATTCAAGTTGTTAAAGTCCACTTTTCCTGCATTCTGAGAGTCATTTCAACCCTCCCTCTTAGATTAAGCGGACCTTTGCGGCGCATGAGAGATGTGGACGCACCCATTGCACCCCCCTGCCTACGGCCCAGGAGAAAGTAACTGAGGCTAATGCAACTTAAAAAAGATGTGAAGAGCCAAACCTTCTCCATCTCTTTAAGCTTGATTTCATATCCCTCCCTGATTTCTCTTAACTCTTCATTGTGTTCCTCTGTGAGCTGTAAGGACAGCAAAATGTATACAAAATGTACATCTACATGAAGTTACAAACAGAATAAATGAGGCCTAACTCAGGGTTCTCCAAATCAGGCGGTAACCGGTAAAATTTACCGCTTGCAGCACCACTCTTTACCGCCTAAAACCGCTTAGAAATGTTGAAAATCCAACAGGTTAATAACAAAGTAATGCCAGTCGTTGCACCAATGCAGTTGTGATAAAAAATAACTAATAGAATCGGTAGAAAATAAACAGCGAAAAATGCAATATTCATTTACAACTTTGTGCCAGTATTCTAATTCAATATTCTTTATTTCTCTTCACCTTCCAAATCTTTCATTGCTGTTATCTTTCGAAAAAAGAGCACGTTTTGGAGAGCTTTCTTCGCAATGAATCGGCAGCAATAGCTGCTCTCCTTTCATTTTGTCCGTTCTGTCCATTGACAATGAAAGAATTCACAAGGCCATTAGGTAAAAAAGAAGTTATTTTAAGTGAGAAATATTACGGAGAAAATAAGCTTACGTGTAGTTGATTGCTAAGTTTACCGTAGCTCACGTGTGGAAAAGGGAAAGTCAGCTTTTGTTGTGAACTTCTTCTCAATAAGTTCGTAAGTGTTTAAAACGAAACCCAGACAGCAGGTTAAAAGAAGCCTTGAGAATACGACCCTTCAGCGATGCCATTGTAAATGCTGAGTATTCGAACCAAAGAGAAAAGTAGCTGTAGCGATTCATAGCAAAGGTGAAACGAGAGCGCCGGTTTTTTTCAAGTACTACTTTATGTAAGCGACAGCAAGTATATCTCCTTTAAACACAGGAAGAAAATTTTATACAATTTTTTTCTTAGGATGTATAAAAAGACGACGGTACGGCCATAAAAAGTACTTGTAAAATAAAATTTGACCAGCATAGGGCAACACTAGAAAACAGCTGAGATTCACCAGTAGTTCTTTACCGGTTTGAAAAGTTCTTTTACCTGCTGTGCTGAAAACTAGGGAGAACCCTGCTAACTTTGGAAATCACAATATAAAAAGAAAATGAAACAAAATAACTATTATCACAAACCTGTCTAATTTGTGTGTCACTGTGTTGCGCTACTGCTTCAACAGCATTCCTAACAAACACAACAGTATCTTTAACTTAAATTTAATTATTTAAATACTAACAGTAAAACAACATATAACTGTTGTGGTTTAATTTTACCCTAGGTACAGTTGGTATCTTTCTTAGTTCTTGTGTATGAAATGCAAGGTTAAGTCTGCTTACGAGCCAAGGGGCCCATCAGGCCGGAGCTTATCCCAGTTTCCGTAGCATGAAGCGACTCGGAGTATTTCTACTCCCCCCTGGATGGGATGCTAGTCCATCGCAGGGTTACCCCCAGCAGTAAATTCGCCGGTACCCATTTATACACTTGGGTGGAGAGAGGCACTATGAGAGTAAAGTGTCTTGCCTAAGAACACAACGCTGTGCCCCGGCCAGGACTCGAACCCGGACCGCCCGATCCGGAGTCCAGCGCACTAACCATTAGGCCACCGCGCCTCCCTGTATGAAATGTACAGTCAGTATTAATAATGTAGAATAATGAATATAAGTTACAAACTTAAGGAAAAATATTAATACCAGATTGTATCAAGAGTAAAGCTAAACAACAAC
Source organism: Meandrina meandrites (assembly GCA_963693305.1). Lineage (NCBI taxonomy): Eukaryota > Metazoa > Cnidaria > Anthozoa > Scleractinia > Meandrinidae > Meandrina > Meandrina meandrites. The sequence goes on from OY855904.1 coordinate 16,824,156, forward strand.
ATAACAATTAATTTTTTTTAGATGTACACGCATAGGAAGCTAAGAGATTTTATCTCAGTTCCTTGAGTTTTTACTTACGAAGCCTTGACCAACAATTCCTGTCTTTCAACAAGCTCTTTCTTCAACTTTTCTACTGTCACTTTGAGTTCTATGTTCTTTGAAAAAGAATCAAAACATTTATTCAAATCACCCTGACAGTGTTGTAATTTATTCAATAAAGCTTAATAATTAATTTTATACAATACATATGGCAACATTCATGAAAAAAATTGAAGCCATGTGATATATCATACTGCAATGTACCAGTACATTACTTAGGGATGACAAGGGGTTTCAATAAAATTCAAATTTGGTAGCTGATTTGAGTAGAGTAACTGACTGTTTGACGAAATCTTTTTTGCATCATTCCTATAGGAATGACATTTAAAGGGCAAACAGGGAAAGAGTTAAGGACTGGCTGACAAAAAAATAAATTATGGGAGATTTTATCTTGAGTAAATAAAGGCTACCAGCTTTCTGTCACAGATAAATTAATTATAATGTGAACTGAAGACATACATGTAAGACAAGAGTAAATTCACTTGTCTGCTGATGACAGGCATGGCAGTTTCTTCCCCTATTAAATCAATGTCTGAACTTAATTTTTCCATGAAAATCTATGTGAGAATATTTTTTCAGTTTCACCACGGATACGTATTGAAACAACTGCCGGAAAACTTTACATATCAACAGTCCTTTTTTGCTGATAGTACAACTGAATGAAGTTTCTTTGTCAATATTTCAGATAATTTACTAACATGTAACTCATTTAGAAAAGTGATCGCTCTTTTTTGGTTTATCAATGAATTTGTAAATTGACACTTACGAAATAAACATATTACAATCTTTATACAATAAGTAAAATGACAATGTTTCTTACAGCTTTGAAAATGTCCTCAGGAACATCACTGCTTTGGTTCACACGTTCTTCAAGGAAGTAAATTCTCAGCTTCAAACCAAAATTCTCTTTTTTTAGCTCAGATATTTGCTGTGAAAAGACAATAAAGCAGACAAAATTTAATTACACCCAATTATTCCATTTTTTCTGGCCACCTACCTTGAAAAGGGACAAAATCAAAACAAATCATTTCATGCTATAATATTTTGAAGGTTATGATAATGAAAAATTGTTCAAACCTCATTCAGCTGTTTCGTCATTGTTTAAAACTCAAAAATATAGTTATCCTCTTATGTAAATCCTCTTCATATGAATTTTGACAGACCTTGAAAAATATTCATACGCCCACCAATCTTCATACTTTAGTACTGGAAATTCAAATGTATTTTCTAATGTTTTGATTTTTACTTTTCCTTTCATGATTTAAGGCATTAACAGCATTCTAAAGATTCAAAATATTCAAGTAAAATGAAAAATGAAATAAGCATTGATTCACTTTAAATCCAGTTGACAAAGACAAAAAAGGCTTGTTATTATGCGCATATCATGTCAAATAAGCCATTGAAAAACTGGACTAGACAGCATTCTGGCAAAGCACAGCCGGTCAGGAAGTTAAGTAACACATGTTTGTGAAAAGCTTTCAGTCCTTCTATTCCCTAGTGATCAAAACCTCTTTCTCCTTACAAGTACAATAAATTGTTAAAGACATTGTCAAGTGAAAAAGCTGAATGATCAACTAGGGGATATTATCATGATGATGAACACATGTACCACCAAATTCTCTTAACTAACAATAATTATTAAAAATAAAAGAAATTTATAACAATTAGTGAGGAGATACCTCTGAATAAAAAGATTGTTATCAAATGTAAAAAGTTTTCTGTCTGAACTGATCAAATGTAATAGCTGCAACCAAATGAAATTCTAAGTAAACCATATTCCTTTTATATGAAAAGATCATGGTTTTAATAATACTTTGCTCTTGTTGGATAAGCATGGTTTGGTGTGAGAAAACAGCATTTAATATCACAATCACAATAAAATATATTTTTTTGAGATTTTCTTATTTGCAGGAAAGCTCTGAAATTAACTACATTACAACTATTGTTATTTGTAGTTATGTGTTTCAGGTACAAAACAGTAAAGTTTAAGTCAGTGTAGTAAGATAATTAGATAATTAAAACAGATGAAGTAATAATCACCACTTACATATTCGTAATCCTTCATTGTTTTTGTTTGGGGGGAAGCAGAACCATCCTGATTGGCTGCACCTACAAATACAGTTTTAAAAATTCATTAGTTTCACCTAGGGGTTGTTGCAATATTTTATTAAGTCATTTTTCTGATGAAGGGAATTACTTTCAATTCAAAGGAAAACTCAAAATAATAGTGTTCTAGGGTAAAAAAACAACAAGCCAAATGAGTAACAACCCAAAAATTAACAAGGATGGCTGCTGTAGTGCAGCTACTAGAACTAGGGGTGGTGAATGGTCCTTCAAAACTTGCGCGACTCGCAAAATTAAGCCAAATTCCAGGGGTCTCGTCATCTCGTATTTTTATGGAGGGCCTTCTCAGAGTCTCGATTTCTTTTTCAATGCTAAGGAAGTCTCGGGCTCGCAGAAAATGTATCAGTCTCGCCGTCTCGCAAAGTCTCACATTTACCATTCGACACCCCTAGAACTGGGCCAATTGGAAAAAAATTGACCATTAAGTGATCAAAACGTTAACTGAAAACGATAGATATCTTTTTTCACAAACAGACCAATGACATTAAAGCATCTCAACATAAGCTCTGTAATAAATTTTGTAACCCAAATGAAGGCAAATAAGAGTTTCATTTGCCTGGATTTGTAAACTATCGGCTCCACTATACTGTATACAATCTACTGCTCTCATCCTTGATTGCAAAGTAACTTTGACTTGAAAAATTTAGCTTGGGGACTCATTTTGTGACTTCCAACCCATAACCATTGAAAACCGCTCAAAGTTTAGGATTGAGACCAACTAATCAAAAAATTGCAAAGTTTCCTGAGAGGTCTGCATCTTCCGCAACTTTGTTGGGTTTTCAAATTTTGTTGTAGAACTACTGTTTGCATTCTTCAATGTAATTGGTCCCTTTGCAAAACGCTATCCATTGTTCTCAATTAATGTTTGATTGGTTAAATTTCTTCCAAGTGGCCAGTTAAGGTTAGTTTCGAAGTCAATTGGTTAATAATGTAAACAGTTGGGTTTGGGAATGTCTGTGTTCTTAAAGGGGCACTGTCATGAGCATAAAGTTAAAAATTGAACAGCCCAAAAACATGTTTACACCATTGGAAACCTATTAACAGTGGTCAAATTTTCTTAAAATTACTATACCATTGTACTGAAGAGAAATATAGAGTGATATCACTGTGATACCATCGGGAGCTTTTGATCTCAACTTGAAAAAGTCAGCCTGACTTTTTCAAGTTCTGTCCTTGTGGCTTGGAAAAATTGACGAAACCTGTTTGCGGTCACCCTCTTCTTTAAACAATTTGCTAGATATCCTTCCCTTTACGTTCTAGGAGCATTTCCTGCATGGTTAAAAGTTCTTAGTCGTAATTTTGGTGCCGTTTTACTAAAAACGCCCAAAAATGTCCGTGACAGTGCCCCTTTAACCGTCTTACAACTACCTATCAGAGAGAAGTAGAGTGGAAAGTAACTGGTACAGTAGGCAAGAAGTTCCTGCCCTCTGCTCTCTTCCTCCCCCCCTTCACCCACAAACATACACAAGTTGCAAAACACTGGTTTTTACTAGCAAGGGAGTTGGAGTCAGATCCCTAATTGGAAGTCTACTGTGCCATGGTCTAGTGAAAATGAAACTATAGGAGTTGATCCTGACCAGCGAATACTTAATTGTTGGAGTTGCAAGGAGAAGTTCTCTGAGGGCCTGAGAACTAGCATTGTGGTTGGTTTAATTATTTTGCTTCTGCTTACGGCTCTGTCAATGTAGTGTCTCTGGATCATAAATGTCGGTGTCATAAGCAGAGTATTGGAAGAAAATGAAAACATATTTTGATTCTTCCAACTCTGATTCTGTTGAGCTTATGACTCTGCTTACGACTCCAATTTTTCGATTTATAGTAGACGTTTATTGCGGTATTCAACAACATGTGAACTCTGAAATTCAAACCTCAACCAACAGTTTACGTTTTTCGCTGCCGTCAATCAGCTAAGTAGTAACCCTCAAGAAATTATTGGACATACACATCAGCTGGGCCAAAAGGTCACGTCTGCTGGTTGTCGTTGGTGGATTTCGATCCATTTTGTTTGTTTCTGTTTCTCAAGGTTCATTGGCTGTCATCATAATTATGATTGACGGCAGCGAAAAACACCATCGTTAGTTGGGTTTTGAACTTCAGAGATCGCATGTTATTGATAGGCGCAATACCTGCAAGGCTCATGTTACGGCACCTGTTGCTTGTAGTGAGGCCCCCTTTTTTTGGGGGGGGGGGGGGGGGGAGGGGGGGTTGGGGGGACTGAGTATCCAGTATGAATCCTGTTAATTTTCGGCGTAAATATTCTGTATCCCCTTTATTCCGGTGGTTTGTATCTCCAACGTTTATGATCCATATCCCTGAATCTCATTTCCCATTAATTTTTCTCCCAAATATCCCGTATATCCTATAATTCTTTACCAAATAGTCCGTATCCCTTAAACCCCTAATGGGGCCTCTGAGGTTAATCAACAGCTGCCTTGAAAGGCTAGAAAAAGTGATTACCCAAAGTTGCAGATGTGAAGTTCACATTCTGTTTTGGTCAATAAACTTTGATGGTAAAGCGGCTGACACAACAAACAGGAAGCGGTGAAAACTCCTATGTCGGAAGCGAGAGTGTATTATTATAACAGTGTATGAATTACAAAATTGTCCAGTGAAACTCTTAAAATGTGTCAGATCTTTGAACGCGAAGGGAAAAGGAAACTGTAAACTACATACCTGTGGTTGTTGGTCTCATATTTGTCAGTCCTTCGGAGAATTCAGCGGAAGAATCGAACATGTCGCCCCCTGTACCGGCTGCCACAGCTTCCTTAAACCTTGCCAGGTTAGTGCTAAAAAAATGCATTTGAAAATCAAAATAAAGTTCATTCAAGCCGCAAATGAGACTCATAAAACAATAGTAATATTAATAATAGATCAACTTGAAGTTTTTATAACTCTAAGCGAGACCACACGGTGATCGATCCCGAGCGACGTAAATCAACAACTTGTCAAACAAAAAAGCTCATTGTCAAATTACCTCCTATCAAAATCCAAAGGAAGAGTGATATCGTCCTCGGCTACAGAATCCATGGTTCTCTCAGCTTAACGCTTCCTTGAAGTAATAATCAAAACAACAAAAAAGTGAAACAATGCTCAACTGTGCTTGCTCAACTGTATTTTACAAATTCCGCCATTTTTTGCATCAAATGCGATGCTGAGCCAGCAAGACAGACCGCTGAGACTGTCACGCTTGGACAAATACTGGCGTTTGTTTAGTTTGTTTGCGTGTTATTTTGTCAGTTGTGTGATCTTGTGTTTACCCGCTCTGTTCTCTTTATTAATTCATATCGATAGGACCGAAAAATTTTGTTTGTTTTGAAAGCCTAGATACATTTGTTTACAATTGTTTCTGCTTATTTTGGGATGTTTTGAATTATTATTATTCAATTATTCAAATTTATTCGGCTACTTTTTTTCTTTTGTCTTGTGAAATAATGTTTCTTTGTCAAAGTACTTTCCAAGCATCGTCATTTGCTTTTCAAATGATCAGACAAACACAGTTGAATACGTCACAAAACGGAAACCCGACCGCTACACGTGGGGTATGAGAAACTGAACAAAATGATAATCACACTTCCGGTCACGAAAACTTCAGTGACCACCAACCCGCATACCTTTGTGTCAAACCAAGAAAACGTTACTAGTGACGGGATAGACGCAAGGCGTGCGTAAATTGGATCAAATTTTCTTTTGATGCTCCAAAGAAAGTTGACAAACTTTACTGGAAAGGTCGTTTAGATTCAGTTTAAAATTAGTTGGTTGTGACGGGTCAGAGCTTGTTATTGAAACAAAACCGTCAGAAGTTTGCTATATACCTCACTGGCTTTGCTCTTGACGCTGTCATCTATTCCTGTCAGAACTGTTCATTTGCTGTACTGTACTTAAAGAAATGTTCCTCAGAGGTGACAAGTGTTTTCGGGTGAGTGAAAAAAGATTATTTTATACCCTTGATTTGCCGTGATAATGCTTAGTACGGTACGACTGCATTTGAATTATTGTTAAACATATTACATTTGCTCGCGTATTTATTTCCTAAGTTTTACCGCAGTGGGTATTGGGGATTGTAGGTTTCTAACTACTATGTTTTTGGTCTCGTATGGTGATATGTTTAGCTTATCAAATATGTATCAGAAACTGGACGCAAATTGGAAATAACGCTTCATATACCGTGACTTCTGATCATGCATAAAAATTCGTCACATGGAATCATTTATTTGTGTTTATCTTACTAGGGGCGTTTCCCTGAAACAATTGCATTTAATAGAAATCGTATTAGGATCTATTAGGGATCCTTAGATACCAAACTACCAATTTGTACCCGTTGTGGGGCTCCTTTACCCGTTTCATTTCGATGAATTTTTACACAAATATTGTATATACTGGTACATTGAGCAGAAGACAAAATGGATATTGATCATAAGATCTGTTACAATATATTGAAATCACTTGAATTCCTGTTTGTTAAAATAACCGGAAAGCTCACTTGCCGCAAAAATTCCAAAATATTGTTGATGTTAATGATCAATCCGTTAGTCACTTATCGACCTTATCGGCAAAATTGTGTGGATCACTGCAGTCTGTATATATCAAACCTGGACACAAGAAAATATCGACATTCCTCGGCTGCCGTGAATAAAAAAGTGGTCGGGAAGTTATCCAGGAAAAAAAAATCTGGCGGCACTCATCTTATCTTTTTTGTGGCAAAGAACTGAGGCAAAACAATAAAATTGTTTTGGTGTGTTGAAACTCGACAAATATTTATTTCAATCAGAAAAAGACATCTGTGAATTTGTATCCGCGATGTTCGAAACGAATCTTCGTATAATCCAGCTTAAAGCGTGACTTATTGAATAAATTCGGAAATAAATGCGCGTAATTTAGCTGTTTCTATATATTTTATATTAAATCGTCCCCTTTACAAGTTGGATTTCTTCCAGGTTGCCCTAACATGGGCATAATCAAATTTCGAGTTCAAAATACGCGCAGAAGAAGAAAACGCGACGTTTGTACGCAGGCTGCCCGAAACGCGAGAGCATCATCTCGCTTGACTACTGACTCACAACAAAGGTGTTGGGAAGTAAAACCAACGACAGTCTTACGTACGGCAGTACACTGTGAATCAATTAATTTGGCGGTCTTATAAAAACAGTTATCAAAAGAAACGGTTTTCAAGTCAATGCATCTTTCTTCCTACGAAGACGACGCTGCTTTAAAAACAAAATGTATTTTCAAAGCAATTCTCTAGCATGCGTGCAAGCCCGGCTCCGCGGTAGATATACCATTTTCAGCTCTTGTGGCTTGCAGTAGTGAACACGCTTACAACGTCATTGAAGGTACAGTAATCCCGATTTCTTGAACCTCTCGATACGGCTGAAACAAAAGTAATTTCTCTTGCGTTTGCTTTACTCAGTCAAACACTACATACAATTTTTACCCCCATTTTCTGGAACTCCCCGACTTCTCGAACCAATTAAAGTTTTCTTTTCCCTTGTAGGTTCGAAAAATCGAGATTCTACTACATCTCTCTTGATTTTGATAATTATTTTTTGTATTTGATCAGAAATCCGTCCGACGGACAATTCCAGACGCCAGCTGTTTCGTGCAGAGTGTTTATAGTCTGATGACGTCATCCCCGCTTGAAGCTGTCCAGTGTGAGGCTGCCGCCTTATTGGTTGAATTGTCAACAACTCCCCAGGTCTTACAGGTAAACACAATGTATTTGTAGATGTAATTCAAAGGCGAGATCGTTATTAGTTTGTTTTAATGTTATGCGACGACATACTCTTCTGCTTGCGAGACTCCAAATATGTGGAAAATGGTGTGACATTTCAAATGTCCATTTTCGCGTGCTGATCACGTAAAAGTCACCACACTGTGAAATGAATTTGGCACCGCATCACGAATGCAATCAGAAGTCTGGAAAATAATCAGCATTGATCACCTATCCATGCGTTCATTCCACATGGATAGCCCGATTGATAGAAACAGAAGAATTCAAACTTAGTATTATGTGAAAACGAGCAGTTTTCCGCTCTCAGAGAGCGATCATGACCTGCATGACTAACATTCAAAGACATCGATAGGGCCTAGGGTGAGATGTTTTTAAAATTGCAAGGATAATTCAGGAGATTTATCTTCTCATTTATATTTTACTTTCCGTTTTTCTTTTTTCCAGGCAGTTGAAAAGTGTTATCTCAAGATTATAAATCAGCACAGTGTCGACGACACTTTAAGGAAAATCGTTCTTGAAAGACTGAACAAAGTGCAAGATAAAATAACCTCAATACGATTGAAGACAAACAAGACATGTTAGTATCACAAATTCCCGCTTACAGAGAAGGCAAGTTTCAGGAAAGCCAAGGAGGATAAGTTTGCTGCATCGGTTCTCAGCTCTCCGGGAGTTTGTATGGAGCGTTGATCAGTCCACTTATGTAAAACGACACTGAAAATCTTTTACGTTCGTTTGAAACGAATTGAACTAAAAAGGACTTTGCAGCGTGAGAGAAATGCGATTTTAAGTACGCAGCATGGCTTAGTGGCACGCAATGCAAACAGACAGAGCGCTATGCACGCAATGCGGGCCTATAAATGCTGTCCATCTCACACCCGGGCGTCACAACTGTACTGACTGTACGCGGAGACTCTGCCTGTTTAGGCGTTCGGGCAAACTCCAAGAAGGAAATTACCTTTCAATTAACCTTTTCTCGATACAAGCAAATGAAATACACATAAATATGTATGCTTACCTACCAGGCAAGCCATGCCAAGCAACTTAAGATGATCCGAACCGGCTATTTATTCACGCAATGGTTAGATTTTTTAGTAGCGCTTTTGGGAAGGAAAAAATTACCGATTTCTTTGATTTTTGGTAGTGGAAAAGAACAATTTCGGGCCACCTTAAATTAGCAAAAAGAAATAAAGAAATAAACTAAAAAGAAGCAAACTGTACACACCCACGACTTATGCAAGAGATTGCAGCCAGGCTGCCAAAATTTCACGTGAACATCGTAGCTAACATTCCCTTTTACTTTTAAAATTTTGATAGGATAATTTAAGTAATTTCAAGTTTAATAATTTATATCAGCTATACCTCCAATTATAATACCATTAAAATTTAGTACAAAATTGTAAATCACAGTTGATAAATGTCTAATTGGGGATCTATAATTTCAAGCATTTTTTGCTTTTCTATAGACTACCTCATCACTTGTTTTGTATAAACAAATTAGTAATATTAGGCGATTTTTAGTATCTACTGTAATAGGTGATGGAAGCAATAAAACTTGAAAGTTGAAAGTTGAAACTTTGAGGGGAACCTTAGATTTTGGAAAAGGAACATCTCCAGCTTCATTACATTCTGGTTCAAACCTGTTTTGTTGCGTCCAAGACATGTGGAATGATTGTTTGTAAGACTTGAAATAAATTCACCACAGCCAAGAAAAACCGCTGGATTTCAATTCCTTTAAGAGTGCAGCAATTTGCAAAACACGCAGTGCCCGATCTAAATAATGAACCTGCCTATCAGTCGTTTTCTTTCCAAGCGCACGGAGAGAACGAAGGAAACTGCCTGAATTTAGCCCATTTAAACTCGTCAAGCGAAGTACGTACCACCAAATAAACACCCACTACCTTTGCTAACAGTAACAAGCCAAGGATTCAGTGGCCGATCCAGTAGTATACGTACCGCTCAACGGATACAACGGAGTCGTCAGAGTCGCGGGTCCGAATCACGCTTAGAAAAATTACTCTAGAACGTGAGTGGAGAACGAATAACTTCTCCCCGTATGGAGATTTGATTTTGCGAACAACGAATTACTCTTAATCAGGCTTGGGGGCCGAGTAATTTCTTCCCAGAGAATTTCTGACAGAATTTTGTTTTTCTAGTCTTCCTTTTCCCTTTTATGATTGTGTTCAATAATTTCTTTCTTCAGGTTTAGGTCGTTAGCGTTCTAAGCTTGAACGATGTTGGGTTTGCCAGGCTTGATATCTTTCAGACCCGCGAAAATGCTGTACGATGGCGAATGTTTTATTTCGTTTAATTTTGTTCACAAAAATTGACCATGTTCATTAGGACCACCAGAAGCTGACAGAGAAACTGAGTGACAGTGATCTGACATAGTGCCAGTGATATGGCGGAATGTACAATATTTGTCCTTCCTTTAGAATACATTCCTGGTAAACAGCCGATGTAAATTCAGGAAATTTGTCAACATCTGGGTCCTCAACATCCACCTGAAACAGATCCAGAAATCAAGCACATTTTGTTACATTCACACTGCCATAATATAAACCAATAAATATTTTCAGCAATAAAATTATTCTAGGTTAACTTGTGCTTTTTGCAGGACTGAAACAAGGTTGAGAAAGAAATCATGTCTGCCATTGTTGACATTATCAGTAACCCCTCCATACAAAAATTTTACAAAGTGCCTTAGTCTGCACAGGCTGAGGCAAAAAGAAATTAGGTAGACTGCCATAATTTTGAGACCAGTAATTTTCAAGTAGCAGATCACATGGCACATTGTTTGAGATTGCCTTAAGGCAAATTTTTGCCAATACAAGTACCAGGATGGATGGTACTGAGACTTTGGTGTACTTGTAAGGGTGGGGTGGGGTGGGGATTGGGGGGGGGGGGGGGGAAGCAGTCAAAGGTTGTGTCCCATCCCAAAACAAACTTGCTGCTGAAGTGAGATGAGAATTAAAGATCTACAATAAGACAAAGGCAACATAAGATTTTCTCACTACAGTCCTTGTCATTGCTCTTGTCACTACCTGGCTAGTGTTGTTCAGCAATGTTGATTTGTGAGGATATAGCTTCTCAGATTCAGTCTTGGAATACAATCTCAAATACTTCTCACCAACAACTTGTGCTAAGAGATTGTGATATGGGTCATGATGCATGGGTGAAATTGTACCCCTGGGACCAAACCAAGCATTGATTATAACATTGTTATCACTTTCACTGAGATAGCAATAATCAGGAGTAATGATATCCCTTCTTAATTCAGGTATCTGATCAAACAGTTGATGCTGCGCTAAATAGGCAATCTCTGAGTCCTGGCCTTTTTCAATTGGGTTGATGTAATTGTCTATAAAATCTCCTACTGTCATTAATTTTTGTGTCCATGTGTCGTCTGTGTATCGTGAGCCCAGCTCGACAGGCACTGTGCGACATCCAGCAATGTTCTTAAGATACTGTGTGCTCCACTGATGAGTTGTTCTTGCAGGCCAGTGGTCCATTACTCCATCAACAATCACTGGTTTGTCTTTCTGCATGTAACTTTTAAGAAATGCTTCTAGTGAAGGACAAAAGACATGATCAATGCCGAACTCCTTGCTAATCTTTGGTACTCCAAAACCTTTTCTTCTCTTTGTAAGCGCAGAAGTTGCCGACTGCTGATTTCCATTGTCAAACTCTGATTGCACAATCAATGAATCATCACTCAATTTCCTTTTCTCTTTAGATTTTCCAAACATTTTTTCAAGTTCTGAATGGATTTCAGAATCATGATCAGTGGTAGCATTATCCATTACCTCTTGATCCTTACTATTTGATAGAACATTCTTCTGGAATTCTGTTGCAATCCTGGTTAGAATGTTATCCAAAATAGGTGCACCTAACAGAAGTCCCATATCACAAGCTTTCATGGCCTCTGTCCTTTTGCCTTTACCATGAAGACACAAAGCCTTAAAAACACTTGCATATGAGTATGTTTCCCTCCAGATTACATTGACATCCCGCCAGTGACCCGTGTTACATTTCTCCCAGCAGATGTCAATTACAGCTTGGCAGTTTGATAGACAGTTGTCAAAGTTATCTGAGAAAAACTCTTTCACTCCTTCAGTTAGAAGAAAAAGCACCGGATCACCACCAACATCTGTCAATTGGGAAAGATTTTGTTCAAAGTTTAAGCCATTTACATTCTTTACCAATGGAAGGAGCTGTTGGATGATCAGAACAGCACTACTGCTTTCAGCTGGTAAGTCCGCCATCTTCTACTTCCCAAGAAATCTGGAAAAATCTGAAAAGAAACTTACTGGTCAGCAGTGAAGCGAGAAATTAGTGCCACTTCAAATACCACTATCATAGAGTGTATTCGAAAGTAAATAGTCACCAGTCCTTGGAGAGACAAACGGCCAACATGGCGTCTTCATCGCGGACTAACACATCGTCTGTCAAGCGTTAGTTTTGGTTAATTTCAAAGCCGTTATGCCGCCAAAGAAACGACGTAAGCACCGAAAAGATCACCCACAGGACTCTGTGGATTTAGAAGAAGAAATCGAGGTCTTGTTTAATAAGAAATTTGTTTTGAAATCGAGTGAAGAAACATGGGCCCAACTTCCGGATTCGTCAAGCATGTTTCTTGAACCACCGTTCATTCTAGAAGACATGATCTGCTTGAAGGACGAGCTGAATCGAAAGAAGAGCTTACTGAACGATATGGATATTGTTCAATGGCATTTGCACACCCGTAGAGCTCACAAAGCAGGGCTCGTTGTGAAGCATCTCAGGGAGAGTATCCACGCTGAGATGTGTACGCAAGCTTGGACAAAATTCTTTGAGATACTACACTCTTTCGATCTCATCCCAGAGAATGCACAATCAACTGGAACATTTCGCTCAGTGCACCTATGCGAAGCGCCAGGAGCTTTTATTGCAAGTTTGAATCACTTTCTGAAGAGTCGCCATCATGGTTTAGAGTGGGACTGGGTTGCCAGTACTCTGAATCCTTACTATGAAGGACATGACTTGGCAGCTATGTTGGATGATGACAGGTTTGTTCTGCAGACGTTGCCACATTGGCATTTTGGTGCAGATGGAACTGGAGACTTGATGAGCTTGACTAACTTGGAATCACTTCAACAGGATACTGCTGACACTCATTTGGTAAGGATGGAATCTTCGTACTACCACCTGGAGTGTGAGTGATAAAGACCCTGGTTGCATCTTGTCACCAACCCCTTTCCCAGGGGTCCCTCATCTCCCCCGCCCCCTCCAGAGCGACAGAGGAGGTGGGTGGGAAGATGAGAGATCCTAGGAACAAGGTTGATTTGTCAATCCAGAAAGGGTTGAGGTGGGGGTGGAGAGAATAGGATGGACAAAACAGAGAAGATGAAAAATAGAGACATACACAGATGTTCAGTCTGTCTGGTCTTGCTAGGAGGAAGTGTAAATAACTGCTAGCCTGCGTTGCAGACGGCAACTAATCCCCGGGGATTAGTTCCATCTGTAACGTAGGCTAATAACTGCAGGTATATCCAAAAATGGAGGTGTCCCAAATGAGACGCTCGACTACTATTTAGCACTGCTATATGTTAGCGGTGGATTCAGAAGTGCTCAAAAGGGGGGAGGGAGGCAAAAGGGGTAGGTAGGTAGGTGTACCCCCTCTTACTCAAATAATGAGTGGAAGAAGGGAGAATTTAAAAAGGTTCTGCCTTTGGGCCTTACATGAAGCAAATTACCAGTATACACATGGCCTACTCCCTAACTGTAGCTTTCTGTTTTCATTTAGGTAACGGCTGATGGCAGTATAAATTGTGCCAATCAACCAGATGAACAGGAAAGTCTTGTAGGACAGCTGATCTTCTGTGAGGCTGTGGCTGCCATAAACCTGCTTTGCCAAGGAGGGAACTTTGTGTTCAAAATGTTCACTGCATTTGAGCACCAGATGGTATGCCTTCTGTATCTTCTTGCTTGCTTGTTTCAAGAAATCCAAGTCATTAAACCAGGTAAGCACCACATAAAACCTGACGCTTGTGAATGCCCACTAGTCAGACAACCACGAATGCAGGCAAACCAAGCTCAAGTTAAGAACACCTTTCTTAAATAGTTTTTTTTTTTAGATTGAATATGACAAAGATTGTTCTTTTGTCAACCTCAGACCAACTAAAGGAGTACAGATACACCATAAAATACAACAGTTTTATACATTTATATACTGTTCTTACAGCATATACTTGGGCTGCCTTCATTTCACATTGGATTAGTGATGCTTTGTTATCTGACCAAGAAACAAGTTCATGCATTTTGAAGTAAGATCACACCCATTTGAAATAGCTGATACATACCTTCGGGTGAAGGTGAAAAAAATAAGAATTGTGTTTTAATGCAGTGCATACACTTATTGTTTTTAGGGACCAGTAAGTCAGGCAATTCAGAGATATATGTTGTATGCCTAAAGTTTATTGGAAAAGAGGAAATTCCCAGTAGTGTAATGGAAAAACTCTGTCAAGAGTATGGTGCGCACTGCCAATCCTTCAGTCTGTATTCCCTGAGATCAATTCCCTGTGTGTTTCTGGAGAGGTTAAAAGCCTGTGAGATGTACTTTAATGGTCTGCAAGTGGAAGCCATTGATCAAAATATTCAACAGTTCTATTTCATGAGTTCAGCAGAAAGAAAGGCTCACACTCGACTTCGTCAACTTGTGGTGGAAAAGTTTGTGGAAACATTCCACTTGCAGCCAATCAGCACAGAGGAGCATGTAGTACCTGGTGCCAACTTAGATGGGACACAACTGAGCTTCACCAGAGGACCCACAAATGATGTCCCTTTTAGTGAGAGTTTTAATGGTCGACATCAAATGGGCAGTTACAATGAGAGACACAAGAATCTTAATCAGGGCTGGCTTGAGAAAATCCAAGCAGATGGACAGTTTAAATTTCATCCTACTCAGTTGAGAAAATTACAAGGTAGACTAAGAACTAACTATTTGTTTGGCTGATGGAACTCTCTCCTAGTCCCAGTTCAGTATTTTTTATTTTAACATGATAGACATGCACTGCATGTAGAGGGTGCTACATGTATGCACACACCAGATGGGTACATGTATGTACTGCCTGCAACCTTTTGCATGCATTGCAGGCCTATGTTCCCAGGTACTCCAGATATTAAATGTACATCCAGTTTAAAATCTAGCCAATCAAATCAACCATTTTAAAATCTCTTTGTTATAAGATAGTTTAAAATGGTTGATTTTAATTTAAATGTCCTAAATGTTAAAATTTGGCCAATCGAATCATGTGTGACCTGTGTCTCCAGAGCTGCCTTTTCCTTGTGTTAAGGCCCTCCCGGCTAAGAGGGACAGGTGGGTCTGGGGATGAGAATGATTACATTAAAATTAAGATGCTGAATTCAATTCTGAGTTGTTTGTTCTGTCTGGTTCATTAATTCTTTAAAACTGTGGGGCTGACTAATATGGATTCATGTCTTGATCCTATTCCAGATCATTCTCAAGTTTGCAGTGGTGTTCCCCTTATTCCACTTTACTCTGATCAAGTTGTATGGCTGCAAGGGTTAAAGTGTGCCACCCCTGAGATCACAGTCGAGACCTGGAAACCCCAGTCTGCAGCTCATTTAAATGCCGTTTTGAATTCACGTTTCTGCACACCTTTCTACATTAACAAGTTACAAGAGGCACATCAACAGGCTTCAATCCTGAGGAAAGAGAATATTGACAACCTTAATGCAATATTGGACAAAGTAAATCCTGCAAACATTGTCAAGATGTCAAGAGGTGGTGAAGCAGAAGTGAGAAATCTTGATAATCTTGTTTTCTTCACAGAAATGGCAAAGGGGGGCAACTGTGGAATTGTGCTTAATCTTACTGATGGTCTCGATTGCCTACCATATTACCTACAAGGAAAGAGTGCAAGATTCAACTCTGTTCACATCTGTATCTCAACAGACAGTGGAACACCAGTAGCGACTATTAACCAGGGAGCTGTTTGTCAATTAGATGACATTTCTCAGCGTGTGAAGAGTATTTCTCAGATCAGCAATGAGCAGGGAATCAGTCTTGTTTTTTCTGATCTAAACCACAGTGACGAGTTGAGTTCAAAAAGAGATTTGCTTTCTCTTTCTATCATTGCTCTAAAGCTGCTGGGAGCTGGAGGAATGTTTGTCTGTCGCGTCTTTGAAACACTGACAAGATTTAGTGTAGGGCTCTTGTACATTTTCCATCAACTATTTGACAAGTTAACAATTGTTAAGCCAGTGATGTCACAGGTGTTTAACTCACAGAGATTTCTGGTGTGCAAGGGATTTAATGGTGACAAGAAACATTATGTTGCTTATCTTGAAAAGGTTCTTAATCAGCTCATGACACTGGATTGCAACGAGTCAGCTTTGGACATTGTAGAGATTATTCCCATGCAGCTTCTGTATAGTGAACAGTTTTACTCCTTTGTTAAAAAGACGAATGAGCAACTTGCTCACATACAGCTTCAGAACATTGTTCAACTGGAAAATTACTTTCTTTCTCCTGACAAAATGCCATCTGCTGAAGATATTTCAAATCTCAGGGAAGACATACTAGCTTACTTGAAATAAGAACAGTCAGAACAGTGCATTCATTTGTACCAACTCTTTGAAATACTATCAGCTAATGTGAAAAACTGCAAGACTTATAGTCAGGTTACACTCCAGGCAACATTTTGAGCATCTTTGCAAGTTAGGAGTGTTGCCAAGCATTATAGGCATGCAATGCATGCAGGCAGTGCAATGTGCACTGAGGGCTTTGTAGGTGTAGCCCTGTGAATATTACAGTTCTACGATACTAAGAAATATTTAATGTACATTTATTTCAAGACATGGTTATACTTTTTGCAACAGTTGCAGCAGTGCTGCAATATTGAAGTGCTGTACATATTGCAGTGTAACATCCATTTTGCAACATCTTTCAACATTCTGGGACCAACCAATAAAATGCTGATTTCTATGCATACGAAGTAGTAATTTTACTCCTAGAGCTAATCTATATTGACCCAAGTCTGGGATTTGAGTCGAAGGAAAACAAGACAACTGACATTTCAGGCTTACAGAACTTTCAGTGTCCCATTCCTTAACATGCAACTTAAACATGTCACTTTCATCCACTGTGAGACATTGCAAAAAAAAAAAACCCAAATAGGTTTAGGGGGTTCATACTCTTTTGAGCTTTTGAAATTCCATGACCTTTCCCATGGTATATTTTCCATGACCCACACTTAAATTCCATGACTTCTTAGGCCTGAAAAATGCAATTCTTAAATGCCATTAATTTCCAGGTTTTCCATAACCCCCTCAAAACGTTTTCTTTATTATTTGAAATTGAAATGAATGGCTACTCAACCGAGGCAGTGATATTTAAATTAGTCCAATTTTTGCCCTACAGTGGCTTTCCCTCACTGTCACATTCAGGTTGGCCAAATGACAAATCAAAGTGAGTAAGTTGAATGTTCTTTGGGAAGAATGTCGTGTTGATGCCATTTTCTTAAGTTATTGCATTACATGACCAGGGGTGTCTATGAAGTAAAGGCAATGAAGTAGCCAGATAAGTAAAAAAGAAAATTAATTTAATGATAACAACAACTTAATTTGATTACATATATGTAGTTTATTTTAATTGCAATTTTTGAAGCATAATTTGTTGCATTTAACTGCCTGCATTGCACATGTTTGCTGAAGCATTTACATAGTGACACAACATGAATTATGAGGAACATTTTAGTTGTACGACAAACATTCCAATCAGGTTTCAAAATCAAAAGTACAAAAATCAGTAAATGATTCACATTCATTAGATTTAAGAGCACCTCTATTTTTTCCAGTCCAGTCATTAAACAGCCATGCTGACTATAGAGTGCTGCTCTTGAATGTCAAGACAGAACTACTCACAGGGTGGGGACAGGGCTGATGCCATCATCCCCATACCACAGGTGCCAATATAAACTCTGTAGCTCTTCTAGATCACTATTTGCATTTGTACCAGTAACCTGCAGCTGCTGTTTATAGGGAGATGGCCAGTTTGGGTCATTTATGAATCGTTAAGTGAGGCAATAACAGATATTCTCATTCTGTCAGTTACAAGTTTGTTTACAAATATAGAGAATTTTGGAATAGAGGGAAATTTGCCTATTTGAATAATCCAGTCATATTTATTAATGACTTTATGGAATTAATATTACAAACAACAACACAATTTGGGAGACTTTAAGTACCCATACAATTTGTCTGCACTTGTACCGATAAATGGGAACAAAACACTAACCCAAATGAGGACTGCATGACAAATACAATGCTCTAATTGATTACTCTTAATCCATGCAACATGAACTTTTCATCAATGTTACTTTGTGAATTAGGAGGTTTTTATCCAAATGGATGGATTTCAAAGTTTTGCAGTCGTAGTGACATCTACTTCCCCTCCAAAAAAAACAACAACTATATCTTTAATTATGAGGAAATTCTTAGCATGAGTGGTGCTTCAAAATAAACTATGGCGATAAGTTTTAATGAAAGTAGTAGCCATCACACTTATTTGTCTCTTAGAGCACCGTTTTCCACCATCTCTTCCAAAACTTTTCGTGCAAAATCACATGAGCATCCAGTGTAAATATTGAATTTCTTCTTGGGAGAACTATACTTGTCAACACTATTGGCACTGTTCTCATCATTGTAGTCATTGAGCTCTCTGCACTTCCTTTTCGTTGAAAGATTATGTGCTGGAACACTCACATTGCCGCTGTGGACTTCTTTGGTTTTGACGTGAGAAGAAGCAACTGCACTTGCTTCATCTCTGCTATGCTCTCTAATGGGAAAATTTTCATTAGGAGAGTTTTCATACTCATCACTCATATCCTTGGTTCCAAGAGATGAAGCAACCACATCTTTCTTGCCTCCTATGCTCATGTGTACTCCATCAGGTTCTTTATCACCTACACAGTTAGGTCCTGTTAATGTTTCCCCTGATTCACTGCCCACCAAGTCAGTCTTGACAGATGAAAAAGCAACTAAATCTTTTTCATTTGCTGTAATCTCTTGCACCATACTTTTATCTTGAAAATCATTATCACCTGAAATATCAGACTCAGTGGATGGAGAAAAAAATGTTACCACATCATCTTCAAAAGCATTTACTTCATCTCCGGAGATGCCCTGTGCCACATCCTGACCTTTTTCATTTGAAATTATATTCGCCTTAGATTTTGCACCTGATTCACTACCTAAGACATCACACTTGGAAGAAATAGTGGCTGTATTCTTTTTATCATCTGTGATCTCCCATTTCTTGCTATGTTCTCCAAAACCGGCACCCTTCACCACTGTTGATTTTCCATCCAATTCACCGATTTCTGTGTCACAATCGTCCTTCTCTATTTCTGCTTCTTCCAGACTGGGAGGAAAGACAACTCCACGAGGTTTCTTGATCTTAACAGCTTTTCTCAAGCAAAGCTTTCCTGTTGCTTTCGCTCTCTTGTTTGTTTTTTGCCTTACTTCTCCAGTCATCAAACACTGTACAGAGAGAGGGACGGTGTATTGTGATGAAGGCGAAGAATCCATCAGGTCTTGGAAAACATTCATATTCACTCTGCTGTTTATGGTTTCACCTGGTGATAGTCTGTGTTTGTGCACAATGGGAATAATTCTTCTAGGCTTGACATTTTGAACAAACTTTCTTAGCTCTTCAAAAGAACTGTGATCTGAATAGGGGACAACAAACACATTTTCCACATTAGCATAGGGGTTTGTTGAACCAATGTAGAGGCAAGTCGGCAGTATTGCAATGGTTAGCTCTTGAGAGTTCCAAAACTGAATGTTTTTCTTGGTGACTTCTAGGCTTTTCACTACTCTTATCCTAACTTTATCTACCTCACATGTGAAAACATTTGGCATTTCGAGAAGTTTTAGTGTCTCTTCTCTTGAAGGGTCCACTCCAATCCACGTTTTAAACACGATGGCTATTGTATGTAGAAGCATTTCTTTGCCAAGGTTATGAAGGCCGATAACAACTTTGAATTCTGGATGACTTCGAATTATCTCCAGTATTTTGACAGTTGCTTGAGTACGAGAAGGAAACACACACTTGGGGTCACAATAAGTGTTGTCCAAATAAAGCACGTCAAAAACTTTCCCTTGGATAGCAGAGTGCGTCGTAAAACGCTCACAATAGCGAAAGTCGCCAGTGTAGAGAATTTTCCCAAAGTAGCCTTCGAAAACGAACATGACGGAGCCCGGGCAGTGGTTAGCATCAACAAGGGTCACGCTCATGGTCTCCTTTCCAGCTTCATCCAGGTTTATGATTACGCTTTCATCTAACGGTAGACCAACGACGAGGTCACTGTTAACTCCAAGTTTAGATATAACAAGCCTCCTAGTTACCTCTGAACAGTAAATTGTGTACGTGTTCCACGAAGATGTCAGGCCAGCCGTGTGATCCGCGTGCATATGAGAAAGGAAGAAAACTCTCGAATGCGGGCAATGCCTTAACCTCCAGAAGTCAACAGCTATTGGCGTGTTTGGAATTACAGCCCCGTTCATTGCTGTAGTAAAGGTTTTGACTCGTGTTTTCAAGCTAACAAGAAAACATTCAAACAAACAACAAGTAGTAGGTCTCCAAAGTCAATCCCGCACAGGCCACCATCTTGAATTGCTAGACCAGAAATCCTTGCGCTTCGCTTTTGCGCGTTTTCAGATTGGCGCCAAAACACGTGGTGAATACACACGCGAGAGTCACGCGCGAGCTTTGTAGTCCATGAGCTGAATCTCAAGAGAGGCCTAGAAATTGAGTTTCGTAGCACCCCCCAGGGGACATAGTGAATTTGGTATCAATTTAAAGCTATGACCTATATTTTTAGAATCTACTTGTTTTCAAACTGGTAACGTGTGCTATAATGAGATATTCTGTAAGGTCAACGATACGAGATATAAGTTATTCTGCAAAAACCAGCATCTACAGTCGTACCAGCTTCCTCCCACCCATGCTGCCCTGCAGAAGCATCTACAACGCGCAAACTACCAAGCCTATGTTTGGAAGCATGCACTGGATGCGCGAATTCTAAGCCAAGGACCAGATGGTCAAGGATGGCGAGTTAGAGGAGAGGAGCTGGAGATTGACTGGACCGACATCGCACCAGCCCCGGAATCTGTAATGGAGCTAGTGTGCTGTGGCTGCAGAGGAAAGTGTGAAACCCGTAGGTGCTCCTGCGTCAAGAACGAACTCCACTGCACAGATGCATGTTCCTGTGGGGAAGAATGTGTCAACTGTGACAACAGTCAATTCAGCGATGATGAGGACGACGCCAGTAGCGAGGAAGAAGATTACCTGTAACCTGTAACCGTATTGCGGTTGTGACAAATTTCTTGAAACGTTTCTTGAAATCTAGCATCAATGCAGATTAGATACGAAGAATGTTGTAACCGTTGCTATGGAAACATGCAATGCCACAGGCACTGCTTTATTAGTCAGTAGTTGGAATTGCTTTATTGAGATGTATAATGATAAACTTTCCATTGCTCAATGAAGTGAGATGCATTGCTCAATAAAGAGATGATTGTTTTTTCTTTTCTTTTTTTGCTTGGTTTTTACCAGATGTGACGCCAATTCCAGAGGAATGCCACTCATCCTTGCTTTCCTGTAAAAGCCATTTTCCAGACATTAATGCATCTTTGGGGCATCTTGAATAGAAAAGTGTCTTGGAGCAAACGCTCTCACTGTAAAATACTTTATAGGCGTTTTCTCAAGTGAAATATATAAAATTCATTTTATATGCGTAAAACCATATATTTTCATAACCAAACAGTATATGACTGGTGCCTGTTGCCATGGAAACCAACAACCTTAGATCCGATAACACATTTGGATAGCTTATGATACAATAACTATATCTTGCCAATTTGAGCCAATTTGGTTGATGTTTGTTAGAGGTATGAAACATTTTTCTTCACACCAAGACTATAAAAAGCAAATTCTCCCCCACCCCACCCCCCATGGAAACAGCCCAATATCTCATTATAGCACACGTTACCAGTTTGAAAACAAGTAGATTCTAAAAATATAGGTCATAAGCTTTAAATTGATACCAAATTCACTATGTCCCATGGGGGGTGCTACGAGGCATAATTTTTAGGCCCCTTGGCTTATGGACTATTGTTCAAGACAAAAGTTGTTGGTGTTCCGTATACCCCTTCCAATTCCTTCCCCGCGACTAAAGGAAGAGAAATAACTAATTTTCTGGATATGTTGCTTGGCATTGTCCAAATATTATCGTCTGGGTACCTGAAATCCATCAACGCGCGACGATTCATAACAAATGTGTGCGGATCGCTACAAAGTGCGAGGCATGCGAGCCATTCCGGTTAGCCTATATACTGCTGCATAGCACCTCGGTTAGCCTACATGGCACTCCGGTTAGCCTAAATAGCACTTTGGTTAGCCTACAGTTAGCTTAGGTAGCTTGTGGCTAGTCTTTTTATTGGGATTAGGGATTTCTGACTCGCATTCCTCGCTACCTTGCCTCCCATGCCTCGCTGCCTTGCCTCGCATTATTTGTAAGAGCAAGCAAGAACCGCCCCCCACCCCGCGCTCTTTTCTGGGCTCACACAGTGAGAGAACTAGCACGACCATCAAAATATGTCCTCGATCAATTCTGGTTCCTTTTATTACATCTACAACCTCAATAAATATCAAAATGTCTACTTACATCACACTAAATATCAATCGTTAGGTGTCGATGGAGGACAGCACACAGTACTGCATATAAATTATAATCTACACCTAAGGTTTGGGTGGGACGGGAGAAGGGTACTCCTGCCATTCTTCTTTCCAACAACACAGCTCGGACATGACAAGGTTATACAAGTCTAAACAGGTACCTAAAACAAAACTGTAAATTGCCCTTCTAGAAAGCAATGTAACTCCACTAAGTACCCTCTCGCCCGTCCCACCCAACCCAACCCCACCCCACCCCACCTCACTCTTTAAACTAGAAACCGAATGAATCGACTGTGGGCCATTATCAACTGCACGCCACACTGTAGTTTTCCTGGCGTGCCCCTCAAAATTATTACAGTAATTTACGATTTATTTTGACATTAAAAAAGTTCACTCATTATTTCCAAACATAAGCGACAATCACACACATTAAAAGCCACTGAAAAATAATGCATCTACAGTATTTGAATAAAAAATCACTCTTATTTCTTTAATAAATCGGAACTTTATAAATAAATCATCTCTTTGACTTAAAATCTCTTATTCATTATACAAAACTAAAGATTAAACATTTCATTTGGTAAAAATTGCCCATTCTTTATAAATATAATCTCACTATCGATGATCAATACAATCAAAATAATCAGTTGTTTAGTTGATAGATATTTTTTTGTAACTTAAAAATTAAAATGGCTGCAAAGAAGCACTGCATTCTTGGATCAATATTTGACACAGTTTTTCAAACAAATTAGACCACAAACACAAAACTATAAATACAACGAAAGCACCAGAACGTAAACAGCACCAAAACGTAAATCTCTTAACCAAACCTGTTTTTAGAGAGAGATATAGGTACAAGATTATCAAGACGGTTTACTATAATTTAATCTCGTTTCCAGGACCCTCCATTGTGTTTTAAGTATCAGTATTCCCCTTATTCGTATCGCTGATAAGTTCCTGAACCGCTCCCTACTAGGATGTTTGTAGGGTCGAGTTTGAGGACTTCAAGAACTGATCCAAATCTTATGAACCCTGTTCCGCAGGGTGCTATGCATTTCCATACAGCATTCATGGCTGTTCCCCGGGTTGTCCTTCAGAGGCTCCATTTCTTGAGCTGTTTGCCCGTGTACGTCTGTGTACCTGCTTCAGTTCGTCAAATGAAGAGGCAAACTGCGTCTTCTTAGTTGGCTTCGGGGGTTTCCTAAAACAAACATCGGGAAAAAATTATGTTATGTCTGTGCGCCTTACCAGGGACGTCACAAGAACTACTGTTGAAAACAATGATGAATTCAAGATTTGTTCAAAGCACGCACCCATTACTCCCAGCGGAAACTTGTAGAGAAGCAACCCCCTCTGTGACTCTGCTGATTTTCTGGGCAGCTGAAGAACCACTGATGAACAAAAGAAGAAAGATATTAAACGAGAAAATTGCTGCTTTTTCTTTTCTTTTAATTACTTCACGCAGTGCTTTTCAAATTACTTGATAGAAATCGTGCAAAACCACTTTGCTTTTGTTTTGCACTTTCTTTGCTTAGCAATTGGCTAACAAAATCGTGCAGCAAACTCTAGCCAATCAGAACTAAGATATCGTTTCACCGGCCAATCAGTTGCATCATGGTTTTGATGACGCGACTTTTCCCGCGCTTGTGAAAACTACTACCCTGCGAGCAAAGTCTTCTTCGATAGTGGACTCTGCTCGCAGGGTAGAAAACTACTAGATTGTGTGAATAAACAACAGCTCCTTTAGCGCCATAAATTTTACCTGCTTTTATCCCCAGTGGTAGGGGATTCCAGTCCAATCATTATGTGTGGTGTCTTAACAGTAGCAGACCTGGAGGATTTTCGATTAGACAGTCCGCTGACTGGAAGACTTGACCTTCTGGCCGTTGTAGGACCTAAGACAAAGAATTGAATCAAATAAATCAAAACACTCCATTTGATTACATATTTTGGACTGGGACAGATAACTCTGAGTCGTTCGTTTAATTCTTCCCCCAACACCAGAGATTCCACTTAAAAACAAATGTGAGACAGGGATTCGTGCAGTGACTCAGACTGGTTGTTCTTGCGCACAAAAATTCAACACCGAGCATCAGCATGGAATTTTTCAGTTGGCCGACCGTAAATGTCTCAAGACTCACCTAAGATAAAAAGTAAGCAAGTTAGAAACACAACTGACCTTTTCCAGCCTTGTCTTTTGTCAGGAACGATGCAGAACCTCCTAACTGAGAGTTCCTTTTGGTCAGCTTTTTACCAATTTCTATCTGAGCAGCGTCGCTGACAGCCCTTCTGTCTTTAACATCGTAACTTACTGACGAAGCTGAACCGGACTCACCTAACGTATCACTTGCACTCTAAATAAAATCGACCAGTATATCACACATTAATAGCAAGCATTCGACGTGTTATCCTCCAACACAGTTAATCGATTAACTATGCCTCCAAAAACACCAATCTAATTGATTCTCTCATTGCTGACCATGATAGAGAGCGCTGCCCTTCCGGATAAAGAAGCTGCCATTTCACCTAAGTTGCCCCGATAAACATTTGAAAATCAAAAATCCGAAAAGAAAACATCAAATAAAGGACTGTGGATGAGCCAAAAATCAAGCAGTCTGAATATCCGCTATTGATTTTTTCCCCCAGATTCATCTGGAATTTTCCTAGCGACAACGAAAACGTTGAAAAACCAAAGTGATTGCATATATACTTTCATTTCTCGCAGTCTACAATCAGGGTAACAAGCAGCATTTCTTGTCATCGGCAAGAGCGTTGCTAAGCATACTTTACCCAGCTGGGTCAGTGACCGAACAGTGCGAACATTCCTATATCAACAGTTGCAAAAATAAACCGGAGAATCAAGTTTGCAATAGTCTTCTAGGTGGGCATTACTTTGCCTGTCACGCAACGCCTCTCCCGTTACGTGATGACCCAAATAACTTACTGACTAACCTTTGAATCATCACTCTCTTTACCCCGAGACTCGAGTGACCGTGACAGACTGGACGACTGAGACTTGGACGTTTTGTGCCCTACAGAATCATACAGAGAACAAAAAAAAAACAGCTTGAACACTGGACAGATAATACAGAATTGTTTTAGAGGTTAAATCGGGCGAGCAAGTAGCATCTCAGTAGGACGCTCATTTTCTAGCTAGAATTTTATTTTACTGAGTCGGTGCTTATTTTCCCGAGGGGTTGACAAGTAAAACTTTCAGCGTTCGTGCTATTTCTTATCGGACAGTTCGTATCTGGATCTCTTGGAGATATTACATTAAAAGGGAAACAAACTCTCACGAAGTTTCTTATAAGTTTTTAAAACATCATTTTAACTTTTAGATTTTTTAGATCAGTTTCAAATCGTTTATAGTAACAAGATTAACACTGATGCCCCGAATAACCTCTTGAAAACATGAAAAACATGAAAAGTGCGGGAATACTCGCCTCAATTCATTGTGTATGTACCACCACCTTGTCTTGTTGTACTCGGAAAGAAACTCACCGAATCCAGGGCGGAGACTGTATCAAACTCCTATCGCTTATGTATAGCCATTGCGCGAGAAACACTTTCAACTGCGCAACCTACTGTTTCTTCCAACAAAACCCAACTTTTCAAGCGTAAAATGAGCAGAGAAATCAGGGGATTGTGGCTCGGATTACGGCGGCATTGTTGGAATCACAAGCAACACAAAACCGCGCTACAACCTAAAGCATAACTCGCTGTTAAACATGATCACTTTTAAAGCCACTATAATATGAGTACAAAGATAACTTCCACTACCGACCTACAGGTTTCTTGGCAGACAGTTGGGAGCTGTTCGACGAACCGTCCCGTCCGATGGTGGTGTGGGGGCGGTTTCTGTCCTCCAATGTTATCTATAACGACAGCAAGAAAACGCAAACAGGATATGAAATGGATTCTTAGTCTGCGAAGTTTGTTATTGATTTGATCCTTTACTGCCTTGGTTTTAAAGGAAGCATTGTCAACATTGATTTTACACGTTGAAGGCTGTACATTGAACAGCCGAAAGCTTGTAATTTTTAAAATTTGTAACCAGAGAACGCTTTTAATTCTTTATTACTGTTTGTTTCATCCTGGCTATGGCCCCTCAATATTTTTATTTGTCGTTTCCTTTTTAAAATCTGTGTATTTCTTTTATTGTTAGTTGAAAGACTTCAATTAAACATTACTACCGTTTCCAATTGCTAAATACCATTGATGATGTCATTTGTCGAGTACACGTCTACCAAATTAAACCACTCTTAAGTTTCGTGTGATCTGGCTAGCTGACTACGACGCGCTTGTCGAAATCATGCTAAAAATCAACATAACTCTTTAAACAAATAAACAGAAAAACAACAATTACAACAAAAGTTTACCCCATTCCTCTTGACTTTTGCCTCCCTTGTGTCAGCTAATTCTGAGTTGTCTGCTGTTGGAACTCTCAGCACTTCAGCAGTCTTGGCTCTTCTTAGCACTAAGAAATGTAATACACAGAAAAAAGGTAAGCTGTTCGTGTTTTGCATGGTTTGAGTAATTGTCCAAGTTTCAAAGCTGAAATTACAATTCACGCTACTCCTGGATAATCTAAATCGCACTTTGAAGAACCAGGTCCTGGGCAGAGAGAAGCACCATGGAGTGTTGTCTTACCCAAGAACAAGAACAAAACTAGAGTCGAACCGAGCTAGAGCGCAATGCAGTAGCCACAAGTAGCGATGATTTAAACTCAATACAACGATTTGCCAGATATTTCCACACTAAACGACAGCTCTTCAACCATGATTTTACCGGTAATCTCATTTCTGAACAATTAAACAAACCTCTACTTAACAATCAGACTACTCACCCGAGTTTTCTGTGAGTGAATATAGTCAACAAGTCGCCGGCAGCCAAGTTGACTATTCGCTGATAGAAAAAAAGGGCGAGTAGTTTAATTGTTTAGTAAAAACTTTAAAAGATTGCAGTCCAAAAGCTACAATTTAATGTGAAGTTGTCCGTTCAAAGAGCAACGCGCACGCGATGGTGTTCTATCAGTGATGAGTAGAATCCTACTAGTATACTAATGCAATTGCTGCATTCTGATTGGCTGAGCTATTGAACACTATCAGCATCAGTGTGCAGCGGCTGAAGGTCGTCTACAGAATGGCGGCATTTTCTTGTTTCTCCGAAGTTTAGAAACATTTTTGGGTAATTCAATTACTGCGAAGACTAAAAGGAGGAAATTCACCGTTGCACGAGCCTAAAACGTTAAAATTACTAAATAAAGTGATGAGTGTGAGTTCACAACTGAAAGTTTCAAATTAAAATTCAGACCGCGCGCGATTTTGTAGAAAAATCAATAGTCAAGAAATCATTATTTGAAGGAAAATGAGTTAGAATTCTACTAAAACAATTAGATTATTCGCTCTCAATTTCTATGAGGTGATAGTTGATTCGGCCTTCAGCCTCATCAACTATCACCTCATAGAAATCTCGAACTCATAATCTAAAACAGTGAGCAGGGAACCAATTAGATTCGCGGATTTCCAATATAACACGGCTGAGTTTCTACTAAAATGTGATATTTTACCCAAAAACCATTCTTACCCTTTTCCTGTTTGGCAGGCATCGTTTTCTTTTCGTACGGATACAAAGGTTTTCTGGTAGGAGCTAAAATCAAAATAAAATAATCATCCAGCAAACATTATTAACAGCAGCATAACAGAATAACATGGTCTGTAACTCTCCAATATGTCATACTTATAAGTGGTCATTTAAAAGTTCAACTGTTTTGCTTTATTCTTGACGATTTAATGAAGGTTAACGGTGGTATCAGAAAAGTCACTCAGTTTAGAATTATTAGATGGTGATAAAGTGTGATCGAGTCCTTTATACTTAAATTATGGTCAGATGATTAAACAGTTAGACAAGAAAACTTATGAAATTACCCAAATTATAACGATCAAATTCAAATTTTATTAGAGTTTGATAATGACAACTACAATTATTTATTCTAGACACATGCGGGTAAATAAGGATCATGCGTTTATTTCATTAACAATACGCAAACAGCAGTTTTCAATACCTGAAGTAAAGTCAATTTTTTATGGTGCTGTTGTAGTTTACTTTACGCATTTGAATGTCAGATTTAATTTTTTTATTTCGGTAGCTATATAAACAGCACCTTTAGCTTTTGTTTTACTGGTAGCCTTAGTAGCAGCTGAAGCAGTTGTCTTTGTGGTGGAACGTGTGTTTTTCTGCCGTGATGAGCCCTTCGCTGTGCACAAAGGGTCTGTTAAAAGAGGTGCATGTGCAGTGTCAGTGCAGACAACAACATATTACCTACAACTTAACTCCTACAATCCCAAGCTCAAAGAATCAGTTCTCCTAAATTGTTCCCATATATTTCTTTAAATGTAAGTTATGAGAATTTGGTGATCAAACACAATATCGACCCACTTGATGATTTTATTTATTCTCAACACCTGTGTGTTTGACAATGAACTGAACAATTATGTAGGGAGAAATTATAGGTTCATCACACTTGGGAATCAAGGAGTTGAACACTGACAACAATGAGAATGTGTATAATATACCCACAGTGCATAACCACCTTATGAATGCTTTTCATACTCACCCTTTTGCCTTCTTCTGTACGGGAGTAAAGAAATAAGCCTTTGCTAGCTCTTTAGTGACATAACTAGAATTAAGGTGTTGTGTACCAAGTAGCAGATGGGACACAATTTTTTTAACCCTTCCATATAATTTTAAAAATATTTTAATGATTGCTCAATCATTTAAATTAAAGAGTTCCTGTCAGGACTTAAAGAAATGAACTGGCTCGCCATTCTGTTCAGATGTAGTTTGCAGGCATGTGGAACGATTACTTTCCTAAGAGACAGCAGCTCATGACAGAGGTCAGCCCTGATCCAAGAGTCTTCTTTTACTCTGCTGCCATGAGTTGAGTAAAAGCAAGGCCCTGGGAAAAGGACTGGACAAAAGTAACACTAACACTACCCACCTTGACAAGCGTTTGCTATCTGCAGGTAGTGCAAGTTCTGCACTATATTTTCAACAGTAATAATGTCATAAACATTTACGAAACTGGTATTCTGTCAATTGATGAAAGTGTGCGGTGCTAGTGCAAGGGATTTTAGTTAGGCCTCTTATCGCTTTGTGGGGTGTATCACTCCCCTCCCCTTCCCTCCCACTTCAAGATTCCTCCAGAAATCTCTATCTTGGATAAATTGTAAGGCATAACAAACTTGAATACTATGAAATGATTACTCAGTTGTACACTAAATAATTGAAAGCGTTATCAAAGAAAATTAACTCATCACAACTGAATTCTAGTTGAGTGTGTCTTAATCCACTCACTCAATCCATCATTTTGTGTAGTCGAGTTATTGATTAAGAGTGTTACAACTTAACCTGAAAATTACCTATGTTTGCACTTTGTTCATCTAGACAACTCACTTTTATTAAAGCATTAATACAAAATTAATTTTATTCAAATTGACACTAAATACCTGTTTTCTCTATTCCAAGAACTGACATTATGCACATAATTTCCTTTAACATTAGAAAATTAATTGAAATTATTAATAAATTAAAACAAGAAGAATGCTATTTGAGAGAGAAAGGATCAAATAATTAATTAGTTTTTTTATTAATACATTAATTCCATAATAATATTATTTCAATTTTATTATCATTGGTAAGGAGCAATACTTATATTTTTTTCTTTATTTAAGTTCCTGAGATTATAACATAGAAAAATCAACCTGTTATTATGTTAGTGCTTCGTGTATGTTACAATGTTTTCTGTTCAAACTGATGCTTGTTACATCACATTATAGACCCCATGCCATGATTCCTACTGATTTGTACTCCTGCTGCTAGCCTCTGACAGTCATAAGTCCTCAATTATATACTAATTGGCTTTGGTAAGAGGTTAAGAGAACCCCTTATCTAATTTTGTTATTCCAGACAAAGACAAGCATTTATCCGAGAACAAGGTGACATTGCCCTTTGTTTCATAAATTGAATAGATAAAATGCAAAAATTAATGGCATAAGTACAAGGCATGTTAAACGATAAGACTGGCATAATTTCTTTAGAATAAAAATCAGCCATATTGATGCAGAATGACATTTCGATAACTACATCATCATTTTTAAGTTCGATGTGCATATCATCATCATCATCATCATCATCATCATCAATATAATCACTTTAAGTGGTCATGTTTTATCATGATAAAAATACTGATTTCATTTGTTAAACTGACTGATTGTAAGTACATTCTCCCCTGACTATACCAGCAGCTGAGTTGTAACTTACTGTAGACTTCTCTTGCTGTTCTTTTCTTGGTTGGTACACTTTCACATCTCCCCTCACTGCACCATGCACTGACCTAAGAGCAAAACATGTCCCTTGGAGTATACATGTAAGGCCAATATTTTAAACTTAAACAGGTATTTTTTTCATTTGAAGTGTTGCCTATGACTTGCTTACAACATGATTTGTTTTGCATAAATCAAACCTTAAAACAGTTTTAAGACCATCCCAACAAGGTCTTGTGCATAGTATTCAAGTCTTGTTGTAAGCATGTCATGGGTGATGTCATGGGTGACCAAGTCTTAGCAACCACTGTGTTGTCTAAGTTGACCCCAACAGATACACAGGCAACTGCCACTTGCATGCAATAGATAGCTATTTTCAAGTTGTAGGAACCGATTTTCCAGTGCTTGCTT
The DNA here is from genome assembly GCA_963693305.1 of Meandrina meandrites. Taxonomy (NCBI): domain Eukaryota; kingdom Metazoa; phylum Cnidaria; class Anthozoa; order Scleractinia; family Meandrinidae; genus Meandrina; species Meandrina meandrites. The sequence continues at coordinate 16,855,582 of OY855904.1, forward strand.
GCTAATGTCTTCATTTTGCCAACACTTCTCAAACTCATTAATAGTTCATAAAGTTAAAACAAAGAAATATTTGGATACCCAGTCTTAATTAGCACAGATTTTATTTCTCAGTGTTTACTCCTAAGTTTTTGTTTCAATCGAGAAGATATATAAAACACTTGAGACAGTGTTTCATTGGCTATCCAAACACCTTGAATTTCAACAAAAACACTCCGCTGCACGTCATATTTTCAAGTCTCTTCTCGGTGTTTGAATATCCCAATGAAACACTGTCTCTCATGTTTGATATATTATATGAAACTTTCATTTGCATTTTCACGTACTACTTAACAATTATTTACCGAAGTGGAGGTGAATAGTGGTGGACATTTACCTAGCCACGAAGCGGCAATATCCACCAATTTCACCTACACTGAGGTGAATAAAATTGTTTTAGAATATACCACACAAACTTAACTAACGGACCAAAACATTACTTTCAGCACCCAAAGCGATATAGGAAGCCATTTTGCTTCTCTTTGCCTGCTCAGAGGTGAATGGTACTTTGCTAATCACCTCCAAGTTAACCAATCAAAACGTGTGAAAAGCATTATTCACTTGTGTGGTATATACTTAAGATAGATATTTTCTGCTTTCCATGACATGTACTGTAAAATCAGACAAAAAGTCAGGATAACGAAAGATCTTATTCTCTACCTTCCAACTGCATGCAAGTACCAACTGCATGCAATAAGCAGCTGGTATAATTGTTTACTTACTGTGACAGCGTACTCTGTATTGGGTTTGAGGGACTTGGCCATACAGCTCTTTTCTACTCCATTGTAAATTACCTGTGAAAAAATCACTTTACATTATTTTGCTGATTCAAACATTATCTGACATTTATTGAACACTAACTGTCATGCTTATCAGCAAAATGATGCAAGGAAAATTAAAAGGAACGAAAACGGGCTTCATAAGGAAGTATTTAATGAAAAGCGGCAGTAAGGCATCAAGATGTTTTATTCTACACTAACTGCCATCGCCACAATGGAGACTTAGTATTGATTTCTTTTGAATATAACTTACTATGTCGTCAACCCTAACTTCATAACTGTTTATTCTTCCCAGTGGTCTAGGAGGACTCTCCCATGCTATCATCAGCTCATGACGTCCCAGCACCTGTACTACTGGTTTGGGTGGAGCATGGGATGCTAAAAAGAAGTGCGACCAGGAATGTGAACATTAGAAAAATTTAGTCAAAGGATTATGAGAAGGTTACAGAAAATCCAACCCAACAAAAGCTTAATTTTGTTAAAAAAAATCTCAACAGTTGACTGGCACCCATTAAACAGTGAGGATGACTTCGCCAGTAAATTAAAATTCACCATATCTGGTCCCTCAGAATTTCAACTTCATCCTGGGTAACAACAAGATTATCAGGAAAACAGATCAAACTGTTTTCCTCCAATCCAGATCCAGGTGCTATTATTGCATATTATAAGCTATTTTTAGCAGCAGTGGAAGATTAAAGAAGGGGTCCACAACATACCTGTCCCCAATTCCTGAATAGGGCAAGACCCAAAGAGCTGAAATTTTTTGCACCCCCCCCCCCCCCAAGCCCCCTCCACTTATTCAATTGGAATAAGAAGGGGGCCAACCTAAACTCCACCTTTACCGAGTGAGAGTGCACCCCATCTTAACTTTGCCCTTTTCCCAACTACTAATCTAGTTCTTTTAAGTGGCACATAAATTCTTTTTCACCAACCTAGGTCATCAGTGGCTGTTGTAAGTACGGCTGCTTCTCCTCGTCCTTTACTTGTCAGAGCAAACACCTGTTTGGAGGGAACACAGCTGGTCAAATTCATGACAGTTGTCTGAACTCAAGAGTAAAGTGGGTTGGAATTTGATTTTATTTGTTTCCAACCATTATTGGGAAATGATTGTTTCATTATGCTTTGAAATCATCAGTTTGTGTTGTGACGTTATCACATGAAATAGGCATTAGCATAACCTGGATCTTCTTAAGTGAGAGACAAAACAGAAATGGACCCACAGAAAAGAAATGAGAAGTCAAAACAGCATAAATGCATAGAAAAAAAGGATTTTCTTCACACTTCATTATATTTCACTTGGTTGCAATTGTGTTTGTGAGGTTCACTTGTGAAACAATTTCAAAGGAATGAAAAGTTTTCCAATTCTTTGTGTTTACACCAATGTTTGCATTTCTGATTTTACATCAGAAATCATCATATTTACAAACACTTGTGCTTGCATCGCACACATAAACTAAAGGCTATATCTTGTTTATCTATTAAAAGACATCAGATTATTAACTGACCTGGAATGTATATTCAGTGTCAGGAGGCAAACTAGACAAAATGAAGTAGTTCTCATGGATCTCAAGGCTAGATGTTTTACCTACAGCATATAGAAAGACACATCACTCTTCTCTCATCATTTGTTTTGGAATAAAATCAGTGATAAAAATGCTGTGTTAAATGTTCATTTTTTCTGAGCTAAAAATGATCTTGGAGAGATGAAAAAATCACCCAGTGCTGATCAATTTTAACTGGAAAATCTTTAACTTAAAAGCAATCTAAATTATATGTAAATATAATTGTTCAGTGACACATGTTTTTAAGGAACTGGGAAAGTCCTGTTCAAAAGTCTTAGGCTGGTAACTAGCACATTACAGAAGTGAAGCCCAATGACAGGAACATTTTGAAAAAAGAAATTTAAAACAAATTAAAATGATTTCGGGCTATTGAATTTTGGTATGAATAGATGAAAGCCTTTTTAATTACCAGGCACAAATTGCAAAAAGTGTCGTAAAGTTTTACTCTTGCTCTGAGATTTTTGTCGCAGCTGATTAAGTTACTTCAAACTCCATTAATTAAAACTGACATTTATTTGTACTTGCTCAGACAACACATAATATACTAACTTACCTCTCACGACAATCTGGTATCCTTTTAGCACTCCATTTGACGTAGCTGGTGGCTCCCAGATGATTTTTATTTGTGATGTGGATTTGTTCAAGACTCTAAGACACTGAGGTGCACTAGGGACTATAAAACAAGATTACATAATGAAATTAATGTTGCTACAACTATGTGATCTGTGTTTACTATTTAAACCTTCTCTACACAAAGGCTTGACTATAACAAGAACTTTTAAGTTGATGTGGTGGACTTACCTGATTCTGGAGTAACAACAGAAACAACTTTGCTTAGTGGACTATCATCTCCTTCAGTTGAGGCTTGTAGATAGAAACTGTACCTTGTGACTGGTGTAAGATCATTAGCTATGTAACTTGTTCTTGGACCAGAATAAACCACTTTACCATCTGTACAATTAAACAAGAACAATAAATTAATGATTGATCTAGAATAAAATATTAAATGATCTAGATTAAAAATAACAAAGATAACAAAAGAAAGAGTAACTGGCGAAATTTAGCAACCCTACCACAGTTGTCCTAATGATTGTATGGATAACAGCCGACAGTTTCTACTCATACTTGAGTCTTTTTAATTTTGTTGAGTTTTTTACAATCCTGTCATTAAGTTGCATTTGAAGCCCAGTTTTCAAACATCCACTTAATACAGTTGTGGATAATGGTTTCGGTCCCTGGCAAATATTTATTGACAAGATATCTCCTCAAGTGCAAAAATGTCACATCAAGGATTTACAGACATTGTAGAGTTGACAGCCAACAAAACAAAAACCTGTAAGTACTGTGTGTCAGTTCAATTTTATGTTTTCGTTTTGTGTGATTTCTTGTTGTAGGTATGACAATAATTGCCATAATGTTGGGTCTTTTTAGTGTCGCTCAGCTCTTTTTAGTGTTGGGGTTTTTAGTGTCAAATTAAGCAATGACATCACAAATGACCCACCAACTGGAAATCTAATATAAGATTCACACAAAAGTAAAGCAAATCAGCTATATGAGCTAAGCCAAACCTCACACATTAAACAAGCAAAAGACTGCAGTTACCTTGAAAAAGCAGATATGTAACAACAAGTCCACTCTTTGGATGAATAGCATCCCACGTCACAATAATACTGTAGGCACTCTCAGCTTTAACATAAAAAAAATACATTCAAATAAACAGATAAATCCCTTTACTGAACTTCTAAAAAAAATGAGAATTAACCTTAAACAAAAATTGGCCAGTATGCATTTCTTCCTGTGGGTTGAGAGAGTCTGTGTGAAATAAAGTGTCTTGCATAGGGACACAACATAAGAAGGGAGGCCATGGCTTAATTTACTATACTGAACATCAGATGTCACCAAGTGAGACTGCTTACTGAGCGACACTGGATCCCACATGTTGTATGAACCTATTAATGCTTAAGTCTATACCCACCCTACAACATAAAAAAATTACAGACTACATTTGTACAACCTTGAAACTAGTTTCCTGCCTTTCAAAGAAGAAAACCCAAATAAAGGAAAACATTACATCCTACACTAACATCAATCTTCCACAACATACTGCAATCATTACAGATATCCCAACCTTTAACATCAGGTGGTTTAGGTTTAGGAAGCGTTTCCAATATGGCTACAGTTGCTTCAGCTTCTTCTTTAGTATCCTCCTTCAGACTTGGTCTCTGTAAAAGAACCTACCAAAGAGCAAAATCATTAGCTCATAATTTACTTCTTCCCAAGTTTTGATACATTTTCTTTTTAGTCATTTGGCAATTTAGAGTCTAGCACATCGGAAAATAGAAGGGGGAATTCAATCCAATCTTAAAGTACCACTCAGTTGCAAATGTTAAGTTCTTTCTTGGGAAGTAATCAGGCCATTTTTAACAAAACAGTGACTCACCTCCAATGACTGTTTGACATTAGGCTGAGTCCTTAGATACAAACAACCACTTTTCTGGCAGGCAAAAGTATGCAACATCCTTCAAGGTAACAAGAAGGTTTGTTGTGACCAGAGCTTGAAAACAACACAGAAGTAGCAGAAGTGGTGGTAATAGACAGATGCACAATGGGTATATTTATAAACAAAGCAGTGGATGCTTTCTGTAATCAAAATACTCACATTGATGCAAACCATATGCTTTCTTCATCTATGGAAGCCAGGAGAGAACAAAGAACCTCTATGACACCATTAATCTTTTCATGTTCCAGCAGTCGCTGATGTCCCTGAGCTAAGGACGCAATGCAGCTTAAAGCAAAGCAAGCATTCTTACAGCATCCAGAGTCTCCAGAGTGCAGCATGTCGATAAGTGAATTGATCTGTTTGAAAAAATATTATTAATATCATTCTTTATTTTTTGTGCAAGAACCAATCAGCTCCAGATTGTCAAGTAATACATATACAAGTATTTCCTAGGCTGGCATCCTGATAGTAATAAGTATACAGTATACAGCCAGTATACAGTATACAAATGGTAATAGCTAGTAGACAAGTAATCACAGACTAGATAAACATTTGATAATTAAGGGTCTTGACAATGCCGGTTGGCCTAAATAATAACACACTGGTTTGCCAAAAAAACATTCTGTTTATTCTAAAAAGTGTTCGGATTAGCCTATAAGTTAGCTTACTAATACTTATAGGTAGCTTGCAGTTAGCCTTTATATAAGTAGTAGGAATTTGTGGCTTTCATTAAGCTCACATCGATCAATCAGTTGCAGGTTAGCCTAAATATCACTCAGGTTAGCCTAAGAATGGTTAGAGAGACTTTTCAAGGCATCATACTAACTAAAAGTACTTTTCAAGGATCCTAATCAAATTCAAGGTCTTTTCAAGACAACTTCTAAAATTATTGAAGACATTTTCAAAATTGTATGAACCATTTTTAGAATACAAAAACTAAAATACAATTTATTATGATCTGATTACCATTGAGTCAGATGTTTTCAAAGATAACACCCTCTTACATCCAGCCTCAAAATCACACAGTCTCCCGATGGCAAATGCTGAATTCATTCCTCTTCCTGTTGACCAAATTCAAGATAAGTATTTTTACTTAACCTGCATGTAATGTTAGCTGTATATTTTTTTCAAGCAACTTTTCTGGCCAGTGTGTACCTTCAAAATTACCCCATGTCTCTGTTTTCTAGTGAAATTGTAGCCATTGATATTAGCTCTCTTTCAGCTCGTGAAATTAGCCATAGCCGACTTTTAGCTGTATTAGTTCCCTTCTTTCTTTGCATATAGTCAAGAGAGTTAAAATGATATATACTATACATATAAGTTCATTAACTCACTACTTAAAGTGCACCTAACACCAAATTTTTTTTTCGCTAAAAAAAATTATCGCACTTAGTCGAGTTTTTTGGCGCAAAATTTTTTCGATTTGGTTAAATTTTCGATTTTCTATGCCCTGCCGAAGTCAGGTTTTGTGTGGTTTGCGACCGCGCTAACGGAAGTCTGGGTAGAGTACGCTTGTGACGTCAAATCAAGAACGATGCTCGGTGAGCTCTTATCAATACTGCTTTTATATCTTGGCATTCTGAGTCTTCTGAGACTTTCTGCAACACAATTTTTATGCTTTGGGCACCATAGTCACCTCCGTTCTATTGAAACTGACAATGTCTTTCTCTTCATCTGATTTTTAGATGAGCTTTGACTGGGAGTACTAGGAAATTAATTTTATTTCTGCCGCGAAAGCACAGCGATAGAAGCAGGACAGAATGCATTTGCGTTTATCGCATCGCAGCATTAATATCTGTTTATCAATGGCCATGTTTTCAAAGCTACAGCTGAATCTACTAAATCAAATCACCCAGTCAAATCACTAAGTCAAATCACCCAGTCTAGACAGTGGTTTTGCTGTTCCGAGATGTTTTATGGGCACGCGGTGAATAATTCTTCTATCGACCTGAAATCAGAGACAGTGCGTGGACTACAAATGATCCGAGCGGCTGATGTCATGTAGCCTGCGAACGCAGACGTATTTCCGGCTGTCGCTTTTCTCCGCCGAAAACTAACGTCTGCGAACTCGAGCCAGAAAACGATTTCCGTGACGTCAAAATTCTAAGCCAATCACAGTTAGGCTTAGAAAATCCTAGAACCGCCACGCGTGTAGCCTGCGAGAGCATCGCACGTTCGCGTGGAAAATAACAATATGACACTGCGCTGGGGAAAGTTTGTGAAAGTTTGTGAAAGTTTGTGCACTATCACGGCTGAAATATCATATTTTATAAGAATGGGCTGTAGCTTGCTATAAATTGTACTTAATTGTCTTGCAATAGGAAGAAAAAAAGGCTTACAGTGGTAAATGCAAAGAAATATCAACTAAGAGGAAACAGTGACTAATAAAACGTTCAAAATTTCACCAGAATGGCAGCTTTGAATTCTGGACATCCTGTCCAAAAATCAATCGCAATCCACTTCCATCCTTGCAATCCTGTACTTTTTCCTCAAAATAACTGTTCTATCCTGTTTTGTGGGATCTATTTATCAAATTTATTCATGTATTTGGTGGCATTTGGAAATATACTGAGGAAATTAGAAAATAGAAATTTCTATGATCAGCCGTGATAGTGCCCCTTTAATTTGAAAAGTCAAATCAGGTAAATGCATTAAAGTACATGATTCAAAAGAGAAGAAAGACATATTCGTGAATCTATCGAATGGATTTGGAAAATCAGTTATTTTCCAAGCATTGCCTGAGAGGAAATAGTATTTAGTGTAGCTTTGTGATTGATCGTCGTTTCGCCGCTCGTTAGTTAGATGAATGGCCAGGTCAGCCCATTATTGTCGCTTGCGCTGAATAGCGCTGTGATACATTGAAAATAGGCAGGGACAAAAGTCGGACCGGATCAACTCGGATCGCTGATTTGAATAACAATAGCACTATTGTGCATTTCCTCGTTCTTGAATAGGTGCTATTGTTATTCAAATCAGCGATCCGAGTTGATCCGGTCCGACTTTTGTCCCTGCCTATTGAAAATAGCGAATATTGAAAACAGCTGCTATTCGTTTGTGTACGGATCATGTACCAGAGGCTTGGAAAGGTGAGATAAAATACAACAACAACAATTTATTGACTGAGGTATTTCCATAAAAATACATGGCATTACTTACTTACACTTCACTGTTAAACCTGGAGGAAGATATCAAATGAAAATCATAATACTATGAGTCTCGTGAGATTCGCCTTTACGCTGCGGTGTAGATGTAAACATAATTTGATCTATCACTGAAACCTGCGAAGGTTTTCATTCCTTGGACCAAATCTTTGAGTCTTAATGCAGCAAAAAAAGGCACTAGAAACGTTTAAGGGTTTAGAACTCCCCAAAACATCGGACTCAAACAAAACGACACTTGTCGCAACCGTATTATGTTATTTCTCTGAAGGTGAAGATCCCGGGTGAAGATGAGACGCATCTGGTCGATTGCTGCCTCCTGCGTGTTGCTGGAATCTTTTTGCCAATCTATTGACGCAAAATCAGACATGATCACCGTCAAATTCTCTTCGGATTTCTTTCCCAATTTCGTCGAAATTTTGAAGGGCGTTCTTTAATGCCCGGGTTTAATCGCACACGTCGCTTGAAACACTTCAGTTTATCAACAGATGGTCAGCTTTTCACAGCCCACGTTGCATGATTTATCAATGAAGGTATGCACTAAAACACTTTAACCGAGTACATTAACCTTCTCCTTTGCAACTGAAAATGTTCTTCTGCAAAGAATCAACTTTCACGGCCGTCAAAAACCTTTCGTGTTTCATTCAACTTCGCATAGCAGCTTGCCTGTTTCCGTCGACAGCTATGTCGCGAGGGAGCCGCGTGGTGTTCACTCGTGTCTTATTCTAACGCGTAATCTGATTGGCCAAAGAGAAAACAAAAGATTCAACGTCACGGAAATCGTTTTCTGGCTCGAGTTCGCAGACGTTAGTTTTCGGCGGAGACAAGCGACAGCCGGAAATACGTCTGCGTTCGCAGGCTAGATGTCATGTGGCTTTGATACACTTTCGCTGTGATAAATGCTTGAATTCACTATTTTAAATAATTGCTACACTAAATCAAGTTAATTTATAGGAAAAATTGCCAAGTGATTCTCTTTTGTGTTCTTACACATAAGTAAGTGGCATTTATACAGCGGTCCGAATGTTTTGAAACTGAGCGCTTGTGTCATGTTGTGCATGAGTTGTTCCGGTTATACTAATTGCGGGACTCGAAATACTCGCAGACTACAACTCCTCTCTCACTTTTTTATGTCAAACACTTAGCTTTTTTATGTCAAACACTGACACTGACTTAGCTTTCATTACTGGTTAGATATCCCAGCCGAAATACTACGCGAGGGAAAATTATTAGTCAGTGATTAGTTTTATGCATGACAGTCGCTTGTGTGTTGTATGCATAAGATGGGCTACTTCAGCGACCTTCGCTGGCTATATAATAATATTGTTTCCAATACATTAAGCCATAAATACGCTTCGAATGTGGCTATTTATTCACTGTTTCCTAAACGTTGTATATGGGTACAATGCCTCGGACTTGACTCGATTAATCGATAAACATCTCAGCATTTGAAGTGAGTCAAAGCTCACGCAGCGATCGCCAAAGCATTATTTGAAGACATCATAATCCGTGTTGTCTCGTTTCGATCACGTTGCTTAAGATTCAAGTTTCTTTTCGACATTTACATACCATCATACAGCTTCATCGGCTTTTTGTAAAACTCAGCTATAATAATAGCACTGCCTGCGAGTTTCCGGAGTAATCACATAATGCGGCATCACTCGGGCACTCTGAAAACTTCGATAGCTTGCCAAGCAAATTTTGTTCGTTTCTTTGCTTTTTTCATGATTAAGTTCCACAGAATGGTATCGTATGAAGCTTTTTTCCCTCTTGTAAATTTCAAGAGCTGTCACAACCCTCTACAAGACATTTAGTGGGCATTTCTTTTCCATCGGATGCATGTACTTTCTGAAGGAAACAAGAGAATTACTGCGACGTGCAAATTTTGTGTTCTTGATTTGACGTCACTCTCGCACTAGACCCAGACCCCTTCACACTCGGTAGTGAATCAAAATGGCGGCGTTTTTGCGTACTTTAACAGGGCACAGAAAATCGAGGATTAAACCAAATCAAAAAATTTTTGCGCAGAAATACTCACAAAAACACGGCAATTTTATTAAGCAAAAAAAAAGTTTGGTGTTAGGTGCACTTTAAACATTTACCACCTTGTTGTTACAGCCACTTTCTTTTGGTTTCAAGAAAAGTTCAGTCATTCACTGTCTTATTAACAACCCCTACCTCTAACCCAAACATAACACAAGGTAATTTTTCGTGACCCACTAGTGGTCAGTTAACAAGTTTCCACTGCAGGTACAGAGAATTTATGCATAATCAATGATAAAACATAGGACTTGACACTTGACTGTACCTGCCTCGTCAGCACCCAATGCTCTACATAGCTGTACTAAGGTATGAGTGGAACTCCGGTGGTTCAAAATCCTGGCACATCCTTCTTCAGCAATTGTCAGCCTAAGGTAACAACAAGAGCTTGTACATGTAATAAAATCTGGTGCACAGTCATGACCCTTGATGCATAACGAGTGATAAATCTGTAATCAATGTCTTGTTTCTCCAAAACACTAACATGCAGACAAGCAGGAACTGTACGCATGTTTCTATTTGGTTACTATTTGACTAATACTTAATCAGAAACAGAGAAATGTTAAGAGAGTTAGCATGATTTTACTAAACCCATGAAATAGTTACCACTACTAGACACTAATTCCATTGTTTTATTTGTTGAGTTTTGACTAAGACACACTAACTGTTTTATATTGTTTCACGGTAGATATAAAATCACTCTATGGCATCAGTATATATTCAGCTTAAATTGGATTGAATTACCGGTAGTCAGATAAAGGACAATAATATTTACTACAGGCCTTTGCAGATCATCTGCTTTAATATGCAGGATACATACGCAACACATTGCATTGATAGAAAGGCAAGGAATAAGGTCGAGGCAGAAACAATTTAAGAACATTGATTTCAAAGTAATGCAAAATCCTATATAATTTATATGGAAAGCAAAAGTCAACTCAAGCCTATTTTTAATGTGTGCAAGTGTCAGGGCAGGAAAAAATTCCCAGGTCCGATTGCCCAACGCCAATAAATTTTGCCCTTGGGCAAGTGAAATATAAATTTGTTGGCCCAGTGAAATTAACCTCAGTAGTCTTGTTGTATTCCAATCACGCAAGAAATATTTTAGTGACTTTAGTGGGGGCATGACTGAAAACTGAAGTTTACTGGCCCACTAGGCAAGTGGATTTCAAATTACATTTCCAGCCCTATGTAAGTGAGTATACAACTCTTCTTAAATGGACAGAATAATAACTAAACCAAGTTATCTTTATTTATCCCTAAAAGCTACTGTCATATTACCTGGCTAAAACCAAAGCAGCATTACTTGCTGTACACATATCTTTTGATGACAGCAAGTTTGTTAGTTTTACTATAGCACTATCCAAGCAGTCCTCACGTAGCATCCACATTCGACACTCACCATCTTCTGCCTGGTATAGATTTCAAATGAAGGAATAATGTAGACATGAATAAACATACTTAAGGACGTTCGCGCTAATTGTTTATGCGCATCCTTACTGCGCACGTAATTCGTGTCGCAACGCTACGCCACATCATGCATCGAGCGCGCGCGCTGAGGAAACTTTCCAACCACATATAGGGAGAGTAGCCGTTGCGATAACTTCGCTTGCAGTTTGCTCGCTTAAATGGTCGGTGACCCCTACTTTTTTCTTAACAGATCACTTTTGTTAACGATTATCTACGTTTTGTGAGAAAATGAAAAAAATCTATCGATTAAAAGGTTGATTTTTTTTGCCCCACGCACGTTCGAATTCCGCTTTTTGATCTTTTCGTTTTGCTGTACGACGGGTTCAAATGCCTCTTCCAGGGCTAAGTTTTGCATAAATGATGGCAACACTTAAAATTATTTACGCAACAGACGCACTTCTTCAAAATATCACCAAGATCGTTTGCCTCCGTTTTCTCATCATCGATAATTTAAACTACAAACCTTGAAAGCCGTGCGAAATTACGTGCGCCAATTTTTCAAAACCAGGGTAGTTTTCTACAGACTTTATCTCTGAAACGAAGTCGGTGACCCCCACTTTTTTTTGTATTTCTGACACAAGTAACTCATTATCCGTCCTCAGTAAAAATTTTAGAAAAATCTATCGACTAGAAAATTTTCGCGCGAACGTCCTTAAGCCAAATCACTTGACTTGTTGTGATAATTAGCAATATTAAAAGTAAAAGCTGAGACATAATTCTAATGCTTTCAAGACAAACCCCCAAAACCAAGTTTTGCAGCAGAAGTAGTTTTGGAAAACTTAAGTAGACTATAGTTTACACAAAAAACTTTAGCTGTTGTTCCAAAACACAACATAATTAAATATACATATTAAATCCAGCACATCAAGACAAGTTGTATAACATTTGAATTGGGCCTGACTGTGCTGATGAGAAAGGCTTGTACCAGGGATGTAGCCAAGAGCTGAGTATGTAATTTCACCAGTTGTCAAGAGCTCATCATCAGCTGAAATTTCCCTAGAAACCAACGACTCTGGGAAAAGCCTGGTTCTTGCATGCCACTGACCTACCAGCTGCGACATGGCCACTGGTACATGCCTGAGACGCTGTTCTCATAAAATACCCTTATTGCCGGCACTCTGGAAAAAACTTGCCTAAATGCCTGTGAAGTTTAACTCAAGTAAACTTCGTAGGCATGCTGATGGTAAAGACCTGCGATGTCATCTTTGTTGCCGGTGGCGTATGTTCTCATATGTGGGAACAGTATCCCAGGCAGTACCGGCGGCTATGTCGCAGGTATGTCAGTTACATGTGAGAACTAGGCTTAATTATGAATGTATACAGGCCAGAAAAGACAGCTAAGCTAATGTTAACATGCCAGATAAGCTTTCTCTTTGCTACATCCCTGCTTACAGTATCTGTACATGCAGCCATACCAGAGTTCCCATAGTTCCTGCAGCATTCATGACAGTTTCTGTTTCAGCCATGTCCAACATGTCTGTGAGTGCTGGCAGGATTTTCTTGGCTTGGTCACCTTTGTCTGTGCATATGTGTACAATTCTCCTTTTTCCAAGGTCTGTCTCGGCCAGTGTCCCAATCACATACGACGCATTACCAGCAGTGCTATATTAGGAAAGTAAACTTGATTTAAACATTGCAACGTGACCAACAGAGCTGTCCTTTTTTATTGGGAAGTTGTCATCTTGAACCAAACCTGAATGTCCCACTGGATTTAGTTTTTTAATATAATTTTATATCTATATAATTATTCTTTTAGTCCTCCAGTCCTTGTCATTTTTACGGTTGTATTACATTATTTTTTGTTTGCCTGTGTGTAGCAAATAAATAAGTTAATAACTAAAATAAAATATTTGGATGGTCAAATATATAGTAGTAATGTACCTTACTGTTAAATTACTGTTTGTTACATTTTAGTGCGATCTTATGACACATACACAACTGCATTAAGCCTACATGTAAGGGAGCTTCACAGGTAAAATGATTGGTTATTTTAAACATTTTAAGTGTGAAGGTGCATTAGGGGTCACTTAAATTCAGAGTGAGTTGGCTGGGAAGTTAAATCAAACTAATTTATCTGGTCACCTTACACACTTCCATATAGTAGAACCCCTATTAAGCAGCCACCCTCGGGGAACTGGCAACTGGCTGCTCAAAGGGACACTATCACGGACATTTTTGGCTTTTTCAGTAAAACGGCACCAAAATTATGACTAAGTACTTTCAACCATGCAGGAGATTCCCCAAGAACATAAAGGGAAGGATATCTAGTAAATTGTTTAAAGAAGAGGGTGACCGTAAATAGTTTTCATCAATTTTTCCAAACCACAAGGACAGAACTTGAAAAAGTCAGGCTGACTTTTTCAAGTTGAGATCTAAAGCTCCCGATGCTATCGCAGTGATATCACTCTATATTTAGCTTCAGTACACTGGTATAGTAATTTTAAGAAAAGTTGACTGCTATAAATAGGTTTCCAGTGGTGTTAACATGTTTTTGGGCTGTTGAATTTTTTAAGGCATGCTCATGACAGTGCCCCTTTAAGAGTTTGGCTGCTTAATTGCCATGTTATGTTATTTCAATACAAAATAACGTGAAAAGGAATTATAACAGAACCACATGAAGACGACAATAAACTAGAGGTTGGATGATTTCAATAACCGTCACTGTCCGCGCTTGTTGAAAATAAATCCAAACATTGTATATTACATTCTTACTGGCTGCTAAATAAGGGTAAAAACAATAGAAGAACACTCATTGGGATGACAGGTAAGTGGCTGCAGCCACCTAATAGATGTGGCTGCTTAAAGGGGTTTCATTTACAATATTATACTGACAATAGTTTCTGGACTTAAGCAACCAGCCACTTAATAGGGGGTGGCCGCCTAATGGGTGGCCGTTTTATAGGGGTTCGACTGCACCTTAAAGTTTTCTTGCCAGTTATATTTCAAGGTCATGCTTTTGCACTATTATATATGTTCACCCACCCCCAATCTCCCTCTAAGCTCTGGCTTATTCATAACTGATAATATTGTACATTGTGATTTTCTTTGGGCATGTACTAGCTAAAACCCAAAACATTGAAAATGCAAAACCACCAGAAGGAAACAAAATGAATATATAGAGTATTTTGCCCAAACCGATAAATAAAAGCTGACCACAAGCAAAACCAAGTGAAAGCTGACCGCAACCAAACCAGAGCAAACCAGAGTAAAAGCTAACTGCAAGCAAGCAGCAGTGAAAGCTAACCACAAGCAAGTTTCATTTTGTTTCGGCTGGTTTTGTTTCGTTGTTTCAGGTTTTAGTGCATGCCTTTTCTTTGGTTTAAACAAAACTTCAATCCCATTAACCATGCTACCAAGTCAATATATATCTACAGACAGATTTTGATGACTGGATTAATGGCATTTCACACTACATTTTGATGTTTTATTGTAGTTTCCATGGAAACAGGAATCGACTTTGTTGCAACAGAAAAAAAAATCAGTTTTAACATGATGGATAAGCCAGCTTTGCCTTTTTCTACAATAAGCCCTTGCAAATACATACAGCGGATTCAGGTTGAGTGTTTAATGGTCTCAGTTGTCGCGTTCGTTGTAACGGTTGAATTGATTGCGTTGCGAGGCAAAATGACAGACGTTGCTAGGCAGGAATGACGACCTTCTGTCTGGGAAAAAGCATTTTGTGGTTTTCCCAGGCAGAATGTTGGCATCCCGCCTAGCAACGTCTGTCATTTTGCCTCGCAACGCAAATCAATTCAACCGTTACAACGAACGCGACAACTGTGGCTGTTAAACACTTAACCTGAATCCGCTGTAACAGAGACCAAAACGTTTTGCATGGCGTTTGAGAATCACACACAAAAAAATATAATGGATAGCCACTTATAATTACAGGAAATGCTTATTACAAACCAAGCTAAAAGGCAAAGTGTTAATTACAATGATTGTCACAAAAAGTTAAAAAAAAACCTTTTAGGATTAAATGCCCAAGAAATTACAATAAACTCTGTTCAAAGCCTTGTAGTGATAATAATCGTGGCAGTTTTAAAATTTAACTAAAGGGCTAGACGTATCCATGGAAACATCGCGGATGTCAAGATTTGATCACAAACAAAGTAAACATTACACCAAGTCTTAGGACATATTGCAGCCAAATTTCCTGTTGCTTACAAAAGTAGAAGGAAAAATAATTAAAAGATTAAGAAAGGTTGATATGTTGAAGACTATATTGGCAACACAGCTACGGATCTTCCGAAGTTAAAATAAGCGTATATTGAAAGCTCGGTTTCCTGTACTTGTAAGCTTAATTTAAATAATCATTTTATTAGTTTTTCTCCGAGGAAAAAGTGGACACGGCTGTTTTTCAAAACAAGGTACTGTTTTTTTTTTCGGTTAATAAAAGACTAAGCCAACGGGGACAGCGTTCATTTTCAAAATAAAGGTGAACGAGAAAGTCAATTATAGGTTCAGCCACCTTGCAGTTATCTCGTTTCCTAGCTTGTAGCTTTTGTTTTATTCCAAACAAGACAAATGAACACAATGGTTAACTAATCTTCTGATTAACGTCACCTTCGCAACCCGCAGTTTCATAAACGCATTTGAAATCAATCTTGACAATGTTGCGTTGGTTTTATTTTGTTTAGGAAAATTGCTCTTCATTCAAAAACTACTGTGCAATTGTTCAATAGGAAGTACACAATAACCTTACACATTTCAGCTGTTCATTTAAGTATAAACAAAACTTTCGCTCTTGACTTACCGAGAATCCTCCGTTAAAAGGTTCATAAGTCCCCACAGCATGTCTTCCGAGCCAGGATGATTAAGAAATAAGTAACTGCATAGCTCTTTATCGCTGTGAAGCTCGTGTACAAGCCGGTCGAGAACGCGAGGAGTTTGGAGGTTGTGCCGAAAAAGGCTTGTCAAATCTTTGTTCAAAGAGCGCCCAGCTTCTGCTAGCAAGAGCATCGTTGATAATTGTCAGCTGCTACCTTAGAGAGTACGCAGCTAATATGCAAGATGGCAGGCTTTTAAGCCGTGACATTTTGGAAAGGATTGCTGGTTTCCTTGAAACTTTTTCACATCATAATCCTTTGGTTTCCTTACTATTTGATCACGCACAGCCCGCTTCACAAATTTCCTTCACATTTCTAACACATGTTTTGATTGGTTTGCAGCAATCGGATAAAGCTGACCAATCAGTGAGCTCGATTCGGTTTTGCTCCCAGATCCTAAGCCAACCCCCACCTCACCCCCACCCTCTCCCCTACCTCGCCCCACTCGCTTCCCCCGGCGGGGAAATGCTCTCTGACTCTGGTAACAGCAAAATATCATGAAATATATAGTCTGTGTACAGCCATCCCGCTCCCCTAAAAAAAAAAAATAGGAGGGCATCCCCTGGCAGGTTTATGGTTTATGCGGCTTGACTTCAGAATCGATACCCTATAGTTAGGTCAGACAGGCTGTTGACATCTTAGGGCTCGTCACGCTGTACCCAGCAAATGTTTCAGTTTGCGTAAACTTTTGTCTAGGGCTTCAAATTCCTGAGGTTTGCATCCGAGGGATGAATGATCCTCCTCTATGCCACACTAGCGAATAACTGTGTTACGTGTTGTTTCAGGTCTTTTACTTGAAATTTAAAACGTACGTCAGCTATTTGATGAAATGCGGTTTAAACAGGAAAAACCGCCTGAGCAAGTTTTACCAAATTCTGGTTTTACATAAAATCGTTTGGGAATGAAGCATTCCCTCTGTTTGGCTTGTTTATGAGTGTTACCATAGTTACAATAGATTATTGGAATATATAATTAACACGGAATCACGGCTAGCAAACAGCAAAACAGCAAAATATTTCTGAAATACCACCAGAACGGCAGCGTGTTAAGATTCTGATTTCAACCGATTCTATATATTTTTTCTCCAAAGTTCTTTTTTTACCTCAACTTCACATCATAGTCGAACTAACACGCCGCCAATTTTCGTTTTGATTTTTTCCTAATCTATTGTGATGGAATCACGATCACGTGCGATGCTGGTGATGATTTCAGCCTGTGATTTCAAAAACAAACAACAAAATCGTACATGCGTTTCGGATAAATTTAATATTTTACGGCAGAAATAAATCCATTGTAAATCGCCTGCCGTAAAATAATTTATCCGAAACGCAAGTACGTTTTTTTTTTTTTCATAACAAACAATAACCTTTGGACTGGACAAATAATACTTGATGAGTCAGCCAAAACTGAGTTTGCAAAATTGCTGATGACGCACTTTTAAGGAAATGTTTGGTTACTTCATGCTGAAGTGTACAGCATTCACGAATATGTTGTGGGTATTAAGGATCGCTTTTAGTTCAACATCTACATGATCTACTGAGCTCATTTACCATGTTTAAATCCCCCAAACCGCGAGTTTTTCTCATCTGTGCCGTCAACGCATAATTAGTCATGTTAGGGGAATCCCCGACTAGACTGCCCTTCAATGACCTTCAATTGTCACTTTATTTTTGGCTTACATACAATAAACGTTCAATGACAGTCTATTCATTTGTACAGAGCCGAGTGACTGTGTGGCTGCATGAAATATCTCGAGAGCAGATTTACGCAGATTTACGACATGACATAAAGCTACAAAGGTTTGTGGTTAAACAAAAATAGGGTTGACCGGTTTATTTGCACCTTCAGAGTTATCACCGATTGTTTAGTCCGAGTAAAACCACTTTTTCCGCTTTCTTCCTGAAGGCGATGAGCTTTGCTTGCAGCCAATTTGCTCCGTACATTAAGTGGCAGTGCACTTCAGGAGCCTTACTTCTAACAGTTTTGGTAAGACATCATGATTCCTGGGTAAGATTATTGAGTCTATCATTTGCCTCTTACGGTATAGAAAACCACCTTCGAACAAGGGTAAGCAAGGTATTAAACTCATTGTAAGTGCAGCTGTAAGGTTTATAAATTCGCTTTACATGTACGACGTAACGACGACCGGTGATGATATATTCCAGCTGGGTCTTCTGATCAACTTATCGCACAACACAGTCGGAAATACGATCCACCAAATATACATGTATGCCTCGCTTTCGGGATCGGCCTTGAAAACAATATGGCGGTTATTGTGCATTCATTTGGCTTATACTTCATGGTAGAACTACATATGTGTTGCTTATAATAAGGACTCTCGCACTCAGAGATTTTTGTCAATATAATCCGGCTTCGGTAAGTAGAATGGAGAGCACTTCATCTTCATTCCAGGGTTAATCTCATCTACAGCTAAGAACGATAAATGAACTCTCTTCAGCCTAAGCGGCGAGCGAAGCCAGTCGGTGGGAAGCTGTGGGAAGCCAGTGAGCCTGCTCTGAGCACTGTAAATTTTTTCATTTCTATTTTGCCTGAGCGAAGTAAAATACCATTACCAATTAAAGCAAGATAAGTGTTATGTTTGATGAGATAGATTGAAGTGATGAGTTAATTTACAGCTCAAGCGTTCCTATCCTCTATCCTGGGTGATTTAATGGTAATTTGATTTCATAATGCGTGAGACAAAAATATCCCTCATAACACAAAAACTGGGTCAACAACATTTTTCCCACTTTTTCTTCCACCAACAGTATTCTTGAGCCTTTTAAGGGTACTAAAATCTCTTGCCTCTCTTTTCGTATTGCTGTATGAGAGGGTTGAAAAAGCTAGTGATGAACAAAAATGATGAGACATGCACATTTGACGGTTGACCAGATGCAGTCGAAATTATGCAAATTTTGGCCAATTGCTACATGCTCTTCACATGAATCCAGACAACAATCAATCAACATTTGAGATTCGAATCCAGTCGCCGTTTGAACATGGAAAATATTGAAGCAAAGAATGAAATCAAATTTCCATAATGAATTCAATAATTCACCCATGATAGGAAGGCTTGAGCTGTTTTGACTGTAAGGTCCTTAGTAATTTACTGCTTCAGATTTCAATGTCAATGTAAAGGTAAAATAAGGTTTGAATGCGTCCATTCAGCCGGTTTCTGAATTTAGCCTGTACAAGGCATTCGCTTCTTAAGTTGAAAAACCCAACTATAGACTGACAGTGAATGTTCACCCAGACCAGGTTACTGGTACAGTAAAAACCCGCGTATAAGAACACCTATTTTGGCAGTTCAGGCTGATTTGGTTCTTATATAAAGGGTTATAATCTGCAAAATCAGCCTGTAAGTGTTCTTAAGTGTTCTTAAAACAAAATTCTTAAAAAAAGGAACATACTAGGCTACCAATAGATTGAATCAATGTATATGACCACAATTTTAATTTATTTTAAATTAAAAAGAAATGATCAATCAAGGTAATGTACTGTAGTGTATTGATATATACTGTGGAGTACAGCTTGCACTCCAGAACCACACCAGACTTTCCATATAAGAACAACTTTCGTTTTTCAGGCTGAATGTGTTCTTATATAAATGGTAATTTATTTCCTAAAATCAGGCCTGGGTGTTCTTAATCCACATGTTCTTATACGCGGGTTTTTACTGTACATGTAGTTTCTGACATGGGAAGTAGCACCATAATGCATTCTGTTGATAAAAATCTTACTGTAAATCACAACATGGTCATACTAAGGATCACACCTGGAAAAGGAAAAAGTACAAAATATGTTGCAAACATCAGGTAGTGATGGCAATCACCCGGTAGCAAACTACAAAGCTAAATCTGTTCAGATTATTAAGCTGAATATTAAATGGCAGAAACTGTTAGGGAACAAAATCTCATTTATCTAAATTTGTGAGCTGTTGTTACTTTTCTGAAAATCGTAACTGGTATTTTCCTGTTCCCAAAACAACATTTGTATATACTCGAAAACAACAGGGATTGATTCCCACATCACAAAAGTTTGATGCTACAAGAGGTAAATCTGACAGGATTCTAGACCTGATGAACAGGTTTTCCACTGAAATGATCTATTGGGTCCACTGAATATATTTAATATCTAATATGCAGTTGCTTTTAGAAGGAGAGGTGCATTGTAATCCTCCGTAAGAAAAAAGATGGCGGCAGTACATTTGACCACAATACCTTGCGAACCTAACACAGCATATATGGCACACAGAATGCTATGCTTTTGCGAAATTCATCCCCGTACTAACAACATTGTTCATGCTGGGTTTCAAGGTTTTAGAGCTTTTCTGTGCACTTTTATGAGTGTTTTTGCAGTTTTCGCGCGCTAAGCATTATAGGTAAATGTACCAGTCGCCATCTTTTTGCGTACGGTGGATTGTGTTTGATATGTGCTTTTATTCTTAGGTTTTGCTTACAGTTTTAACAGTCAGTAGTTTCCCAAGCAAAGGTGGGCACGGGTGCCCAAATTGCGGAGAGCAATACGTCAAAATCATCAATGCTTCAACAGGCAAGTGTTTCCAATGCTGGCCTTGTCCAGAATGTAATGATGGTACTGGTTCGTCTGTTGTATGCCCATCAACTGTAACTGTCGGCACAAAGATTCACTGTGTTCAATGCCTCCGTGGAGTGAATTTCTCAGACAGACCTGGAACTGATCAGTGCCAACCTTGTGGTGTATGTTCTGGCAAGCATGAACATGTACTTCATAAATGCACTCCTGAGAGTGATGTTAAATGTGACTGTGACGCTGGGTTTTATCGAAACAAAACCACAAACGAATGCCTTCCTTGTGGCTCTTGCTCCGGTTGCTCCAATGATGATGAAATAAGTTCAAAATGTAAAGAAGATGAAAGTGGTCAACATCCAAAGCCTACTGACAGTGCATCACTGCCAACAGTTGTGCACAGTGGAGATGGCTCTGTGGCAGAAACCCACTCCACAGTCTTGGCAACTTCTTCAGCCTTGGTGACATCTTCCAATTCACATGAAGTTTCAGCTACACCTAGTTTGCTTCCTAGTCCCACCATTGTTAAGGCTCCAGCTTCTTCAAAAACCCAATTGCAACCAATCAGAGCTACATCAATGAGTATATTGGATAATGGAAAGCATGATGTGCTACCCACAGTACAAGTGCAAGTGATCAATCATTATGTGTACAAGGACCACACTCATGAGACTTCTAACAAGAGCACTGATATCATTATCACAGTGACTATGTCTATTGTATGTGTTTTGCTTTTGATTGGTGTGTTGTATTTATGCCACAAGTTAAAGAAGTCGAGGACACGTCGACTGAATGATGATCCAAGAAATCAAGTTAGATTTTCTGAGTTAAATCAAGGTGCTTCTGTTGAAAATGAACAAGGAAATATTGAGCTTAGTGAAGAGAGTAATTCATGTGAGAGTTCTAATGGTGGTGTAATCTTGCATGAAAGAAATGATAGTGAAGGCTTATCATCTACTTTGAAAGACTTAACAGACACATGCAGTCAAACTGTTGACTCTGCCCACCAGGATGGTAGAGCCATAGCAAGTGGCCAGTCTGAGTTCACGTCAGAAGAAGTAGTAACATGTATCCCATTATCTCTTGAAGATGAACAAACAAAAGACACCACACAAGGTAAGTTATTTAGTAGAAAAAGTGGGTATAGTTTAATTTACCAGTGTTAATATGGCAAAATATTAATTCCAAAGTGACAGTGCTGTAATATGTAATGTAACTCACTTACTGTTCCTTTCAAACTATGTAAACTATGTTTAAAACCTAAGTTCTGTAACAAAAATATATTGCATTTTCCCTGACATCAATAAATTATAATTAGGATGATGATCAATGAACCTTGAAAAATGATTTCAGCAGCAAAAAGTGCAACCATTGATTGAGCATAATCTTGTTGTTGAAAGGTGCAGAAATATAGTATTACGAAAATAGCAGTTGCTGGATGCAAGAACATTGTTACTGGTTACCAGTGATCTTCAAATCAGATCAAGGGGAGGGTACATTGACCCTCTCAGGGTTCTCCCTAGTTTTCTGCACAACAGGTAAGGCCGTTCTCCAAACCGGTAAAACATTTGCTGAATTTCAGCCATTTTTTAAACTATGGTTATACAGACTGCAAATTGAACTTCTGCGCCATATCGGTCAACATCGCGTCGCAAAGTAATATCATCGGATGTTACTAGTTTTCAAATTTTAATAATTGCTGCTCACTTGTTCAACATAAGGAGTCTAATTTATAAAAGACGTTCCTGATAAAAGTTTGAATGAAAGTTACTTTCATTGATGAATACATAGACAAAAGTGTAAATTCTTCAGTAATTAAAAATCTAAAGTGTTTCATTTTGTGGTTCAATACTCTAGTACTCTTGTCTCTCAAGTATAATAAAGACAAAGAAAAATTGCCAATAGCTACTTTCTGGGAAACCTCGCTCTGCTTATATGAAGTGTCACTTCAAAATCAGCTGTCTTCCGTCAAACCGCAAACGAAACGTCACATATTCGTTTTTCGTTCACGTTGTTCGAGGATTTTATTGTCAAGGCTACTCTCGAAACGTCGTCTGAAAACCTTTTAAACACTTTTGACATGAATGAAAAAGATTTTAAGACAAAGACTGCCTTTTCTTTCACCAAACAAGAGTGTTGGTCAGTTCAGCAATGCAGAGCAATACAAGGTTTGTCAAGCTGGCACTTTTGATCGGGAAGTTCAAGTAACAGATTTTTCATTGCCTGCCCATTAGAGATTTGTTTACCTCTGAAATTACTCTTACCTGTTTCCAGGTAAGGAGAACAGAATGGAGAACATCGTTTTCTGCCGCTTCATTGTAAAACTGAACGTGAACAACAAAAGTGCGCTTGCAAAGAAATGACATCTGCCACGAAAGAATTTGACAGAAAGCCCGCCAAAAATATCGCGGGTCTAGCTTTGAAGTTCGAAAAGTATAATTAAGCATCGTTGCTCGGCTTAATTTTAATTTTTTATTATTATTCTTTTACAAGGATTGAATACCGAATACATTGGTGCAAAAAAATAAAGTATTATTTTTATTCTTTTACCTGCTGAATTCTCTGGGATTCCAAGCGATTTTAGGCGGTAAGAAGTGGTGCTACAGGCAGTAAATTTTACCGGTTACCGCCTGAAAAGGAGAACCCTGCCCTCTACCTGATTGAAAATTCTGAAGGCTAAGAGGGTCAAGTATATTTTTGGGCCTCCTCCTTTCCTGTGAAGATTTTCTCATCATACAATATAGAGGTGGCACTTTTCCTCTTTTTTTTCATGAGTTGACGTACATGTATGTGATATATGTTGTGGTTTAAATTTATCTTTGGTTTAAAAATTTTCAAACCGGTTTGATTTTGATTTTGGTTTTTCATTGTCTCATATTCATTATCATAATCTGAAACAAAGGGAAATAAAAATCAAACTGGTTTGAAAATTTTTAAACTAATGATAAATTTAAACCACAACGTATACCTCTGATTTTTCTTGTAGTGTTGGGAGAGTGGGTTACTGGTATTTGATTTTTTAGCCATAGGTAGCACAAGATAACTTAAAGTTCTTTTTTTTATTTCTTTAAGGTCAACCACCATCTGATTTCCCTAAAGATGCTCATCAGGATGACTTGGCCACAGCGTCATTGGCTGAAGAAATTGTCCACTGCAACAATCTGGATTCCCCTAACAAGACTATACCATCTGCCAACACGAGTACTAGTGTTAATGTGTTCCTGACTTTTAATGACCCTTCTCAGATACAGAGAGGCATAGGTAAAATTAAATTTAACTGTTAGCAACTTTTGCAGGGTTTATTAAAGTGCTACTGAAATGAAATTTTTGTTATCCTTTTTTATTTGCCCAGGTTATGGTTTCAAACATGCTTGTGATCACTTTTTCAAATCTTTATGCAAATATTCTTGAACTGCAATTTCTGCAGTGCAAAGACTAAAAGAAATCAATATTTCACCCTTGGATCACAGTTTATCCCTCTGCATTGTGCAGGTTTCTCAAACATTTATGCATGCTGCTCCAGTGGGTAGAGAGGTGTACACATGATATTTATTAATAAACACATTTACTGGCAACACAAGGAATTTATAAGTAAGTTGCAAGAATAATGGGAAACTCCAGACTGGATGTTTTGTGGAGCTGGTTCTAGTTGTTTAAAGGATGGAATAAACACCATCCACCAGATTAATCACTCTCTGATGCATATTGTGGTCAGCGGTTTTGTAAAAACTTATCAACTGGAGAGCGATTTATTATTTATCTTAGTTTGGTTTAAAATTTTTCAAACCAAATTATTTGATTTTTATTTATTTCTCATTCACCCATATTCATTACCATGATCTGAAACAAAGGAAAATAACAAAAATTTGAAACCACATAGCAATATGATCCTTTGAACAGCTGGGTACTGGAGTACATCCCAATGATTATTAGACCACAACACAGCTCCCACCCCTACCCACTGTCCCTCTCAACACAATAACTCATGAAATGGTTGCATTTTACATTGATTTGCTGCCAATAATTAGCAGCAGGTTGTCGCTAATTTTACAAGTAGGTGGGGAAGTAAAAGAGTAGCTGGAGGCCGGACAAACTTCTTTTTGGTGTTAAGTTGGTTAGGCTTAACAGTGGTTTTGTTTCAAAGTAGCCGAGGCTAAACTCATGGAAGACAGGGGAACTTCCCCCCCCCCACTCTTAGTGACAGCCCTGTAGCATGCACAGATGTCTAACAAAACATAAAAGTCACATGTATCTGTTGATTTTAATTCATTGTGTTTGTTTCTTTTATTCAATGCTTATTGGTTTGTCATGTTGTAAGATTGACAGCAGTGTAAAATGCACTCATTAGTAGTTGGGTTTTTAACTACCGAGTTTGGCCGATGTCACTGAAAGGTGCAGTTATATCAAATACATAAAAAACTAGAAAGTAAAATATTTTTTGACAGTGCACCAATTATTTTTTTGTTTTCTTATATAACTATGTGTTTGAGAATGTGTATGTCCTTTATTTTTTTCATAGGTACTGTCCCTCCCTTTGCTGACTTTGCTAGTACATCTTGTGGTGATAATTTGGTGATTCCAGCATCAAGTACAGGAATGCCTATGGCATTAAATCAGGGAACAATTTGTGATCTAAGTTCAGTTGCAGCACCAGCAGTCCAACCTACAGAAGGAAACAGAGGTTACTCAACCCACATAACTCTTGTTCCCTTATGTGTTATTCAGAGCATCTGTATGTTGCTGGACTTAGAAAGAGACTTAGATGGCAAAGACTATAGAATGCTTGGGGGCGAGCTTGGTCTTACACCTTTGATGATTCATTCCCTCAAACAGCAATGTGTGATGTCCAATACCTGCAAGAGTCCATCTTCTGTTCTTCTGCTGCAAGTGTTTCCAGCAATGCCAAATTCAGGAACACTTGAACATCTCATTCCCATACTGACAAAAATGGGAAGACATGATGTGATTCAGGTGATAGATGAATGGGTAGGCAGCCAAAACTGCACTCAGGTTGCTCAGGGTAACTAGGTTTACTGTCTTAATATACTCAGCAAAACACTTTTTAAAAATTTGACAGCATTGAGCTGCTTTCTTATTTTTTAAATAAATGCTGCTTGATTATTGTCAAGTGTGCATCTCTAAAGCCCAGGCCAAACAAGGATGAGTCAAAGTAAGTGAGAGCACATGAGAGTCAATGAGAGTACACAAGAGTTTCAGGCCAAATGAGGGTGAGAGTTTGAACTCTCGTCAGCGCGCATCCTCTTTTGGCCCAGGCTTAATCCTATTGTTTGCCTTCTAGAACATCATTGGTCTGTTGCTAAAAAGGTCACTATACATTGTTCTCAATTAGCGTTCTGATTGGTTAACTTTGTTCCAAGTGGCCCAGTTCAAATAGTCGCACTGTAAATAAATACTATAACATATGCTATAAAAATATGCTGGAAATATTTTTGGCATGCCATGTTCATTTGCAATAAAAAAGTATATATGTAATTATATATGATTCCAAGGGTAAAGGCGGTGGCAAACAAGGACACAATGTTGCGAACACGTTGTGGACACAATTGTTTGCCTGCGTGTGGCGGACACAAAATTTGTGTCCAAGACACAAAAATGTTTCTGATTTTTTTCAGAAACATCTTGTGTCCTCAACAAATGTTTTCTGGTTTGCGCTGCATGGAAGCAATCATGAGCAACAATGTGTCCACAACACTGTGTCCTCGTTTGCCACCACCTTAACAGTTAATTTTGTTTCCCTTGAATTTCAATGTTTTCATTGGCTCCACCTCAGTCTTATTTTGTCTTGCTTTGTAAGAAAACACCAATCTGCAATTTTTTGTGCCTTAATAATAACCTTTCATGCACACATGACTTAGTAACACATCTACATGTATCCAAATGTAGTTTTATTCAATGTCTCGGAAGTATTTTGAAGTGGCCAGCTATTCTGTAGTTACCACCTAAAGCAGTAAATTTGATTCTTATTCATTACTCTTGCAGCTTGTTCCCATTCAGCCACCAATGATTTATAGCCAGGGGGAGCCTGATTCAACAAAGCCTCTGGCCCGAGCTCCATCCTTTTTCTTAAGTGTTCACTTGAATAACCCCTAAAAAGACTTAATCGATTTATCTTACCTACCTTTCTGTTCCACTTGTGAAATCCCTGTAGACCCATTTATATATCTCCAGCCTGAAAAGGTCTCCCTTTCGGGCAGAGCTTCTCTGTATAGTTTACTGTAGCAAGTGCCAAGGGATTGATAGCAACACCAGGAATTGATCTTTTGAGTTGCTATCAATCCCCCAAGGGATCTAGAGTTACTGTAAATAACAGAAGGGTTAATAAAGGATACTGTATTTTTAAATGTTTCTCTTCTTCCAGTGCTTATTACAGTAGTTGTGGAAATGTACAGATAATTTTAACATGTACAGTGGATTCTTGCAAACTCAAATTTTTCAATCACTGTCTACCAATAAGCGCCCCTCAAATATATACCCCATTTCGGGTAAGAAGCCAGTCTCCAATATGCGCCTCCCTTGCTCTCCCAAAATTAACTTAGTTCTTGTCCCATTTTCACTTTGAATTTCACATTTTATGGAGAAAGAGTGATAAGGAGGAAGAATGGAAACATTTTAATTAATTTTGATTGTTAATATGTGTATCAAGAAGACCCACTTGCCTATGTATGGTGAGGGGCCTATATCATAAGAACGGTATTATATTATAAAAAAAAGCGAATAATCAATTAGTACTGTCTAGGTAGCCGTGACTTGTGGGTTTTGAGAATTAACACATTAGTAAGTAACTAGATAGTAGATAATCACGAGAAGCCAGACATCTTAATATCGCCAGCAGATGTTTAGCTTTCCCGCCATTGTGAAAGGTTGCGCGAAATAAAGTCTTTGTATGAGAACCTGACGTCAAAAATTTTCTTTAATCAGTTTTATGAAATATTCACAGTTTAAAACTTAGACTTTGATCAAATACGAGGGGTGCAGATGTGCTGTAAAGCACTGTGTAATCTTGTCCAATCTTGTCTCGGTGAGTTTTTCATTTGTTGGCCTGCTACGACGAGGAACGAGTGCTCGAAACGTTATACTACAGCTCTGCAAACTGATTGTATTTGTCCCGTCTGTAAGACCGAATCATGAAAAGTCAGCGGAAAACGCGGTTTTAACTGTTGCATTTTTATTATCCCTAGCTTTTTCCACAAAAAAGTGCTCGTTTTCCCCTTGGAAAGCCGTTCCATTTACCAATCTGTGAATTAATTGTTTTCATGCTAAACCTAAAGGGTTTAATGCTGTTTTGTCATTTCTTTGTCTGTTCTTGACTAGGTTTATTGCCTTTTTATTGTCCTACTTTTATTTTACATGTAACTGCAAGAAGAGAATAAACCGTTCAAAATCTTTGGAAACGTGTTTTGATTTAAAATTTTTACAAATGTCGGGTATAAAACCGACAAAATAGGGGGACGAAAGGAAATGTCACATACGAGCAATTTGCATTTCCATTCCAGCCTTTATCATGTTTATTTTTAGTTGGTAGTCGACCGGGGAAGCCGACGCGTTTTAATTCATAGGTAAAAACCCTCCAATGACCCAAATTTTCAGTATTTGCAAACCTTAAAGGCAATTCAAGCCATGAGCTGTACATTTCACGGGAGTATGCCATGAAAAAATATATATGCTCCATTGTAAATATTATTTAGAATTCACCTGCACGTAAAAGTCATTTTCCGCTTCAAAGAAAATGACTCAGCAAAGATAACCGCATTGTTTATGAGCATTTCAGGAAACCTCGCTTAGCGCACCAGGAGAAAACAACATACAGCATAAGTTTTCCAGAAGTACTTTCGTTAGCCGCGGAAAAAAAACTCGGGTAACGTTTAATTTGCCGAGATCCCGGTCCCGGATCGCGTCCTTGCCCGAATAAAGACGGAAAAATTCTGTTAATTTCGATGCTCATATGATTAACACATCAAGGTAAATTTACAGCGGAATCCCGATTTTTCGAAATGAAAATTGCTTCGAGAAATCAAGGGTAAAATTGCAGTGAAGTACTATCCAAAAATGAACGGAAACTGCCTCGAGAAATCGGGAATTCAAGAAATGGGATTCTACTGTAATACAATACCAACAAGCATCCTGAGTAAACCAGATTTATTCAGGGAAGAGGGCTAAAAAATGAATGATGTGAATTAATTTTAGACCATTTTAAGGGTTTAATGAGGTTTAATAGATACAGGCAAACTAATTACATGTGTCTTATCTCCGGTCTCGTGCTGTTATGTGTATCTGTTGCTGTTTAACTCAGGAAAGTGCAAAAAGTGCTTAGTCACGTCGAAAATAACTGCTTTTTATTCCAAAGGTCAGGAGTTTCGGCAGCTGCTTTAATCAACTATTTAACACATCAAATGGGAACTGAAATCTTGACCCATCACGAGTCTGACTAGTGTTGGGTTTTTAAAAATATTATTGAGTGTGGACATTGCGAAAAAAAAGAGGAAATTGAAACTTGAGAACTACGGCTGGAATTTGTGCAGATCGAGAAACACCAGCGATATGTTTCCGTCGAAGAACTATTTTTGGTGATGTCACATAGCGCAAGGAAGACCAAGGGATGTGTGGAATATGCTTACTAAGCAAATTAATTTTACAACCCTGATTCGTGCAGGTATGCAAGTGCGTCACAAATTTGCATGACAATAAACCCAAACGGATCTGTAAAAGCAGGATCGGTATGGACAACAGACGGAGCGAAAGCGCGAACCTTTTATTCCTCGTGTAATATAAATGAGATCAAAGCACATGGCTAGAAGAAGGGTTCGCTTTCAGCATGGTGTGTTTGTGTTTCCCGGCTACGCGGTTAAAACAGTTTTTAAACGCCTCAGGAACTGTCTATACCTTCACGCTGTGTGACGTTTATTAGACTCGACATATTTTTAAGACCAAACTACGATGACTCCAAGCTAGTAACACGACCTCGATAAATTCGTTAACTACAGATTTAACGAACAAGTTTCAACCAACTTACTTATGTAACAAACCCAAAACCTTTGTTTTTTTCAGATCTAAAAAATTTGGATTAGCCCATGTTTCTGAAGAGTCAAGATAACCAAACCATAACGTAACCATTGACTGTTAGTAAAACACATATTTTATATTAATAGTTACCGACTCGATTGTTGGGCAATAAACCAGGAATCGCCAGATTTTTTAGAAACATAGCGATGAACAGACAGCTTTGACAACCATTCTTGGTGGCCAGTACAATATAAATATATGATTGGACAATTTCCATAGGCTTCTCACGTTCAAATTAAGTTTGCTGCTAAGAACTACCGTTCTCAGATATAATTCCATGGAGTTTTATTTTTTAGTTCTCTTTTTACCCATGTTTCTCTGTCCACAATCCAGTCCATTTAAATCTCACCAATTTGTGAATCTTAATTAGGGGAATCCCCTAAAGACACTCTGAAACCGCTTGCACAAAACCCGTTGCAAATCTAAAACATTTTTAAAATTTCTTACCTGTTGATCGATGTCGTGTTCAGTATGTAGTCGTAGGTATTGAATTGAATCTTGGAAGCTACAATAAGCATCCGCTTAGTGTATCAGACGGTTCAAATTGTGCTTTTTGACGGGTAAGTAGCATTAAAACAGTGCAACAATCGAGTTAATACATGATGACAGTTTGATGCGCATGCTAAAATTATTAAGCGAATATGTTGATCTTTTTGTTCTTATTTGCGAAAGGAATGATCACTTTGACACTTTTCGGCCGAACAGGAGGAAGTTTAACCCAGCAGTTGGCAGGAGGAATCTTCCTTCTCTTGATTTTGGAAGTAAGTTTGCTTTTTTCATAACACTAAAATAACAATAAACAAATAGCCCAGAGATGCAGAAAATCGCACACTGTGATCAGCCGACAGCAGAGAGGGCGAGTATAAAAAGTCTAAGAAGTGTCTCGATCTCGCGATTAATAACTTTTAGGGCTTTTACAGTACAACAGAAAAGAAATTTACGGTTATCCCTCAGGCACCGTACGTAATCCAGCTTTTCTAGTTTGACGGCATTCTTTCTGTTCTTTCGACGGATTATTCTGCAGCCTCGATTTCAGGAGATGGCGCCATGTTCTTTAGAACAGCGCGCTTGGTTTATTTTTTCTTTTGTCAATGCCGCTAGTTCTTTGGTACCGATTTTCGTCTGTTAGTGGTAAGATTGTGTATTTATGTGCGTTAATTTTGTAAAACCATTGTCATTAGTCTGGTTCTGGTCATTGTCCCTATTGTCCGTGTGCAAGATTTTATTGTGTATGCTTATGTAACCTTTCGACTACAACAACGTTTTTGCAGTCAGTGTAGAAATCTTGGGCTCACAAAATATTTTGAGTCAAACACATATGGTCAGAATAATCTGATTGCGATTTTCCAGTAGTCGGCCACTGGGAAAGGATCAGAATGTAAGACGTTCATTAATTTGAGAGTTAACCTGCTGGAGGTTTCAGTTTTCATCATGTAGACCAGCATAATGCTCCTCATTCCTGTCTGCTGGGGTGTCTGGAAAACCTGAATAGCAAATAGCGAATAGTCGTGAATAGTACGAATAGTGGCAAATAGTCATTGAATTGTCATAAATAGTGACGAATAGTGACAAATGGTAATGAATAGTCGTGAATAGTGGCGAATAGTTGTTGAATAGTTGCGAATATTGAAATTTAATATTCACATACATCCCAGCCCTCCTATATTTCCTATTTTTCCTATAGGATCCTATAAAACTCCTATAATTGGCCAAAAACTCCTATATTTCCTATAAATACAATGTACTGCTTAAGTGATAAATATGAAAATAATTAAAGCAAGGAGTTCCAACAGTTCAGACTAAGTTTGTATTCAGTGTAGAGGTTTTATTATGTTGTCACTTGTCCAAACAGACACTAGCACACTGAATTGGTGTTCTCTTCTCAACTTTTGTTTGAGGTTACTGGCAGAATTTGGCCTTCAGTTTTTGAGATAATTTAACGTTTTAGAGACTCCTCAAGTTGGGAAGCCGTCTTAATACAGTTTACCACTGTTGAAGCCATCTCAATGTTGTTGTTGTTAAAAACGTTTTTTCTGATAAATGTAAATCATTCCAAATAATTACGTTGAGTCTTTTGGAGGTTGTAAGTGATTATTTGACTGTTGACAATGGCTGTTAACTTTCGTTTGTGAATCAATATTTTTAATTACAGGCCCGTAGCCAGGGGTGGTGCGACGGGTGCGTCTGCACCCCCCATGAGCCTTGGAAGTCCGCTCCTTGTGAAAAAAGTATAAAAATAAATAAATAAAGGGGAATGACATTTCTGTACTTCATCTATTTACATTTAATGGGTCCACCATTTGAAGATTCGTGTGGCATATTTTTGACCAAATTGTGTGATGATTCTAGGTTAATTTTAACGATACATTCTAACTAATGCCGTTCATAGTCAGCAAACCGACTCTGGCTGATTTATGTAAATTCCATTTGACAACAAAATAAAGATATCTATCTTTTTCCAGTCTTCCTTTAAAAGAACTGCCATCATTGTTAGTTAAATACAAGGTTCTGTTTCTAAAACTACGTTTTGAATTTAAAAATGTACCAGAATTATTGTCCTTGCTACCTTCACCTTTATATGGCTTGTTTCCTAACAAACTGTCTTCAAAACGCACAAAATGCGGCCTCAGATAACCCATTTTTTCAAAATTTTCTGGGGGGGAATACCCCCAGACCCCCTACAAGCTTGTGCCTGCGGCGCTCGGCATTTCGTGCCGGAGGTGCTCATATGCATCCCCCAGCTAAAATCCTGGCTACAGGCCTGAATTAAAATTAGCACACTCTTAGAGATGAATAAAACACTCGTTAAATTGTTTTTCAACTAGCATAACATCTCTGTGAGGTCTGAAAATCCTCCTATAAAACTCCTATATTTTGTCCAAAAATCCTTTAAAACTCCTATATTTTTGCTCCTGTGCTCCTATTTTTCCTATATATTTTTTGGGAAAATGGCTGGGATGTATGTATTCAACAAACTTGTGCGATGCCCATATTATGGTCAGAAAGTCATTGCTATCTGTGATCTGTACATAACAGATATCCTGTGAGATACGTAGGTTGCCAAGATTTGTCCGAATCTTGCAAAGTGCTGCACGACACGTACAGTTTTTCTTGCTTCAAAAAGCGTTTCATCGACAATTTGTTGAATAATAAAACAATATTATTGTCCTGCTCAATCTTGCGGAATATTGTCTGATTTTAGCCCACTTGGCCTATGGCCTCATCGGCTAAGTATCTGGCAATATTCCACGCGATTTAGGGACACTAGTTGTAACTATAGTTCAGCACTGATGGCGATTAGTTGAAATTGAGTAATAATGTTCATCAGCAGGCACTGAGAGATACCGTAATTTCTCAGGCCCATAGGCTGAGCTGGTTTTCGACTGGGTAGGTTCGTTTCTTCTTAAAACTCAACCAGAATGTTGCAACATTCGCTCAGGGTGCAGAGGATTACAGACATTACAAATAAGAGGCATTCCAAGTTACCAAAACCAACTGAAACCCGCCCATTTTTTTGTCTCTGGTCACAGAGTATATACTGAAAAGTAAATAGATCAGTCAAAGACGTTGACTTTGATCAGTAATAGAGAGAATTCTGGTCTCAAATCCTCACTATCATATTTGCAATCATCACTTTCTATGACTATTCGTCACTATTCACTGTTATTCGCAACTATTCAACGGTTTTCTATTTCAGGTTTTCCAGACACCCTTCCTGTCTATTGATAGTTTCACACATTTAAGTACCTGCATATATATCAAATGGCTGCAAATGAGATTGAGTTAGTTTGCAGGCAGTGGGTCACTTGATTCTAATATTATGTTTGTTGTGCATTATAACTGCATATTCTTTTCTTTTTTGTTAGGTACCTGTCAGAGTGAAAACTCAATGCCCAGTATGCACAAGCAAATCCGTAAAAACAGTCAATGTTACAACAGGGGAGTGTATCAGTTGCTTTCCTTGTTTACAATGTGTGGATGGTCAAACGTCATCGGTCCCCTGTGGATCAACTGTTCCTTTTGGTACAGACATAAAGTGTGTTTTAATTCAGTCAAGTCTTGTGGTTACTAAGACAAGTGCCCAAACAAGACATGTAACTGATACACTTGTGACCATCTCTTCATCTGCCCAGAAGCTCATTGTTACACCAGTCACAAGCGTCACTCGTCCAGTTGTCGTTCCTGCTACTAGCTCCGCTGCTCCTGCTCCTTCCAGCATTAAATATGGATCTGAGACAACAGAAAAGCCTAAGAGTGAGGCACTTCCATATTTAGGAGATTATGCAGAATGGAAGAAAAACACATCGGCTTACATACTAAGTGCAGCATGCCTCCTGATCGTATTTGTAGCTATTATATGGAGAATTTCAAAATTGAAAAATAAACAACTTCAACGGCAAGCAGTGAATCGTGACAGACACTCTTCCTCAGCAGTTGCTTCTCCTTCCCAAGAAAGTGAAGTTCAACAACAACCTGTGAATCCAGCTGACAGATCCTCTACATCAGTGGTTCAACCATGGTCTTGCACATCTCATTCTGGAACTTGCAACATCAATTTGGCAACAAGAAGTGTTGCATTTTCATGTTCTCTTCACAAGGGTACTGATATATCTATAGAAGGAGATGGTAATCGGATGTTCCAGCCTAAGGGAAATATGTCTTCAACTCTTGCTACAGCTTCAGGTAATTATTTAAACATTCAATGTACATGCAGTTGTAAAACTATATGTAACCTAACAGAATGGATGTGATACTCTTGTCAAAGAATTAGTTATCCTATTCATTCAAAAAAAGACCATAAAAGTGACACGGTTGTGTGAGTGGGAATGTAACCTTTCAGCTGATGTAGAGAGGTAAATAGTCTGATTCTGTTGGCTTCATATATCATTAATTTTCCTTTAAGATCTATAAACTGTTTAGTTGTATCTGGTTGACAAACACAGAAGTACTTGAAAGTGCTGGTTAAGTCTCACAAAAATATTAAGAATGCCTTTCCTGCATGTACAGGGCCCGTGCATGAAGATTTTAAGTGTGGGGGGGCTAAACGTGAATGTGTAATCGTTAGCCAGCTTGGGGGGTTGGGGGGGGGGGGGGGGGGGTCTGGAGGCAAGCTACCCTGGGAAAATTTGGGTTTTAGTTACTCTCAGATACTGGAAGATGGATTTAACATTAACAAACAGTGTGTAGATACAAACATTTAGTGCTAAAAATGCAATGATCAGGCTTCTTTATTCCAATTTCTTAAATAGGAAATTCACTATGATGATCATTTATCACTTTCCTTCCTTGCTTAAAATGCAATGTTTTTACAACTTGAAACAGCAAGGAACCGCAAACAACAGTGCTGCTAACGTAGGATCTACAAGAGATTATTGCACTGGAGATTATTTGCACTGGCCTTCAAGCTGACGTTATTTAGATATGCTACGCCACGCAGATGAGTCCCAAAAAGGAAGAAACAGCTGTCTGCGATTGTAACCCTGCTTTATTAGTTCTGGGTCATGTTGGTGTCTCAAAAAGCTACTTTTTCTCATAGTATCAGCCTTGCTATATCATTGCAATTTTTTACAGTATAATAATTATACTAATTATTAGTATACTAAACATTTAAAACCAGACCTATAGATTTACTATCAAATCCTGCTTGAAACAATATAATTTACTCCAAATGAGTACTACTGCCATTAGCCTTTACAAACCAGGAATCCAATGATTTTTGCTCTACTTCAGCTTAACAGTGTAAACGGTGTATATCAATCAGAATAATAATAATAATAATAATAATAATAAAATAATAATAATAACAACTAAAATTTAAGTGTAAATTAAATTTTTTAAAGATACCTAAAATTTCTCCTTCTGTTATTGCAATGATCTGCAAATTGTTGTCAAAAAGTCACTCTTCATGACCATTTATCACTGTCTAAATCTCTCTTGCATCATACCAGCTTCTCAAAAGGCGTTCACATGAAATACTTTTAGTAACTGTTTGTTTAATAATAACTATTTTTTGTTTTCTTTTTTTAGTTGTTTATTATTTTTACTGTAAAAATAGTGGCGGTGGCGGGGGGGAAAGGGGGGGGGGGGGGTGGCTCAAGCCCTCCCAGTCCCTCCCTCTGCACGGGCCCTGATATAAAACTTTAATTTGGGTTTTTTTGAGTAAGTTTCTGTCAGTACAAAATTTATTTAAAGCCTGTTCACTTCCATTATTGCTTGTGCAAAACATTGTCTGAAATTCCTTCCAAATGAAGCTTGACGATGAATTATGCAATGTTTGAACTGTGACTGCTGAAAACCCATTCGTTGTTTGTGGTCTGAAGATCAACACAGTGAACACTCCAGACATATTTTAAGTGTTCACGGTTTTATAAGTCACACAGTAAGTTATCCCTGTCTTAAATTAAGGGGGGTCCTTCTTAACTACAGATCTAGACCAGTTGCTAGGGAATTCCTGAAGACCAGTTTTAGTGGCAAGCCATTTTCGACCGTTTTGTAACGCTAAATGGTAAATTTTGTGGGGCAGAAAATACTTTTCAAAATAAAAATTAGCGATAGAAATTTTACACAACGTTTCGATGTCTTCATGACATCATTATCAAGTGATAATAAAATGACTGTTCAAGAGTGTTATATAGGCGGTGAGAGGTGTGATTATTCATTAACATATTTGTTTAAACAAATAGTTTCGCACAGGAAATACCTGCTTGAAATATTGACATTGCGCCTGCATAACTAGTGCCAGTCCTAAACCGCACGTTAGAATTTAAAATCCCTAAAACTTGGAGGAAAAAAGGAAGAGTTCTGAATTTTTTAAAGAATCAGAGATAACATAGCCTTCTTTATAACCCTACGTATGGGATTACCGTTTACAAGAAAGAAAAAAACGCTACTGAAGAAAGTCTGAAAATATGGGTGTTTATTATGTCATTACTTTTACAATAATGCAAATTTTGTAAAACCCATACGAAGCATTAAGCATGTGGACATTCTTTATCTATTGGCACTGATTTTAACTTTCAGTTTTATATGCCCGTTCAGTTTTAGGGTTTTTTCTATTCTGGCCACGCCACTTGTCAAATGTGGCCGTGATTTGAAACTCTTGAAGGACTCTTCAATTGAACAAAGTTGCGAAAAAAGCTTATCCGTAGCAGGTCAAGTTTCCAAAATATGGCGGCCAGATACCTTCCTTAGCAACAACTTAGTAGTTAAGAAGGACCCCCCTTAAGTCCTGTCTTGACTTAAATTATAGCCTTCATGCAACCACAACGTTAACCAATACACTGACACTAGATTATATTGTGTTTTCTTGTTCTCCCAGTTAATGTTGTCCAGCCACATACCCAGTTAGATTCTTCCAAATCATGGCCTCATAATTCCTTTGTGAATGTTGTAAGGAATGGTCCAATAACTGATGGTTTGGAACAGGAAAGACCTGTCAACTGGTCAGGATTGTCACAGAGAGAAAAGTACAACACAAAGGTTTTAGAGATGCCATTTTCTCTTCTATACAAAATCTGCCTTACACTTGATATAAAGGCAGCTGACGGTAACGATGTGAGAATGCTTGCAGAAAAGCTTGGGATTTCAGTGAGCAACCTTGCCCTTCTTAAACAGGCAGCCATTACACAACATCCAGATGATAGTTTTTGTAATTCCACCACTTCTGTTGTTCTAGCCAAGAAATCCTCTCTCACTGTTGGGGATTTTGTTAATATAATGGAAGTTATTGAACGGGATGATGTCATCAGACTAATAAATAATTGACCTTAAGCTACATGTAACAGTATACTGACAATACATTTAATTGTCAAAAATGGTAAAACATAATTGTTTGATCAAGTGCTTTTGAAATACTGTTAAAACAGACAGACATTTCAGGGAAAATCCCTCAGCCCTCCATCACTGTGTTGTGTATGTGAAACAAAAAACTGATGAAGGAGTTATTTCCGAAATGTCTTACTGTTTTAACAATATTTGAAAAGCCCTCTGAACAAACGTTTCACTATTTCTGTCAATTAATTTAAGTGCTATGGAGCAAAATCTATTTTCTACATTGTCTGACCCTAACATATACCAAAATTGTCCAATTTTAAAACCCCAAAATCATCTGCATCTACCCATCAATCCTTTCACTTGAAAACTCCTCTTTGGGATTAATTAAGTGCCTTTTTGCACCCCACCAGATGAGGGCTGTGAGCACGTGGTGCCATGCTGAGGAGTTCCTCATGCTTTTATTGCTTATTATTTTATTTAAGTTGCTGGCATTATGTCCCAAGGACCAAGTTAATGCAGTCCAGTAGAGTGACAATATGGCCCATCCCTGATGCACAAAAATTGAAATGATACCTTCACTCGAACTGTAACATATTAAAACAATGTTGCAACTGGCAAAAACAACTGTTTCCTAAACCATTTGTTTACAACATCACCTTCGCTATGTAAGCGACATCAAATCATGGCTTAGAGGGGAACCAGCATAATTCATCATTGGCCAACCCAAACTGGAAGCAGATGCTTGACCCAGTCCCCTTTCGGTTAATGAACAAAATGCAGTCTTTTTTGGATTTCTCGAGGTAAAAGAAATGGGCAGGCTAGGAAAATGCAAAACTTTTTATTCGTAAAGCAAATAAATCCTTAGAAAT
This sequence comes from Meandrina meandrites, assembly GCA_963693305.1. Lineage (NCBI taxonomy): Eukaryota > Metazoa > Cnidaria > Anthozoa > Scleractinia > Meandrinidae > Meandrina > Meandrina meandrites. The sequence continues at coordinate 16,894,227 of OY855904.1, forward strand.
TCAAAGATAATTGGCTTAATAAAGGACGTCACAGGATCATTTCAAAAGTAGGGACGAAGATGGCATGTCAAATAGAAGTTGATTTAATACTGCAGCTTAACTTGGTGGTCCCATTTTTAAACCTTATTGAAATAGAATAATTTTTGTACAATGTATTTATAAATCCTTAGTTGTTTTTATAATCTTTCTATAGTTAATAATGTGAAATAATGTATTGCCACTACTATTCGGGACAGACCATATTGCTTCTCTTCAATTAGTGTTATCGTGTTACAATAGTTTTTGTGTGCCTCCGCGCTCGTAAACAACAACAGGTGCGCAATGCAAAGTGGGTGGGTCAGACTCTTTAATGTGCACATGTTTATATGCCTGTGATACTCATGTCATCTCACACGTACAGGCTATTATCTCATGTGTGCCTAGCTAGCTCACTAATTTGACATTGTTACCTTGAAATTTATGAACCACCCAAGTCAAACAGTTATTGCCGAATGAGAAAGGCAATGTTAAGGGCATGGATTGAAATCATGCTTGCTTGTAACTTGCAAGGATGTTTTCACTTCCTGTATAATTTTTGAACATGTTATCATTAAATGTTGTTAGTGGAGGATTATTACAGAGCACATTGTTATTGAAAAAATAAATTATGCTCATTGGATACTGATCACTTAGCTAGGTGTGTAAATGTTTTGTGATTTTACACTGCATCATCAGATACACGTTTTTTTTTGTAGGTTTTAAACTTCCAGATCACATTTTTTGATTATCATAAGGGATTTTTGTTAACATAATTTGTCCAAAAAATTTATTATAGTGTAGTCCTAGTAAAATGATTTTTAATAACCAAAAGATGTCATCTTTGAGGCCAAGAAACACCTGAAGTTATATTGCTGTATTCATCAGTAGTTGGGAGGCGCGGTGGCCTAATGTTAGTGCACTGGACTCCGGATTGAACGGTCCGGGTTCGAGCCCTGGCCGGGGCACTGTGTTGTGTTCTTGGGCAAGACACTTTACTCTCATACCGGCGAATTTACTGCTGGGGGTGACCCTGCGATGGACTAAATAAATAAATCAACTATGTTTAACGAGGGCAGCACCTAACAGTCTCGCGACTGACAAACCTGTGGCCCTCGAATTCCGATCGAATTTGGAAGTGTTGGTTTTTGTGGAGGGAGGAAAACCGGAGAACCCGGAGAAAAACCCTCGGAGCAGGGACGAGAACCAACAACAAACTCAACCCACATATGACGCCGGGTCCGGGAATCGAACCCGGGCCACACTGGTGGGAAGCGAGCGCTCTCACCACTGCGCCATCCCTGCTCCCCTGACTAGCATCCCATCCAGGGGGGAGTGAAAATACTCCTAGTCTCTTTATGCTACGGAAACCGGGACAAGCTCTGGCCTGATGGGCCCCTTGGCTCGTAAACAGACTTTTATTCATCAGTAGTAAATAAGTATGCTGCCATGGCTTAGTATATTAATTATGTGCAAGTTGACTTTAAGGCTTTGTATGTCACATTTTTCAATACATGCTAGCGACATTAGAGTTTGACTTCAGAAAGAATGTCACCATGCAAGTGCAAATTACTTGCATATAATTATACCATTACCTGGTATTTGTTTTCTATTTAAATCCACAGAGATGTTGTGTATGTTCTTTAATTGGAGGAGGCAGGCCTAGGCAGCATGGCCTAGTGGTTAGCATGCTGGACTTGTAATCCGGAGGTCCAGGGTTCAAATCCTCCTTTCTGCAACAAGATGGATTTGTGCTTGTTTGTCCCAAATTCAACTCCACACTTTGAAAATAGCCAACTGGTCAGCCTCCTACCAGTTGGGGTTTTTAATAAGTTTTTGTTTCATTAGCCTGCAAATACAGCCGCCTCTCATTTGCTCCTGCTACTACATTGTAGCGGGAGCAAATGAGAGACAGTTGTATTTGCAGGCTACTGTTTCATTAATGTGATTTATTTTATTTTGAGCATGTTTAACCATAGTAGTTGTTTTTAATAACATGGTTAGGCTAACACAAGTACTGTATAAAAACCAAAATAATTTTTGGAATCGCTTGGCATTTCTAAACAAACATCGAATACTCTAATTAGTTTTGAATGAGACTTTCTGCGGGAATTTGGTGAGTATTTCTGAATGCCAGGCTGAGCCGAAAATTTTCTAAGTGTCGAGAACACAGCGATTTTATGGTATGCCCAAGTTCAGATATTTCGTCAACTTGAAAACCAACATGGTTTTTGGAATCGCTCAATATTTCTTAAAACACATCTAATACTCTCAAGAAGTTTAAAAGAACATTTCGGTGGAAATTCTGTAAAATGTTTTGGCTGCCGGGCATTTAGTCCATTTAAGACTGTACCCGGCTGCCGGGCATATAGCATATAGTGGGGCGAGGGAAACTTGTAACAGGCTTAAAAAAGTCAAGATCGCCGAATTTTTTTTTTTTTTACGCCTGTTACGACTTTTCCTCGCCTCACTTCAGGGTAGGGCTAAAAAATCTAGCCGAGACAAACAAGCATTTTAGGGGTCACTGTTCTGCCATTTATCATGCATTTGCGCGCCATCATATTTACAACCCTAATAAATATAACATAGCTGTCCCTGCTTAGTATACCTTCCAATGCAGTAAGTATATGTTAAATAAACTGCCTAAGATTGCTACTTTTTGAAGTTGCCAAAGTTTCTCTTGCGGTTTTTCAGCGCAGCTGTGCCGAGCCTTTGACTTCGTGAGGCGCATATACAAAACAGAAGCCTTTTGTTTCTTCAAGTGGTAAAATTCATGCATTATTCCTGGCATCTGGAGCCCTAAAAAATCAACTCAAGCAAAAAAGTGGTAGGGCGATAGCCCTACACTCTAAATGGGAAATTCTTATTTTGAGGGCAAATTCCTTGAAACAAATCCCAAATTAAGGACTTTTTTTTCTTAAATTAAAGATCTTATTTTAAGAGAAATTTCTTACTTTAAGAGTTAGTTTTTAATTTAAGAAATCGATCTTTAGTTCCAGTTGGCTAGTATAAATTCTTAATTTAAGATGAAACTTTCTTACTTTAAGAAAATGTTACTTCTTAAAATGAAGGTTTCTCGATTGTTAATTTAAGAAAACAGATACTTCATTTGAGAAATATTTTTTTTATTCAAATATTGATTTCTTTTTGAGAATACTGCAAATAAAGAAAAAAAGGTCTTAATTCCAGCACACGAAGCTCTTGCTTTCAGCACTTGTAACTTGCACCTTTGCTTGTAACTTGTACATGACGATGTGGAAGAGTGGCAAGAATTGGTGGAAGGCAAGGGCGAAAACGACGGTGTTGAGTTGGAATATGGAACAGAACCAGAAGCCGTGGACATATTTTTCCCCACGTGCCCTCGAAGGGAAGATCTAGACAGCAGAGCGGTAACGAGTCCGCAAAAGCCCTTCAAATTGCCTGGGAAAGAGTGTTGTTGTCCACCGAAGAGGCAGTTAGGAACGAAGGCGAAGCCGGTGTGACGGTCGAGGTAGAAGTCGAAGTTGAAGCCGGGGACTGACGGTCGACGTAGAACTCGAAGTTGACGAGCTGCTGTGAGAGTAGTCGGCGGAGTCAACGTGGACATGCTGTTGCTCGTTGTACGCATGATGAACAAACGCTGCTAGAAATGTGTTAAAGTAGAGAAGCCACCAAGCCGTTGAAAAACGAAGAAAGAGGCGACGCCAGCTGCTCGAAAAGATGACCGCTTCGACGACCGCTAAAACGCTACACAAACGATGCAACGAACCATGTGAGCCTACACTTTGACAAGTGACCGCTGGCCAAAAGCGCCCGCTAAGTCGTGGCAGTTTAACTTTGTAAATGTCATTTACTAAATTTAAATTAAGATTTCTTGTTTTGCTGTATTTTTTTAAATTCAGAAATTTTTTTCTTCGTTTTTCTAAAGATGATGTTCTTAAAATAAGCTTTTTTAATGGCTTATTTTAAGAACCTCGCCTTCCTTAAAATCAATACTTGAAAGTAAGTAGACATCCTTTTAAATCAAGAACAGATACCTCAATTTAAGAAAACCTTCTTGCAATAAGAAATCACCTTAATTTGGTTTAAGAAGATATTTCTTAATTTCAAAATACAGGTTTAAGAGTGCTACCAGCCCCTCCCCATCCGTGGTCCCTGCACTTACTGCCGCTGGGTCTCCGAGGATGCATACCACCTTTAATATGAGAGCATCTGGTCTAGACAGGTTTCCCGTGAAAAGTGTGCTTCATGCACCCAGATTCCACGTTCTTCCACAGAGAGCCCTCACATCCGTTTAAAATATGAATAAAAGATTATTAACCCTTTGTGTTTTGTGCTTTCTGGCGGCCATTTTGAATTTTTAATACGCGCGCGGTCTGCTGTTGCGAGGTCTGGAACCGATATTACAGAAGTCTGGGACGGGCACAAAATTCGTAAATTCTCGGAGGATCCGATCGCTCACCGAGGATAAATAAGTGACATTTTCTTAGAGCTCCGAGCAGGCTTCGAGCGATTTCCGTAATATCGGTTCCAGACCTCGCACTAGTAGACCGCGCGCGTATTAAAAATTCAAAATGGCCGCCATAAAACACACGCGCGATAAACTAGCAGTAACCAATAGTTAGGAAGTGCGGGCGGCCATGTTTGTTACATGATGGAATAGACATTGAGGATAGCGTGGGAGAAGCGAGGGAGACGCGTGGGGCTGCAGTTTCCTGCTGTTGATTTATGCAGTTGCGTTTTTCAGTTCCTTCTTAGATGTGTGTTTGATGGTATCCACAACTTTTCATTGCTAAAGATCGAAACTTTTCAGGTCAAAAGAAAGGATGTACGGTGTAGAAGGTAGAGAGAATAAGAAAGCAGAGAAAAACGAAACGCAACGCAGCGAGGAAAAAGATCGGAACTGTTCGGCAAAAGAAAAAGTCCAAATTTTGGCTTATGCGCATGCACCAAAGTAAAATATTGTACATTTCTACATCAAATCTTCCTCAAAAACTTACTGCAGTGTAAGAAAGTGCATTTCTGGCAAAGTTTAGAGAAATTTAGCACCGTAGCGCCAAAAAGATCAATTTAACGGTTGAAAAAACGTGTTTTTTGGAGAAAATTTAACATATTAAGGGTTAATATTAGTTGTTGTTAGTAATATTATTACTTTAACTATGATTTTGTGCGGCTTACACAAAGTGTGTAACGCCGCACTAAGCCGGCATCTGAGATGTACGTCCGTCCGTCTGCCTGTCTGTCCGGATTCGTTCCCAGGGCCTTTTGTCTTCCTCTCGCTAGCTTGCGTTACAGTTTTACGATGCCGGAATATCCATTTTATTACTTCATTATTACTAAAGTAATGAAAGTTTATTAGAGACCATTCGATGCCTTTAATTACAGCTAATTTCCTCGCGTTCTTGGTGCAGAAAAGCGGTAATTTGTGGAGATTGAAAGTATCTACAAATCACGGCGGCATGAAACAGCGTAAAAATTGCTTACAATACTTCAGAGTTCCTAGCACAAAATGAACACTAGCAACGCCTTCAATGCTTTCCTTTCCTTTAAATGTTAATAAACATACCCCTTTGTATTTTGTGACGCATTGTAGTAACTTTCTAAATCTATAAATACAACTCAAAACAAAGCCGCTAAATAAACAACTGAAGCAAGTCCCAATAAAAGATGGGTGTCAGATAACAACACGCCGACGTGCGTGTCAAATCTGTTCGGCTTCAAAAGCCTAAAATTCCGGACTAAAGATGGAAAATGGGAGAAACTTGAAAGAAACTTTGTTTCATATTAATTTCCAGTTAAGAAGAAGCCAAGAAATGTATTCAAAAGCGTCAAAATATCGAAAATTTCAAAGCCGTGCAATTCGACATACAAGAATCAATTATTCACTTGTTCAAGCCTTCTGCAGTCAATTATTCACTCAACGGCTTTACCGCTCCTTCTGAAAATTCCATCCAAACTTGAAGCAATAACGAACATTACCATTTTGTTCTCAGAAGTCTTTAGAAACCGCATTAAGTCTGTGTTCAAGTCTGTTATTTGCATTTGGAAGAGCCATGACACCATGTCTTCGCGGCCGTAAAGGGAAGATGAATCCTTCATCAGCAAGGTTTTAGCACTCTGTATTCGATGATTTTCCATTTTAAAGCCACTTAAAAATTGACCGGTGTTTCTCCTTTTCATTTTTAGCCCCAAAGTTTGCAGTTTAGCCTCCCGTTGCTTGTACAAGTAAACGCCGGACGTGACATGTGCTTCGGAAAATTGCATTACTCACGAAATTCATGTGAACAATGACCACGGACCTTGAACTCAACACCAGGGCGAGTATAGCTAACTGTCGTGGGTCGTGGGTGTGGGTAAAAGTCGTGGGTAACAAAAGACACCTTTACACCGTAAGTTTTCCAGAGTTAGACTCTGTGTACTTTGTGTACTCTGTGGACAAGAATTGGCACCGGGGAGGGTGGGAGAAGGGAAAAGAGGTTCATTCTTATAGGACTCACACCAAGACTCCTTCTTTCCTTATTTAATAGCAAGAATCTTTATCAGCGTTCTATTTGGATGGTTCAAACAAACGGCTGTCGCTTGGTGTATAGGCATAAATCACTTTATAAAAAAAATAATTATTTAAGTGTCAATGTATTTAGCACGGCTGTACTAATTGAGGACACTGTAAATAGAGAAACAAATATTGCAAATCAAACAGGCATATTCATATTCGTTTCTTGTCACCATGTTCGGGCAATAAACCTTGCAAAGAGCATCTAGAGTAGAACGACCTACCCAATCAAAGCGCGAGAACTGAAATGGTTTCTAACGAGGCTAAAACAGCGAGCGGTTTGCTCTCGACGGTAGTTTATGCTTTGACAACATAGAGATACGTAATTAAACTTTGCCCGTTATAAAGGACTTTTTGAAAAGGCAGGTCAACAGAAACATGCCTAACAGAACTCAAGAATACAATAAGAATAAAATTATTCTTCAAAGGCGGAATGAGGGCAAACAAGGGTCGATAAGTTACAAGGAAGATAAGACTTTCATCAGAACTTATAACGAATATTTCGTGTTTCTGAATAGTTTCAAATTCAAGGAAACCTCAAAATATTATTTTTCCAACGTAGGAAAACACCAACGGAGTAATTAAAAACGAGAGATAAACAAGGATTACGAATGGCTTACTTGATAAACTTTGCCAATTTTTGCAAGATCCGTTTTCCGTGACCTTGCTCCTTTTGCCTCATTTAGCACAAAACGTTTTGAAAATTCGCGTTAGTTTTATAACGCGCAAATTTTATTAGCGTTTTTTAAATGATTCGTTTTATTCCTTTAATAAGGTACAACACCAGAAAATGTCGCTTGGCCGGATGTTCAAACTGTATCAATTTTATTCCCAACAAGTTGCTTTATTGAAGTAAACTACACCACCATTAAAATTAGACTTAACATCAGTACCAAATCAATGTCTAGGAAAGAAATTTCGTTCAGTGAGCCTCCTAACACGTAAACTGAGAAAAACAAATACCGCAGTAGTCTGCAACAATTGTCATCAAACAGAAAGAACGTTTAGGTTAGACATGGCTATGTCCTGCATCAAAGTTTTGGCGCTCTTCAAATGAAATGTAAACATTTCCATTGAAAAAAGGGATATGTGCGGCGTCCATGAAATTTGAACCAGCAGCTGTTGCTTAGGCGCGGTGGTGAAGTTCTCGGAGAATCTTGTTTCACGACATCAGCGTATGAAATGGCAGAGGAGACGCTATCGGACTGCATTATCGAAAAGGACAACTCGCAACACGTTGTTTTCTCTCGGATCCTCGGTCGAAAACGCGAATGATTTAAGTTTTACTATCCTTTGTCCAGTTACCATGATGCCTGAAAAATACCGATATGAGCGTGCAGTGGCCGTGGGAAAGAATGTCAACCTCGAAGAAAGAACAGACAGAGGAATTGGGGCCTGGGAATCAGAGAACCGGTGCTTTGTAATAAAAGCCTAGCCCTAACGTTTAAGAAGTAGCTTTGTTTTAAGTTTCTGCTCTTGTAGTTTTACAAAGAGAAATGTTTTCAAAATGAAATAATGTTTTCTTGTCAAAAGAAATAAAATACCATAAAGCTCTTTAAAGTCCCCCTCTCTTTTACGCGCCCCCCCCCCCCCCCCCCTTCCTCTAAGGGACGGACCATTATTTCTTTGGAGGGGGGGGGGGTAAAAATATTCCGGATAAAAAAATTGTTTGCCGGGCCTAGAATAGCGCTCCGTCCCTAATTAGCCTCGGTCGGGAAGTCAGATTTTTCAAAATAAACCATCATGGTCCTGAAGATTTATTTTGGGAACAAAAAAGCTGTTACTCAAGACATAAAATCAAGTTGCTAAAAAAATAGTAAGCGGTGCTACTCTTGGCTGCAAACATGTCGACCAGACACAAAAATATAGCGTGCCTAGCCTAGCCTACCCTGTTCCGGGCTCTCTTTAGTTGACGAGAGCGAAAAGAGTGGGCACTACATGCGCAGGGGCAAAATACAAGCCTTGAACCGCTTAAACTTGACTTTACGGAGCAAAGGTATGGACGTTACCTTTCTTCTTTTCTATCATCCCTAGTCGTAGCAATTCTTTTTTGCAGAGTACACTAAGCGATTTTTAAATTAAGACTTTCACTGACAAAAAAAACTTGCAGTGTATAAAGCCATCTGTAAGCTATTCGATTGACATTAGGAATTATTATTCCTTGGAAGGAGAAGTTTCTAAAAGGTGTTTTTTTGTTACCCACGACTTTTACCCACACCCACGACTTTACCCACACCCACGACTTCTACCCACGACCCACGACCCACGACAGTTAGCTATACTCCACCAGGGCCTCTGCTCCGCCGCTCCCTAACATACCATTCATTCCAGTTGGAAGAACAAAGGAATGCCAAAAATGTGCCCACATTTTGCTTCAAGTCCGCTAAAGAAAGTGCCGCTGACCTCAAGAATAGGCTGCGGGCTCGCTTTTACTCGCCCGCAATTAATCTTTTTAAGAATATTCTAAACGGATGTGAGGGCTCCCTTAGTCTGAAATGTCATCCGTCCTCTCTTCCTTACCCGCCAGAGGAGGGGCGCGGGCGAGAAGTCCTTCTCGCCCGCGCCCCTCCTCTGGGGGGTAAGGAAGAGAGGACGGATGACATTTCAGACTAGGGCTCCCTGTGTTCTTCTTGATTACATAGTCACGAGACAGTTTTCAACCAATCAGTGTGTGAACATTTCATAACGGGGAATCCCCGAAAATGTGTGAAATTTGGGTCGACGATGTTTGTGTGAGGGAAATTTCTGCATCCTTCAATATTTGATTCAGTGATCTTTGAGAGTTTAATATTTGGTGTATTCTGGCTCTAAATGATAGCTTTCCAAGTGGTAAGCGTTGTTGTAAACTTTCTGGCACTTTTTAACTTGTAGTCGACGATGTGTGCAAATTAGCTTATCTTAGTACATTGCAAAAAGCGATTACTCTAACGCAGAAACATCGATCGATGTTGAGATATAAACAAGCACTATCAGCGGATCTTAACCACTCGTCAAATTGTTTGTATTTTGTGTGATTCTTGAATGCTGAATTGAAGCTGCTTTACTCCGATTATACTCCATCGACGTCGATCGATAAAAAGAGCCCAATGCTCGTTTGGAATTTGGTAAGTTCTTATGTACATGGTATCGTAACTAATTTCAAGTCCTTTAAAGTTTGTGTTGTGTGGCTTTTAATAGGGTAAACAGGTGAAACAAAATATATAAACTGGAGCAGCAGTCTGCGCCGGGATGAAAATATCATACAATATTTTTCATGTGGACCCTCAGCTGACAGATCAGAGACCCAAGCGCAATTCAATGAGATTTGAACAAAAATCTGCGCAATTAAAATGTATGTGTAATTCACTCTTATTATAACGCTGCAGAGTTAATTACCTAAAATCGCTCAAATCTCGTTGAAACACCGAAGAATGACAATTAGAAATAGCGCTAACTACTTTTTCGGTACACATATACGTACATTCATTGCTTTCAATTTTTCGTTTAAATCTACATGGGTCTACCTTGCATTGTGTGGGTGACGGTAACTTGGCATGAAGTTTTTTTTTTCCACAGACACAAATTCTTTTATTACTAATATATTAGGAGTACCCCCTAGGTCCCTTCTTTGAACAATAATAAATAAACAAATATTTTTTTAAAAAATGCAAGTGCATACTTATCAGTGTTCATTGTGCAGTTCCAGAAAATATCCATACACCCCGACAGAAGGGATTTGAAATTCCAGGAAGGACGGGGGTCTCAAAGAGCCAACAATTTAAAGCAATGCAATGTAGGAAGCTAAATTGGAATTTCCAGAGGGGTAGGGGTCATAGTATATAGGGCAAATCCTTTCTGTGGGGAGGTATAGATATTTTTTGGAACAATACATTTTCCAGACATGTCATTCAAACACTCAGATGAAACAAATGTTACAAAATTAACATAACAGTAAAAAATCCCAGATGGTAAGGCAGGATGTGACCAAGTACATCCAGTTAAGCTTGGGAGTACTGAAAAGAGGTCTGAAAACAAATCCAGCAAGTGGTAGGGTGGACAAGAAGACCAATGCCTGAAACTATTTGGCCATGGGCCTCTGATAATAATTCAAATAAAAAAGTCAGCATTTTTCGAAAACTGACATTATTGTTTTCTTTTTCTGTAGGTGGTAATTGCTGTTATCTCAGCCTCTCAGCTCTTTCTTGTCCAGGGAAAACGTCAAAAGCCCAGACACGATGAAATTGAAAGAGTGATAAACGATACACATTCATTTATTTGGAAGTGTTCTAATTCAGAATGCCCCCCGGGGTCTGGCTTAAATGTGCAATGTGGGATCAGTATACCTATCAGCATACCAATAAGGTGTGTCTTCTGTGTAAAAGGAGTGAACTACTCTAATACCCAAGATTACTCTACCTGCAAAAGCTGCAAAAATTGTGGTGAGCATGAAAACAAGGAAGGAGAGTGTACTCCTGAAGACGATAAAACAAACTGTTTAGGAACATGCTACAAGGGTTTCTACAAAGACAAGATCACAGAGGATTGTCATCCATGCAGTAACTGTTGTGGCGAAGGCGATAAACACCATGAAAAACAATGTGAGGACGCAGGACTTCCACCTAAGCAGCAGTGCAGACGAACCAATGTCAAGTGTCATCATCCAACAAAGGCAGGGGATTCTGAAAGGAAAGACCAACAGCGTGAACATCAAGGAAGTCTCCAGGCCTTAGAAATTGCAGCTATTGTGCTTTTTTCCACAATAGCTGTCATCATTATAGTTTTTCTTGTGTTTTGGTGGTTTTATGGTTGGGAACGAGTTAAAAATATCCTTAAAAAGTATTGTTGCTGTTGTTGCCAACTTGTTCAGTCTACTGGAGGAAATGAAAGTGATAAGGATGACCTGGAATCAACATTTTGCAACGTGAATGGAAGCCAATTGACAGAATATGCTGATGAGCTTGGAACCTTGTCATCAGGTGATTACCATTCATTTCTTAATAGATTATCAATTTACTATTGATAGTAAAACACAATATGATGATGAAGCTTACAAGCCAGTCTTGTGGGTGATACTGGAGTAATTTTTGTGGGGCATTATTCTTGTGAAGCTTTTGTCCAGAAATAAAACAGAAGGGAGTGTATGAGAAGAAAAGCTAAAAAAGTTAATGAGAGCTCAAATACACTGTAGATCAGTACTTGTGGTTGGTCAGCACAGAGCAGCATGAAAGTGACATGGTAGAATATGAGAGTTGCCGTATGTTATACTCTTTGATTTTGGAATGTTTTATTTTTCTGGATAATAAATTACTTTTGTTAATAAATAAACTAAAATATAATTATTATTTTCTTAGTGTTAATGGCAAAAACACAATAACATATTGATTTCAGTTTTTGCTTTTTTTGCAAAGTTAGTATTGACTGAGGTATGTCATTTTAGTTTAATTAAAAAATTTACCAAGAAGATCCACTATCACAATATTAAATAGTAAAATATTGTTGACAATTAGAACTTTTAAGAGAATCATGATTTTGTTGGTTGGGGGCACTAGGTCAATGTATTTGTTGACATATTGACTGATATTCTGTCAATAGATCTAGAGAGATTAAGCACCACATTCTTAAACAGCAAATGTCAGAATGCTGCTGATTCTGTTTACTTTTTCTTTAATTATTGAATAAATCCATCAGATCGCAAAATATTTAACTAATTCACGCTAAACATGAAACTACTGCTACTCACTTTGATGTATCAGTGGCAAACAGCAAAAGTTTTTTTTCCTGTTTGCAGGAAAAAGAAACATGAAGCTTCACCCTTTAACATGTAGGCCAATAATCAGCGGAACATTTGACAAAGTATCATCAGTCAATGTATAGATTAAGTATTGGTCAATTTTCCACCGATTGACAATCAAGTGTTGACTGACTTTGGACTATCAGCTGAGTGTCTACTTCTTCAATTTGGAATATGACAAATATAAATACTTACTAAAGAAGCCTCAAACTTAACCCTTCACTGCTGTACTGGTAAAAAGTTAAAGAGTCTGACCCACCCACTTTGCATTGCATGCCCTGTTGTTGTTTACGAGCCCGGAGGACCACAAAAACTATTGTTAACATAATGACGCTTCTTTCAGAAACAGCGATCGTTCGAATATAACAAACTGAAGAGAAGAGATAAGACTTGTTTCTAGCATTCACATCGCGATGGAAACAGATTTTACTTCTCGGTCGCTATCACTAGCTTTTTTGGGGGCCCCAAAAATGGCGGATTGACAAAGGTGAGAAATCTGTTTGTATCGCGATGTGAATGCTAGAAACAAGTCTTATCGCTTCTTATAGCTTCTCTTCAGTTTGTTATCTTCGAACGATCGCTGTTTTTGAAAGAAGCGTTATCGTGAAACGATAGTTTTTGTGGGCCTCTGCGCTCGTAAACAACAACAGGCGCACAATGCAAGGTGGGTGGGTCAGATTCTTTAATAAATATAGGAGATATGGTCCAATTCAGGGAGTTATAAAGCACACAATAACACTCCAATAACATATACCTACATAACATCTTAAAATTATGTTATTTTTTTGTAATGCTTCCCAATGCTGGAAATTGTTTCAGATCCTTTGGTGATGACAGCTGAGAGAGCTAAGAGACCGTTGTTTCAACGGCTGCTCTCAGTTCCTGTTGAAACTCAGTCAGATTTCCAATCAAAAATGCCAAGGTCATTCTCCCATCCTGGATGTCTCAATAAACTTGCAAATAAACACACAAAGAAAGGATACAGTAAGTTTTTATTTTTAAGTTTTATGTAATGTGATCTTGCAGCTACAGTCGAACCTTTCCTCACGGACACCATTATAATACAGACTGATCGAGTGAAGTGACCTTTCTTTTCTTCAGACAGTTCACTTAGCTTGATCCAAAAGAGGCTAAAATTCATATAAACTAGTATATATGGACACTCCTTTCAGTGTCACTTTAATTGGGGTCTGTATAAAAAATTAGTGTTTTCTCCTATTTTTAACAATTTAAGTGAATTTTTTTACAACACATATCAGATCAAAGACAGCACTTTTTTTAGGGAAAATTCATGTATTGGTTAAGCTAAGGGCCATCACATTTTGATAAAGTTATGGACAAACTAATATTTTATTGTAACACAAAATTAATGTGAGAACATTACAATTTTGCACTTTTGCTCAAACACAGCACATTAACATTGATAATGTCTAAATATTTTTCTATAAACAGCAGATTGGTGAAATGTTAAATGGACTTATTGTTACTTTTTGCAGCTCTTGTGGCAACCGAGCCACCTGAGATTGATGATTTGCTTGGCGAGGACCTTGGTAAGGATCACTTGGTAGGGACTAGACCATTCTCCAGTGGTGAATTCTTTGGAAAGTCTGTGCAATCTGGTGATTTTGTGGCTCAAGTACCCGGTACAAAAAGTATGTGGTTTCTCCTTTTTGTAGTAAAATATTTTGAATCAAGTACGGTAAGAACTGAATTTGGAAAGGTCAATTGAATGCACTTAACTGTGTTTTTTAATTGATAAAATTGTGGTCCATTAGGAAGCTTAAGTGTAGTAAACTATTTTGCATTGTATGTGGACCTTTGGAATTGTCAACATTGCCTTCCAATATATACCTAGTTTTAATAATAATAATAATAATAATAATAATAATAATAATAATAATAATAATAATAATAATAAGAATAAGTATTATTGTCAATGTTACAAGCAAAGATCTGTTAGTTTTACTGAGACTTGAATGTACAATAAGAAATATGATAATAAAACTATAATGTGCCAGTAACCAGCTTGCATTCAAAAGTAATTACAGGAGAAAAAATAATATTGTAAATACCAATCTTCGCTGTAATTTACCATGCAAAGTGTTGAATGTAAAATTAGATTGTGACATGCGTATGTACAATTCCATAGCTTCAGGGCCAACTGAGCTGCCTGGACTTGATCATTTACCTGCCAACAACCTCTGCAAGCAATCTTTTATCAAACCAACATCCAGTGGTGCATATTTTCCAGGACATTTTCTGCAATCTGTTGGTTCCACAGTTAAAGATCTGTGCAAGAATCAAAGTACTGGTATGTGTCAAAAGAAATTCTGCTTTTTGTTTACAAAAAAGTTGAATATTATTATCATATGACCTGTACAGACCCGTGCACTATTTTCCTGGGAAAACCATATGAAAAAAGTCCCATATATATGAGGGCAATTATAATGCCTTGATCTATAGCTAGCTATTCAATTCGATCAGTCTTAATAGCTGAGACGAGCACGACTAGCTGAAACATTGTGCAAATTCTTTGTCGTAGTCCTTCTTAAATGTTTCTTTTGAAATTTCTACTAACTACAGTCATGTAAGAAGCTAAAACTCAAAGACTTGGTCGAAATTTTGAAATGCACTTCACTGGCCATGGCTTCCCCCAAAACATGGGCTTTTCAAAATGCACGCAAAACAGGCTGCAGCATCTGCACGAATGGAAAACAATAATAAAAAAAGAGAAAAATTAGTGGTCATATGATAAAATGCTTATTGACTGAGTTAGGTCTGGCCGGACGGGAAAATATTTGGCTCTTGGTCAGGACGCACCTCACTGCGCTCGGTCCGTACGTCCTGACCCCGAGCCAAATATTTTCCCGTCCGGCCCTCCCACTCAGTCAATAAGTATATATATTTGGTTCTAAACTTGTAAGGGAAAAATTTTGGGGGATTACATAGTGCAGCCTGCTTTTCAAATCCTGCTTAATACAGATGCCAGCTCTTTGCAGACAGTTTTGTTTGTCCTGACAATACATTTTCTCTGATCTTTTGGACATTGGCCTGCTTAATGTGGACTCCATGTAATATGGACAAAGGACGCTTTCATACAAAGTTATAATCTTGTTTTATGGACACTGGTTCTCTGCTGACTGCTGGGCCCTTTTCCTCTGTCACAAAATTGTGCTCAGGCAGAAAATGTATTTTAATTTGTAGTTGTAATTGATTAAATATGTCACCAAGCCTGCGCTGTTTTTGTTTGTTGTTTATCTTGTTTTGGTGACAAAAAGGCTATTTAATTTCTTTGCGACAGGAGTGGAAAAGCCATCTGCAAAGGACCAGTGCACATCAACAACAGAGCTTCACCTGCCCAGTACAACCCAAGTTGCTGACATTCCACAAGAATTCCAGAACTGCCTCTTGAGCAAGAAAATGTCAGCCATCCCAATCAAATTTTATAGTAAGATTTGTAAAAAGCTTGACATAACACGTCATGGTTTTTGGGATGATTTCCGCATGCTTGCAGAAAAGGTAGGCCTGGACAAGGATCATAGTTTGTGGTTAGGGCAGCGTGGGAATCCGACTGAGTTAATTATACAGAAATTTGATTCTCAAGAGAATAGCTCTATTGGGTGGTTTAAGACAATTCTTAAAGAAATGGAAAGGTATGATGTGGTAACAATAATTGAAGAATGGGTGAAGGATGAATGGTATAAACATAATAACTGTGGAAAGGGGTACAAGTTACAGTCATTTGTTTAACCTTTCACTCCCTTGTAGAGCTCAAGGCAAGGTTATCTGACCATGCATTAAAATCAAAATATTGAAATATGAACAATGTTGCATTGCATTTCATGTGAATGTAAAATACAATTAAAGGTCTTGTCTACAGATCAGACTTGAAAGGCATATGTAACTCTCGTAGTGAAAGACTGAATTCTAATATGATAACAATGTGTGTAAAAAGAAAAAATAAACCAACAAAACAAAACAAAAAATAAAGAAAAAAAAATTATATATGTAGGTGTAAGACAGTTTAGAATATTTGCCTCCACCCCCCATAGCTTCAGGAAGTCAGGTTATATAATTATATACCACTTACATGCCAGAGGGGGAAGCCCTGGTGAAAATCTTTTTAAGATCCTTGAGGATCTTTAAAGATCTGTGCAAGGATCTTTGTGGATCTTGATGAGGATCTTCAAGGATCTTCATCCATATCCTCAAGGATCTTAAAGGATCTTGTAAAATTCTTGCAGGACCCTGCAAGGTCCCTGCAAAGATCCTTCAGGATCCTGAAGGATCTTTAAAGATCCTCAAGGATCCTTTAAGATCCTGAAGGATCTTTGCAGGGACCTTGCAGGGTCCTGCAAGAATTTTAAAAGATCCTTAAGGATCTTTGCAAGGCCCTTGAGGATCTTTACAGGGTCCTGCAAGAATTTTAAAAGATCCTTAAAGATCTGAGCAGGAACCTGGAGGATCTTAAAAAGGAACATGAAGGATCTTAACAGGAACCTGAAGGATCTTTACAGGAACTTGAAGGATCTTAACAGGAACCTGGAGGATCTTAACAGGAATATGAAGGATCTTAACAGGAACCTGGAGGATCTTAACAGGAAGGCAAATATTGTTGTGCTTCATTATGGGATAATTTTAAAAGATCCTCTTAGATTTCTTAAGGATCATTAATTTTACATGCCCAGTGAGTGAGATTAAAGTGACTGCTCAGAGATTCAAAAATGATATCTCGTAAACTCTTTATTTGCATCTAGACAAAATAAGTATAATAATAACAAAAATAAAAAGCAGTGATTATACCTTTGCTTAATATATAATTTCAAGAGTATTTTTGAAATATGGATATGTGATGTAGTATAAAATGAATTTCAGGTTAAAATGATTTACTGCAGATTTATTACCATAATCCTCAAAGAAAAATACTGTTTAAGATCATTTTGACCTGAAATTCGTTTTCAAAACAAGAGTGTCTCAAGGTCAAAATCAATCTGTTAAAAACGGTTTGCAACAGTAACTGCAAAAGGTAAGTTGTTTGAGTTGTTTGTGCCAAAATTACAAATTTTACCAGACAAGGGAGAAATATAACATTTAATTATAATTTATAATAAACAGAAAAGATTATCATTTTTGCATTTCCCCCACACTGCCATTTTGAATTTTATGCTGTCATTGCATTACCGCTATATTGTTAGTAAGCAGAGGTTCTTTTGTGTGGGCAATGTGTTGCTGTAAAAAAATCCAAAATGGAGGCGTGCGGGAAATTTAAAAGCGATAATCTTGTCCGTTTATTGTTTTAATTAAATGCCACTTCTCCGTTGTCCAGTAAAATTTGTAATTTAGGCATTATTTCAAACAAATCAATGTCAACTTGCCTAAAGAGCAGACATTCCCTTTAAGTTAACACTGTACACCTCACAAAGCTAACTTGCCCTTCATTTCTTGCTTTGGCAATCATCCCCTTTGTTTTCATTGCAATATAAACAAGAAACGAAGAAACAAGGGCAAGAAAATTATACAATACTGCACCTAAATGCATTTACTGAGACACAAACAATGGTTAAAAGTAAATATGGATTTGTGTCTGGTACCAAAAGAAGCTAAGAGCCCACTCTTGATTCAATGTAAATCAGCAATTTTTTCATGATTTTACTGTACTCACTCTATTTACAGGTTTTCTCATGTGAAAAAGCATGTGGCTGCCTGAAGTTATTTAAAATTCAAAGTCACATCCAAAATGTACTTGTGATTAAAATGATGGAAATATATCGCCTCATACATTTATGAATTATCTTTCACTTAGCTTATTGTTTAAAAATAATTGCTCTGTTAAAGAATGCCTTCTTCAAGCCCTTCTGCTTCAAGACCTACAACAAAATCGCAAAATTATTTGATTGAAAGCAAGCATAAAAAGTCTTAATTATTTCCTTCCCCTTCCCTGCTAGAAGAGGTTCTTTTCTTTTAACGATCACCCAGGAAAACAGCCTCTGCTAGCAGGGAATCCTTCCTCTGGAAGAAATTATTCATTACAGAAACATTTTCAGATCGACTTCTATCACAAGTTTAAATGCTAAAATCTTTCATATAAGCCATTATTAAGAGAATAATCAATACTTGTGGACAAGAACGAAGCATATGCATTACAGAAATTCAAAATATCAACATCAAACTGACTGCATACTGCAGCTCAGATCACCGAGCAGAATGCAGATGATTACAAGAACGTTTATCGATACTATTACTTACAGAAGCCTTACAATACTTTTTTCTTAACTTACATTCTTTCTCAGAGCTGAAAGATGGTTATTTTGTTGCTTTATCAGCTTTATAAACATCATTTCTCCGTAAACTGTTCTTCTCTTCTGCCCAGGTTCTTCTCAGCATTCAAAACCAATATGGCGGCTCGTGAGCATTTCACAGAAGAAACTCGGCTTTTTTACTCCATTCAGAGGCTTTTCATTTGCTGGAAAGTATTCAGGAATCATTTAAATAAGTGCATGGAGGTTTTAGGCCTTTTAAATCTCACAGAAATGATATGTGAGAAAGATAGTCATGTGGGAACTTTATGAAGACATCACTGTTCTCGGATGCGATTGTAATCTCTTTTTCATTCAACCTTGACCATTCCAAAAGGTAAAGTGACTGCTTTGGAAAGTGCGTTGTTTCCACAAGAAAAACTGAGCC
The DNA here is from genome assembly GCA_963693305.1 of Meandrina meandrites. Lineage (NCBI taxonomy): Eukaryota > Metazoa > Cnidaria > Anthozoa > Scleractinia > Meandrinidae > Meandrina > Meandrina meandrites. The sequence goes on from OY855904.1 coordinate 16,913,228, forward strand.
TATATCAGCAATAACAGTCCATGTAAGCTACTCGAAGATCAAGCTAAATGAGCTTAAAAAAATTGTTACTGTTTGTACTTTGTTTATGGAAATGTGAAGTGATTAAGGCATCAGAATGTTAAAGTGCAAAATTTTAACTGCCTGAATAGATAGGTAAACTATGTATATTTTTTTATTTTTCATGGAACAGCAGTGAAACTTCAATTGCTGAATAAAATTGGAAATTATGAAATACAATATTACTGTAGATCTTCATTAGAGGTTCATCTAGAGATTCTTGGAAGATCATCATAATTAAGGACCCTAACAAAGATCTTTGAAAGGATCCTTAAAATCTTAGTAAAGTCTTCATCATACCATTGAAAAGATCCTTGAAATGACCCTCTTCAAATTCTTCTTTAAGGTCCTTGTGAAATCCTTAATGATCCTTAAGGATTTTGAGAAAGATCTTTGAAAGATCCTTGATAAGATCCTCTTATGATCCTTGTAAGGTCCTCAGTAAATTCTTCAAGATTCTCAAGGATCTTGAGAAAGATCTTTGAAGGATCCTTTATAGGATCCAAATAAGATCCTTGCAAGTTCCTCATGAAATCCTTGAGGATCTTTAAGGAACCTGAGAAAGATCTTTGAGGGATCCTTGACAGGATCTTCTCAAGATCCCTGTAAGATCCTCATCAATTCCTTGAGGATCTTTAAGGATCCTGAGAAAGTTCATTTAAAAGATCCTTTTTAAGATCTTTTTAAGATCCTTACAAGATCCGTGAGGATCCTAGAAGATCCAGACAAAGATCTTTAGAAGATCCTTGAAAAGATCTTCATAAGAACCTTGTAAGATCTTCATCATATCCTTGAGGATCCTTAAGGATTCTTATAAAGATCCTTGAAAGGATCTTTGACAGGATTCTTTTAAGATCCTGTAGGATCCTAAAAAGAAATTTGGAGGATCCTGAAGGATCCTTGAAAAGATCTTTGATAGGATCTTTGTCAGGAACTTCATAAGATCTTTAAAAGATCCTTCTTAAATCCTTTAGGATCCTTGAAGATCCTAAAAAAATCCTTGTTTTCAAGGATCTTTACAGGAACTTTGCAGATCTTGAAAGATCTTTAAAGATCTTTGAAGATCTTTGAAGATCCTGCAAAGATTTTCACCAGGGAGGGACAGAGCTCTCAAATAGATTCATGAGACAAACAGCAGTGGTGTTTCTTACCAAGGGGGTCTGGGGTAATTACCTCCTGAAAATTTTGATGTCTTAGATGTGATTTTCTTAATTTGACTGCCATTAAGACCCTTTTTGAAGTGTTCAAAGCAGATAGAGGTAATCTTTGGAAGCAGTAATTATTGCAGTGCAAAATGGTTTAATTGTATTCATTCATTTGTGCAAATCTTATCCTCAGTGAGTGACCCTTGAGAGCTCTGAAGGGGTAAACTGTACATAACAATCTAAATAAAAAGTATCAATTGGCAAATTCTCTGACTAATAATTTGTCTGGCAGACCTGGAAAAGTGTGAAATTTAGGCAAAGCTGGCGGCAACATGTCTGTTATTGTTGTTGTTCGTTTTGCTCAGCAAGACCTGGGTCAGTTTGTCAAGTTTCCTTTTCTGGGTATGTGCACAATCTAGATAGAACAAAACAGTTTGGAAAAATTTACAGAAAAGGTCTGGAATTTTATATACATTGCATGCAGGACATGTTGGAGTAAGGTTTCTTTGATATCTCGTTGGCAATTTTTTCATAGTCTTTTTGTAAATATTTGATACAGCGTATTTGGTTTGTTGATACGGGGGGTAGGAAGGACAGTGCTTTTTTCTTTGCTTACTTAAGTTGAATATCACAGATGTAACTGTGACAAAATACTTGCCAGTACTTGGTCTTCCTCTGAGAAGAACAAAGTGCACACATTACACATGCTAATATAGTCCTCGGGCTACCCTGAATCCTAGCTGCTTGATAGTGTGGTTCCAGGAAATATCCATACCTTTAACTCCAACAGGTTTCTTTAATGTGTTTGAACTTCCTATCCACTTTGGAAATCCCAGTACTTAAACTTCACACTTGCCTTTAAAAATTTCCAGTGACTTTCCTTGTGTTCCATGTGGCCATTTCTCAGAACCACACATTTTTAGAAAAAGACAAATACATTAATTGATGGGTTGGAAAATGCAAATACATTAAATTGATGGGTTGGTCTTAATTTATATATTAGAATTTTCTTGTCTGCAGTGATTAAAGGGGGCAGTGAGAAAGATGAGTTTTCTGCAAAAAAAAAAATTTCTGTTATATGAGTAGTTTGGTGTTGCCAGAGAAATTCCCTTTCCAGTAAAGCTGTAATATATGTGATAGGTAAATTGGAAATATTTTTTAAGTGATGTGTATTAAGAACAGACCAAATACTAGATGTATAATTTTGTTTGATACACAGTTTGTATCTTAATATCAAGGTTTATCAGTATAATACTGTAAAGTGTTTTCCCTCATAAATAGAGTTACTTTACTTTTAATACTTTTCCACAAAGGATAGTTTTGATACATTACTTTTAAAACTCCCTTCATGAATAATTATATTTTATATTTAAAGGAAGTTTAATAATTTTGTTACATGTATTTTCTTAACATGAGCAGATTATTGTAATGGCAAGTTTAGAGTGGTTTTATTTAACCTGTGAAACAATATATATAGCCATTAGTGCATAATAGTCAAAACTAAACAAAAGAAAACAATGAAATTAGTGTGTAATACTATCTGAAAGTTTACTTGCTATTTCACCAGTTAAGTAAAACCGCTCTATAGCAAGTTAAAGATTTTGCATCAAAACTACTTTTTTAAGTCTTAAAAAAATTAAAGAATTGGTAATTTAAAATAATGCAAGGCAAAGAACTTACGCTGACGACTATGAGTATGGGTAATTTCCTTTGTATTTCAATGATTGCATTTTTAACCCAGATGCATCAAATCAGTGGCCATTTGTAATAAGTACCACATGTGATATTGCAATATTGAAGGAATGGATTCTGCAACATTGGCATATTGGATCTGGTGCATTAATTGTCTGTGCAAAACTATATTGCATTATATTGATTGACCGATTGTGAATAGCATGTGACATACGTATTCAAACAGTTGTGTCTGTGAAAAGATCTTGGGCTGCTTGGAAGAGCAATATTAATTATGTCGCACTGTATCAGGGCCATTCAAATTGTCGTCAGTTGAGTTCTGTTGCCTTGTTTTCAATAACTAGATGTAAGTTAAATATTCTTATCTAGAGCAGGATTTTCTATTTATTTAAAAAAAAAAAAAATCGGATCTATGTAACTCTTGTCCATTCAAAATGCATATTCTTGAAAAATTTGTCCAGTTTGAGCTTATGTTCTGTATATTTTTTGCTATTGTTGTCAAAAACTGTCAGTCTTGACAGCGCCTTTGTATACTCTTGAGTAACTGTATTTTAATATCAAGTCATTTCAGTATTTGCTGCCAGCTCTTTGAAATTTGCTTTGCTGTTAGGTAAAATTTAGAGAGAAAGCCCAGTATGCTGTTATTTTTTTAAATCACCGATTTTTTTCGTGTGTGGTAAAATGAATAAATAAAAGCAAAAATATGTACGATTGATTTCGTCGTCTCACATTGATGTTTCAGATAGTTACTTCACTATTGGTTCATTTCCTTTTGCAGTATCGTATCTGTTCCCTTTGCACTGAAATGCCGAGTGAAATGTAGCTGATACAATCCTTCCTGGAGTACTGTGGTACAGTTTGGCATACATTGCGAAAATTTGTAAAAATTGTTACGACGTTTGTGTTTTCCGGTTCAGATTCTCTTGTCTGCTTTCTACGATAGCCCATAGAAAACATCATAAACAGTTGCCCAGCTGTGCTGTGGTGGGGTAAAGCCCCGTGGCGGGGGGTACTCCCATAAATTTTTGATAGGGGTGTGCTGCGAAGGTTCTTAAACCCTGACCCTATTTAAGGATAAAGAAAACGAAAATTGATACCCTATTCAAGGAGAGAAGAACATGAAGAAGCGTTGGGTGACAATCCAAATAACAGCTAACCGCACACGGCAAAACACAAATCTTCATGCATCAGTCAATTCCAGCAGTGCCCATCCCCCACCCCCCAAAAAAATGTACTTGCCCGGGGGTTAGCCAGGGGGGGGGGGGGGTGGGGACACATGAGCCTGCCCAATGCCCTGGGGTGGGGACGGAGGAAAAGGGTAAATGCCCCGCCCCCGGGATCCTTCGTCTATCAACACAGTATATAAATGCAAGGGCGAGATTTCAAGTGTGATTCTGTTTCTTTTTATTTTGTTTTGAACAGTTGATGTTTCTTAATCCTGAATATTTGGTAATAATGCTAAAGACAATCCATCTACACATGTTTAATATTTAATAAACAATTGTGATTGTTTGTAGAAATCAAATAACTTTAAAACTCTATTTCAACCTTTATTAAACAGTTCGTTTAATCAATAAGTTTTTAGTTTAAAAGTGGCAACAAGAGGTAACAAAGCAAGGGACTCGTCCTGGATCCTTCCATCCACAAAAATGTGCACTTCAGTTCGAGTTTCATTTTCATTGAATGCATAATGAGTAAATAGTCGTATTATATCATTAAAATCACCACGTTGGTTGTTTTCGCTGAAGTCGTTGTCTTTATTTAATAGGCTAACATGAATGAAGAATATCTAGAATGAAGTAACATACCTTTAAAAACGTCCACCAGCTTGTCTAAGCCGTGACGAACTAACCAATCTTCCACAAACTGCATGTCTTTACCGATTAATTCCTCCATTATGGCACTTTCGCAAACCACGTGAACCACGTGTCAAATGCCCGGGAAAAATATGCCTGGGGTGTGCAAATGCCCAGTCCCCGGGCCGCGCTAAAACTGCAAATACCCCTCCCCCGGGACTGACAACATGAGCAAATGCCCCACGGTTGCCCGGGGGGGGGGGGGGGGGGGTGGATGGGCACTGCTGGAATTGACTGATGCATTACAAAATCGCTTTGCTACTAGTTGAACGGATAGTTTATAGTTTAAACAGACCATTTTTGTTTTGTTACGTCTAGTTGGGCATTTATTTTAGCTGATAGAATTTAGGTACCCTATCTGAGGATAACACCGGGAACACAATGCCAAATGGAGCAAAAATGATACCCTATTTAAGGACCGAGAACCTCAAAAACCATACCCTATCTCGCGGCACATACCTATATAGCCCATATACGGGAGTGACCCCCCGGGCCCCGTGGGGTAAAGCATCGAGATTTTTTTTTTTCAGAATATTTGTTTTGCATGTAAAGCGGGAACGCAAGTGGAAGCAAGTAGTCGTAAGTTGAACTTGCGTACAGACTTGCGTTGGCTGCTTGCGTTGGGTGGCCAAACGGTAGATAACTTAGCTTAAAAATAATAAAAGTTCAACTGAGGCCTTACACTACTGTAAAATGTCAAAAATGGTAAAATCCGAGCTTTCGCCGATCTACGGCACATCAGGGATAAGAAAAATATTCCGCATGAGGGTTATATATAGATGTAAAGTAAATCGTGTGAAAAGCGAGAGAATGTGGGAGTGAATGCATGAGCTAAATAATAACAAAGATATAAATATGAATAAAAATGAATGCTATGATCTAATGAGTGAGTGTCAAAGTACGAAGAGTCTCTAGATGTATTAAAATAATTATTAGAATAAAAGGTCCGCGAATTCGCTGCATTCTTCTCGGGAGTTGAGGGCAAGTTTGTATTTTCGAATGTAGAACGCCTCGAATAGTCGTAGATTTGCAGGGTCCTATTCAAGCGCGATGGTCTTGATATCGATGCCTTTGTGGACTTTGTTTTGGCACTTTGAAATGTGTTTCTTCACGGAGGAGCTGTCATTGTTTAGGTGTTCTCTTACTCGGTAATGGACCAAGCGTGCCGTGCTTCCGATATAGTGTTGATTACAGTTGTTGCAGGTGATTTGGTAAACAACGTTGCGTAATAAGCACAAATTGGTGTTGGAGATAGGACAGTTGGCCCTCGTGCATGTCCGTTCCGTGTTGTTCTGAGAGAGGGCTCGTCTGAGGGTGTATGACTTGTGCGTGACCCGTACTGGTATACCCTCTTTTCGGAAGATGTTAGTGATTTTGTAGTTAAGACGTTCGGAGACATATGGCATTATTATTTTTATTTAAAATGCTACTGAAGGACAACAGTCAACGTTTATGTAAACTTAGCTTAACTTCCGTTGACTTGCCTGCAAATCTAATTTCGACCAAAGTGAACGCAAGTCATCCAAGTGCGCGCACGCAAGTCGTGGCCAAACGTTTGGCCACTCCTGGCCACGACTTGCGTAAACGGAGACACAAGTTTTCAACTGGCGTCACTTGCGCCTTCGTTTGGCCAGGGCTAAAGCTTAGGGAGGGTTCATAATTTACCTTGATGACGGGGTGGGGGGGAGGGCGGGGAGGGTATGATGATGTCTAATATAATGTCTTCTCTTATATTGTTTAGAAGCCCGCTCCCCCTATTGACCTAGCGGAATTTTTTCTGCCCCTCCCCCTCCCTATTGGGTACCCTGAAAACCATGCTAAAAACCCTGACCACCCCTCTTCTAAAATGGCTGACACAAGTGCTCTTTAAGTCCGAACATTATGACATTTCATGACACTTGGTTTCTAATTTAGTAAAAAAAGTTCTCTAGAAGGATAAATGCAACTGGTATTTGCTACATGACCCTTTGCAGAGAATACATAAAATGGTATTAAAACATGGCTGTTTGGGTTGCCAACTATTTGTATTACTCGGCTATATCACTCACCCCCTAGCCAGAACCACGTACGTGACGAGGTGACTCTGGGCGAGGGCGAGTGAATGCAAATTCTTTCTAAACGGGGGTCTAAATTTGCAGATCCGAGCGGCACATGCCCACCCAAAACACAACCGAGCATCCCCACCCCCCTGGGTCCACGTTTGACAGGCTGCCTGTTAACCACGGCGATGAAATTATATACCCAAAGCAGGTGGATAGCGTTTTACAGCGTTATGCAAAATGCAAATATATTGCAGTTCTCCTGTGTGGGGTGATTATTTAATTAAAAGAAAAATAAGCTATTGGCCAGTCTTTCGTTGTCGCTTACGGAACGATGGGGGTGTATATACAGAGGTATTTTTAAAAACAGTCATGATTCATGGAATTTGAACCTTCAAACAGTTATATTTCTCAATTTGCATTGATACCGCCCTTTTAAGTCAGACAGCTGCCGTCCTTTTTACGATTATCTGGTCAGGTTTGAACTGTTTTGTGGCATTTTACCTTAAAACTTCATTATTATCATGGAAACCATAACTTGAACTAGCTAATATAGGTAACTGTAGACAAAGCGGCGCCAATCTAAATTCGACTCCTTCATTTTTGTGACTACCTTACATCGAAAACTAGGCTCGATTTCCGCCGATTCCTCGAGTCCTTTCTTCATTTTCATCTTCCAGGGCGGCACGGGCTGGAAATAGAGCCTTGCGTACTCTATTAACATGGTTTGAAGTTCTGCCCGCCAACAATAAACAACTCATTTATTTTAGCTTTGAAACGGCACTAGTCCGTCCGCTTGTGACTTTACATAAATTTCATGCCCTGCAGAAGTTGTTTGTTTCAGTAGAAAAGGCTGCAACTAGTTACAACTCTTTGTGGAAGCTTTGCGGAATCAAGTTGTAGAAAGTACGGTGGCTTGTTAGGGCCATCAAAACTACCTGAATGAAATTGTTGATGCGATAGAAAATGAACTAGAAGGAAGCGGCCGCTTAATTGGTTATCGATTAATGCACCAAAAACTTGGTTTGTCCTATGGTCTCGTTGTTGATAGGGAAACGGTGAGGGTTGTGATGAAAGCATTAGATCCTGAAGGAGTGGAAAGAAGGTCGCGACACCGTCTTGTTCGACGCAAATACCAGGCTGCTGGACCGAACTTTATCTGGCATATTGATGGGTATGATAAGCTTAAGCCCTTTGGCTTTTGCATTCACGGGGCCATTGATGGCTTTAGTCGCCGTATTATGTGGCTTGAAGTGGATCACTCCAATAATAACCCATGTACCATAGCAAATTACTTTTTAAAGTGTGTTCGTGGCATCGGAGGAACCCCAACAATCCTTAGAAGTGATTGTGGTACGGAAAATTGCTATGTCGCAGCTATCCAACGTTTCTTTAGAGAAGATCATGACGACCCGTTAGCCGGAGACAGTAGTTTTATGTACGGCCGTTCTGTTTCCAATCAAAGAATAGAAGCGTGGTGGAGTACTTTGAGGAAAATGGATACTGACTTCTGGATAAATTATTTCAAGGATTTAAGGGAGATAGGTTTATACAGTGATAACAATGTTTTACACGTAAACTGCCTCAAGTTTTGCTTCATGCCTTTAATAAGAGAAGAATTGCATCGTTGCGCAGAGTTGTGGAATTTACATCGAATACGACCTCAGTCTTCAAACCTTGATTCCCCGTCAGGGCGACCAGATGTCTTGTACTTTTTACCGGAACTAAATGGAAAGGTGAATCATGCTCATGATGTCACTTTAGATGACATCGAACTGGCAGAGGAAGTTTTTTGCGCCCAAGGTAGAGTGGGCATTGATAATAATTCTTTCAAAGTGTTTGAAGAGTTAGCCAAGATGATAATGGAGGATGAGAGCCTCAGTTCCCCAAGCAATCCAGATGAGGCTTTGCAACTGTATATAGATCTTCTTGAACATATCGAGGACATCATGTAAACCTAATTGTATTACCCACGTTTTTGTCATGTTCAAACAAAAATGACGGCATCCTGACCGTCATTGCAAGTACTATCTCTTGTTATTGGTGCTGGCTGCGTTCTTTTATAATAAAGGGGGATGACCCTTAACTACAAAATGGTTGCTCCTTTGGTATCTTGGGCTAAGTTTTTGGCCATGTTTGTTCGATTGGAGGTTTCGTTCACTTTCGGTGGTCATGACCATATTTGGTAAGTCATGTGACCAGAACACAAAAACCCTTAAAGCGTACACGTTACTTCCACGAATCTGTAAAATCTGTAGTATGGTTTTGTTAAGATCCGCGTTACTAAAAAGGTTATGAGGTCATTAAGTTTTTGTGACTTCATAGCTTTTTAATATCGATCGTATATTTGAACAAATCCATACTACAGGTTTTGCATCTGAATGTACTCTATCCTTTAGCTTTTGTTTCATCGGAGAAAAGTGTAAACTGTGTGAGTTTTAAGGGGTTTTGCGTTCTGGTCACGTAACTTACCAGATATGGTCATGGCTAACAAGAGTGAAGGCATCATCCAACAGAACAAACATGGCCAAAAACTAAACCAAGGGCATTAAGGGAGACCAAGATATGCCGGATAGAAGTCATCTACAGCAACCATTTTGTGGTTAAGTGTCTCCTTCCTTTAGTCATTTGCTGTTGACGTTATTGGCTATTCCGGTCCCCATTGCACCGATACCCAAAGCCAAACTAGCTATGTTGTGTATGTCGTGGTACATTTATGGCCCGGTCATCAAATTTTGAGGGAACAATTACAGTCAACTCTCGCCTTGCGGACACCCCACTATTATGGACACTCGCTATTACGGACAAAATTCAGATCCCGCCAAAAGAGGTTTGACTGGAAATGACTCCCAGTATTACGGACTCTCGCTATTACGGCCACTAAACGACGTCCAGAGGGTGTTCGCCATAACGAAAGTTGACTGTAATGTCAACTTTTCCTGATTTAGTTGAGTTCATATCATTGTTAAAATCAATATTCCACATGTTTTGAGGTTTAAAATGAAAAACAAAACACTTTATTTTTCTTTAATATTTTTTAACTGTAACAAGGCTTAACAGTGCATAACGCAACAGTGCATGTCAATAAAATCGTAAACTTAAAATACTTAAATATTTTAACATGTCTACTGCACTTAACATTAAAGCGCTTTACCCTTTTCCAGAGAGGATACTTGCATTAGAATGCTCTTTATAATGAAACGTCTCTGCATGATACCAGAACAACATATCTGGCAATACGATTATTATTGTTTTAGTACTTCATTTGAGTCCAGTCTCGCTTTAAAAACTTAAAAAAAAACTAACTTGAAACTACGGTACTAACATGCACATTTTCTTGGTTAAAAAACCGCTTCTCTCAAGCGTTCTCTCTGGGGAGAAAAGCGCAGAATTACTTATGAAAAAGAAAGCCTGGATGTTTTGCTTTTAAACTAGCGAGAATTTCCATGACTCTGCATTTTTCAATACTTCGTCCATTTGAGACTTGAAATCTGCAAAACTATCATACTCCCCGTTTCGTGAGGAATTTACAAACCTATAAGAGAAGAAAATTGATTAACTCGCTTAAATGGTCAAAGATGTCAAAAGTATAATTGTCGATTGAAACGACCGCTACGGCTGCTCTATTCTTAACAAAAACGCATACGTGAATAATAACCAAAGTCAAATCGAGGAAAAAGCGAAAGCAAGCAACACCACAGGCCGCCCAGGCTCCTGATAAGATTACTCGAGAACGTGACTCAATCGAGCGTTACAACGGTTTGAATTTATAAAGGTTTGTATGGGAGAAAACGGTTTCGAAATTATTCGCAAATATATGTACATTTTGAAAATAAAATCGACTTACCTCAATGCCTTGTTGTCTTTCTTGTTGTCATCTCGCTTCTCAAACCGATCTGACGCCTTTTTGGCGAGTTTTAGCTTTTTTGGTTTTCCACCGCTAAGAAGACTTCTTCTTAGCGGTGTTAAAATGCATCAAGTATTTTAAATAGCATGCGGTTCAGTGCTTCTGTAAGGTACTTAGTTCTTCCTCCTCTTTGTCTTCTTTTTCCAAGTTATCAAACGTTTTGATAACATAAATGTGCAACAGGTATGATTGATCTCACTCAAAACATAGTTATGCTCAAAAGTTCTGAACAATGCTTACAAAATTCGAGTGTGAATTTCTTTCAACATTACAATGGCTGTTTTTATCCTGTAAATACTTCTAGAAACTTTAAGCTGTCCAGGATGGATGTATAAATCGTGGAAAATTACTTTTATTCTCCGTTTGTGCAAACATAAACGGACATTAAAGATTCATGAAGTGTTATAACTCATTTTCCTACTGAAACGCCGACTTTTCTTTGAAATATATTCCTGTGGTCAATTTCGCAGCCAGTTGTACGGAAGCTAAAACCCAGATGAATACCTCAAAACAATACATGCCATAAGTGAAGATATTGATAACATCCCGAGATAATTTGCCTAACAAGATTACTATTCAGAGTTTTTTCATAGGCTGAGGCCGAGAGATGAAATCAGACGAGTTGTATAAGTCAACTTGGTCGGTCGATATACATCCGAAAGCAGCGACATCTTTGCCGCGAGTGACTAAAACGAAAATGGAAAACTTGCTGGAAGTTCTTGGAAGACGGTTCAAGCACTCTAAAGGATCAATTCAAAATTCGATCGTCCTTTTGATAGTTTATGGATTTGAGGAGTTCATAAGAACACAATTGCTCAGGTAAGCGCACTGTTGATAATCATGATTTCCCCTGCCATTTTAAAGGTTTCCCAAACTGCATCGACCTTTTACTGTGTGACAGTTTAAGGTGCGTCCACATGCGAGTTCGTGATTTCAAATGTCTTATACAAAGGAAAGAATCTTTCTTTCGTGAATTACTAAGGACAAACAAAGTAGTTTATTTGTTAGTCTGTAGTGAGAAAAAATTAAACCAGCGCTAAAAGTTAAAAGAAATTGAAAGTATATTCACAAATAAAGTCGAAATTTTTCTCTTTCTACTCGTTCCATTCTATTTTGTTTTAAAACAGAAATTCAACAAACCAAATCGCACATCTGGCCAATTTTGGATTTTGAGCGTGCGATATTGAATTAATTTACTTCAAAACAAAAGGGGTTAAACATCAATTTCTGAACTTAAAAACTACGAAATGCTGAAAAATTCATTGACGGAAGTTTCTGAACATTATAGAAATCAATGTTCGTTTTCTATACATTTCAGCTGGTCTATTAATTTTACCAATTTTACTGCGTCCTTGTGTTTTCTACTAAATCGAGAAACCACCGACCCATGTGGATTAATAATTGATTGCTGTTGAAAGAAACAGACTAAATAAGCTAGTGCTTAATAAGTTTTCGTTTTCCTCAGTTCACCTTTTTTCTCGTATGGTGTGAGAGTTTTAGCAGAGTAAAATTAAAGATTAAGCTTATTTATACGTTAGTCAAGTTGACTGTTTAACAATTAGACCCGTAGCCCGAAAGGGCTACGGGTCAATAGCCCATGAGGCGAAGCCGAATGGGCTATTGACCCGTGGCCCTTGAGGGCGAAGGGTCTAATTGTTTTAGTATCACCCAACTAGTCGGACAGAAAAAGCAATAATAAAGCTAGCAAATGCAAGTTGAAGAAAGATTTATTTAGGAATAAAACGAAAGAAAGCGTCGTGAATTTCGTTACTCGAGGACTATTACTAATAGTCCTCTAGTAGCGTAGCCAATCAAAATGCAGGATTTGCATTAGTCCACTAGTTGGGTGATACTAATTGGCTTTATTAGTCAAGTTGACTACACAAGCATCTTTAGGCCAAGTGCATGTTGTGATAGCGCAAATTGAATGAAATATTTTCGACGTGATTTATTTTGATTTGGTAGTGGATCCAATGCCACACGAGAAAAAAACTAGACGCAATAATTTTAATTTGTGAAAGATATCATAGTATTTGACGTATATTTGTAACACACTCATTTTCTGGGGTTTGTGTGGTCAAGCATCAGTGACTTTTTCGGAAACTAAATCAAATTGTCTCGTGTGTATCGTCTGAATTTGAATCATAGTTTCCCTCTTTTCGAGACGAAAAGAAACCAGCAACTCCTCTCCAAAAACACCCGAACATCCCCCGCTAAATTCCAATAAATTATCCAGTCTAAAATTGAATCAGCGAATAACACGTAAACTTAAGAGAGCGCGGGAAATATCTCAAAATCTATTATCATTTCAGCTTCAGAATTTGCATCATTTTAGGCTGAGGTTTTGCATTTGATTGAAGAAAAGAAAAATCTTTGCTATGACTGCAAAATTGCTTTCCAAAACCACATCAAATTAAGTTCGCCGTTCTTGACAGTGTGCTTTACACTTTGTGTAAGCCACACAAATGTGGCTCAACTTTCCATTGTGTGTTTTGACAGATGCCCCTGCACCAATTTCTTCATGTACAGCCTCGTTATGATGGTGGGCCCCGCCTTATTCCTTTTGGGCATCGGATTCATGATGAGTGGAGGCTTTTGGCAGTCTATACTGAAAACGAGTCGACTGCAACATGCCAAGGAGAGATGTAATTATCGTATGAAGTCACTGACAAGGCTCTTTCAGCCATTTCTCGCTCCGATGGCGTACATAACTATTGCTTTGATGAGGGGAGACTTTGTCGTGTGTTCCAGTTTAGGCTCGCTTTATGCATCGTGCTACAACAATAATCAAGACAAGGATATCCTACAAGTAAGAAAGAAACACTACCCACGTAGTTTCCAATTGCATTCAGTTGGATAGATTGACACTTAAATGATATTTCCTGTTTCTTCCCTGCCTTAAAACTTGCTGTTGGTTTGAAAACCAGCAAACGACGTGACCGTTTTTGGGAATTATCCCCTGGTCTTTTACTTTGTTTGTAAGCTCTGGTACTGAAGCGACCATTTAAAGCGTCGGTTTGTATTAGTCAGCACTTGTATAAAGGAATACATACACCTTATTTGATGGTTTAACATATAATACGTACGGATATTTAAACTCGTGAAATTTTAAAATACTTTATCACATTTACAGTAAAATAACATACTGGTCTAATTATTTGATTCAGTTCGGCTGGAAGCTCTATGTCTGTTTGATTGAAACGTCCCATAAGCCCTAAACTTACTGTTGATATCTCCTGCCTACCTCCACTAGAAACCAACCGAGGGAAAACTCCTGAAGGTCCACATGCAGTCCCAGATCCTTGGCTTTGGCATTCTGATCGCGGCGACTCTATTTTCGCTGGGCCTCGTTTGCATTCGGAGATGCTGTTTCGAAGATGATACACTTCCAAAGAGTGACGACTTTGATGAACTCGAGAAAGAGATACTCGGAAAGTTATTCCGAGAGAAACTACACCTAGCGGTGGAAGAAGACTTGAAGAAGAGAATAAACGACGCGTTTCAGATGAGAACCCACAAAGATGTGCGAGAATCATTTCACAAAGCCAAAGAAGCGCTGGCAGCTGTCAGTCATCTTGAGAACAGAAACGGAAGATACAACCGATTGGATCTTGACGATGACGAGACTGAACTGCAGCTTATGGATTCCACGCACCTGTGAACACTGTGATCAAGAAGTTAATTCTTTCTACTGTAAACTATATGAAATTTGTTGGATGCTAGAGATAGTCATGTGCTGTGCATTTTTATTTGTTAAGAGAAATTTCTTGTTCAGAGACTTTTTGGCAGGTATCTGCTCCATAGACGTTTAGAAATATTCAATAAAGCATGTCATAAATATTCATTTTGTAGTTTATTTGTCTGTTGAGATACTTTCTTTTTATTTTTTCTTCTTTTTAAAGTTGACAGACAACTGACTTGAAAAAAAAATTATTGTCACGGTTAGTATTTGCGACTTCCTCCTTTTTAGCGATTTTGTATCACGTGATGCAATTCAGCCAATGAAATCGCGCGAAAATTCACCGGTGAATGACAGTCGGGAACCAGTTCTTTCGACTCCCGTTGCCTCCGTCCGTCCCCAATACAACCAAGGGATTACTGTTCTAACTTGCGAGATACCGTGTGTAGTTAAGACGCGCAGAACCTTATGTCATGCAGAGCAGTTAAAAGAAATTTATGTTAGCTAGAACTTCGACAGTGATTTCTATTGTTCCATAAACGCGCAATGGTCCCAAGTTGGGCTACGATGTGAATCTTTGCTTACGTATATCAAGTAAAATTATAAGGCAGTTTTAAAGAGCGGGTATAATTTTTGTACTGAATACTATGACCCACAATTGATCCTGCAAACGAAGTTTGTCTTGAAGTTGAAGTTGTCCATGATCTGAGTTTATTGTGTAAATAACAAGCTGTTGGCGACAGAGTTCTTATCCGATGAGAGAAAAATGCTGTAGTTTTACTCTGGATTTAGTTAATCGACAGTAAAACAAAAAACAGTTCTAAAAACTCAAACCAAATAAGACAACACAGAGCTTACGCCATGATTGTGAGTGTAATGCCATAAACGCGTAATTTTGGTAAATGGGGGGAAACGTCGCGTAAGCGAATCACATGCAGTTACTTCTTGTTTTGCACCTGATTGGTAGCAAGGAAGATAACATCTATTTGGTTATTCTGTCATGCAGGCGCTCTTTGGGCTCGTCACATGCACTCGGAACGACCAGAAGGATCGCGACCTCTGGGGACGAGAATGCATTCCGAACTGAAAGGTGTTTTACGCAGGAGGATACGGATTGGTTAGATTAAATTGGCTAAATTTCGCTAGCCAATCGGAGCTCATCATGCTCAAGACTGAAAAGAAAGAAACAGAGTTTGCGTTTTCGGAACAAAAGAGGTGGCAGGAACTAAACTTTTTGAGTGTGCCAATTAAAAACCGAGCTTTAATTTTTATTCACGATGCAAATAAGACCAAAACAAACGTCAAACGGGCAGTCATTAAACCCGGGCGTTATGCCATACCACTTGATCTATAAGATCTGCTAGGTTGATGAAAGATAAAAATGCTGTAAGATATTTATACGTTTCGCCTAAAAGTTTACACGAATAATAAAGCAATTAGATACAGTATTCTTTGCTGGTTAAGATAAGCAGTTCAGAAGGGCGTTCAATAAATGAGCCATGTTTACATGTGTTTATACTGGCGCTAAACAAGTCTATTTCGTTCATATCTAAGGTCCTTATAAAGGGTTTCTGTCTCGATATTTTTCCTTGCAGACGGAGTATCAAACATACATTACCATTTCTCGTGTGTACGTTTACTCTGGATAATTGAAATGTAACTAAGGGCATTTTAATGTTTCAGCAAAAATGTTGTTTTCAGTCTTTCTTAGCGATTCATATACTTTAATTAAATATTTCGTATCCCATTGTGAAACTCTATGTGCAACAATTGCGTGATAGTAATACTGCTCAGAAAAGCAAAACAAAATATTGGAAATAAATTTGCGATAAAAAGGGCATCATATATTTATGAATTCTGTCTGCGAAATGAGCTGAATATAGTTTTGCTGTCACAGCATAGAGGGACTTCGTACGGCATAGCTTCAAATGATTGGTCATTGCTAGAACGATAACAGGGAGTTTTTGTGGGGAGAAACGTTTCTTAAAGTCTTCCTCGAAACATGTTCTGCCTTTAGGAAATTAAAAAGCCAAAAGCAGACCAGTTATTAAAGGAATCATTTATTCCACTCAGTTGCCAATAAATTTTACTTTCCCTACTCGGATCCCTTTGTGCAGTGCTCGACAACTAAGGTATTTTCGCATTTCGCATTTTTTTTTCGTAGGAGTTTGCAAAGATTCGTCAAATTCAACCCCACCTCTTCTTTCATATTTGCAATTTTCGATAAATTCAAATGTGGTATACCTTAACACAAACAAATGATCTTCAAAATAGATTATTCATCAGTTCCTGGTGTCAATTTATGCGAATGAATAAAGAGTTTTTGTGAATAGCCGGCGTAAAATGCGTCAAGTGCTGATCAAGGGATAAGTACAGACTCCCGTGTTAACAACTGCTACAGTGCTCGAGTGCATACGCATCGCCTTTAATGACGAAGTGGAGTCAAAATGGCTTTAAGTTAGGTAATTTGAACTGATCGCTCAGAAAACACTGGATCGCAGCGGATTGCAAAAGCCTCGTGTATTTGTCAACCGTAACCACACGGAAAATGTCAAACAAGTAAGTAAACACGCTTTCAATGTCTTATTAACGATGTTATTTTCTTAAGGTTAAAAATTACAATAAATAGCTGTTTGAACTCCATAACATTACGTGGATGCTGAACGTCTTTCTTGCTACTGAAAAATACCTTCAGGGCCAAAAAGCCAGTATGAAAGCCAGTATCGTTCGACATAATAAAGATTCTAATTTGAGGCAATTATCCTTAAGAAATAATGTGTATTCAGGTACTAGGCAAGCAGCTGCTTTGAGGAATGTGCAATTAAGATTTTCAGCTACCCCTTAAAACTCCTAAGCTTCATTCATTGTTTCGCCTTACTGTCTTTTGACTCTTTTCAGTATTATTGACAAAAGGATGTGACTATTCATGTGAAAATACATATAGTTACCCTTATTTTCTAATTTTAATTGGTATTATTTAAACAGAAGTGGAAACCCCCCAAACGACTTCCTATGCAATCAAACAATAATTTGGGTTGACAGCTCATTCGGTGACTGGCTGTATAACATATTGTCGCAGAAACACATAAGGGCTGAGAAACACACGAGAAGACAACATGCATAAATTGAAATATTCACTGCATTAATTCGTAAACAGCTGTCACTTTTGGAGCATGCGTTGTAGAGCATTACCGTGATAAACACGCATAGTTAAAGTTTGCTGAGAAACAGCAAAATCGAAACTGCCGCGCAGTGGCGAGTTCGCGACAACAATAAAATGGATTCTGCACCAGCTGAGCCATCTTGCCAACAACGATCGCAAAGTGCATCTGCCGCTCCAAGAAGATCCATATTCCGGGACCTACTTGCTCCTAGCGACAGCGAAACAAGGTTTGAGGAGAAAGTAGAATTTGTGTTAATCAGTGTTTCGTGTATTTATGAACTTCTGCGGTTATCGCTAAGACGTCGGTGTTACAGTCAAACACGCTCTAATCTCGCTTGTTATCTTGAGAACCGATTGGGAATATTTGAATTTGGAAAATTCCGCATTCGAAAACATTTTTGTTTAAAATAAACCTGAGTTGCGGCCAAGTTTCGTCGCGTCCTGAAAGAGGTATTCGAAGTGATAGTAAGTGATAAAGTGATAATGGTTAACGACAGTGTTTAGCAGTAAACGTTGTACATAGTCTACTAGAGCTCCCGGTTCGTGCTTGGCCTATCGCCCATGTTTTTACACAGCAGATATCTTAATTAAGTGTTAATACAATATTTTAGAATGTCGTAGCTATTTCTACAGAGCAATCGCCCACCACACAACTTGTACATCCCTATTCTCACACTGAAACGCCTTGAATATCCAGAGAAGCGCACATACACTATTTCTTATAAATTCTTTCCGATGCAAATCGTTGTCATTGAAGCCAGTATTAGTCTCACATAGATATTATTAAAAAATTTCATATGAGGCAGCTGCCTGTCATATATTTGAAAACTCGCGCAAATTGTAAGAAAAAATAATCGCTTTTATTTTGTTAAGTCATTGGAAGTGACTCACTTCCTAAACAGCGAAGGAGCATGGCTTGTTCAGTTCCACTTTGAGGGCAATAGCCCAGCAGGCAAGGTTTACACACCACTGATGTTTTTGAAGCTTTCAAATTAATAAATATATGTTTTCGCGATCTGTTTTGCAGCCGAAGGCGTTGTTATCAGATAAAACGAGTCTAAATTTGCTTAGGCTGTAAACCGATCTCTAGTCATCCATTTTTGATATTTCCGAGGTTACAAATTGCAACAATTGCACAATTTTATTTACATCATGAACAAACGAAAAACGTGGAGAATTATTCAAAACGCGGAGTTTGAACAGCGCGACGCTTTTCACTAAAGAAAATTTACATTGTAATTTCTGTAATTTACAAATCATATAGTCTCACCGACATTAATTTCAGCCGGCGTCGCGTTGACTGAAGATGCTATGATGAAGACAATTTTTCCAACGAGTTAACCTGTGTGTGTGTGCTGAAATGATAGAAATTTCTGAGAAAAAAATTACCTTAATTTTGCGTACAGTCCTCAGATACGCAATAAGGCAGACAATGATTAGAACGAAATAGCGAATATTAGTGCTGCTTTCATTAAAATGACAGAGAATCACTAAATATGCGTAGCTTTTGACAGAATTTCGTACTTTTTGTCGTGATCTTGTATCAGGTAAACATTTACACTGGTTATAACTCGTGACTTAACCTGCCTTTAGGTTGACAGCAATTTTTTTTAGTTCTTTTTATTATTTTCATTAACTATTCCCGCATCAAAGGTGTTTTAGTGTTTTTTTCTCAGCTGTTGCGGGACGCATGCACGGCGCTGCTACAAATCTCACCCAGCAGAGTTTTTCAAATCTCTTTAATTTACGTCCATCGACTTGGAAGAAAAACCGACATCAGAGCATTTCTAAGTTTGACGCACTGCAAGACAGAAGGTTTTCCATATTTCAGACTTAAAACGAGACAATAAAGTATACCTCGTTATTAAATGCGTCAGCAAGGTGGCCAATCAATATGGTCAACTACATCAACGTGTAAAAGTCTTCAATTTAAGCAGCTTTGGCTGGGAGGACGTTTTATTGTTTATTGTTTTATTGGGGAGGACGTTTTATTGTCCCAATGCAATCATAACATACTCTCTTCTAGACGATCAGGGACACTTCGTTCTATCTTCCGCCAGGCTAAATTTTATGTCAGCAAACCATCTCTGGATTATGTGGGCGTAATCGCCGCGATTCTGAGAAAAAAAAAACACAATCCTTGTCAATAACCATTCAGATCACCAAAACAACACAGGATGACTTGACAGCTAACAACGGTGGTACCGGCAAAACAACTCGCTCTCTGCTTGTCGAGAAGTTCTTTAATCAGCCCCCTGTTGAGCGTCACTTTAAGAATCAAACTTTAATGAACCTAAAAGCCATCACGAACTACAGGAAATGTTCCCTCCCGCCGATAAACCAGGCTGTTGAAGGATTTAAATGGGAAAAAATTTGAATACTGTAATCGCTATTCGCTTTAAACACTTAAAAAGTGTTGCTTTCAACTTTCGATAGTTGTTATGACTGCTGAGGGTTTTCCCGCACAGACTGCTGTTCTGTGACTGTGAAATTACTTCTCGGCCATTAGGGTAATTTTCAAACTGAATGTCTTAAAATAAAAACCAAACATAACACGTCGAACCAATGATAGCTCGACGCAAATACGCATGATCGACGCCAAGCGCGGGAAAATGAGTGCCTGGCTAAGTCGCAAGATGTTTTGCATCTGATTGGGTGAAACGAGTTTTGTTAAACCAATCATAGTGCGGACATTTGTTGCTCGCTGCTCGATGCGTACGTCCGGTCGTCTAGGTTTCTTCTCAGGCGATATTATTAGGAAAAAAAGAGGAAGATTATTTGAAGTTTGTGTGACGTCGTATCGAATCACGAGTCAGTCACAGACACCCCACCCTCCTAATGTATTTTGCCTACAAGCTTTGATTAGCTTACAACACTATCCTGACATTCTGAACGTTTTTTTGTAAAATTTACGACTCAGTTGTACAAAACAAATAAGAGCTAAAGGTGATGTTACGCGAGCAGATTTTCAACGGCGATTTTTAATCCATGTTACACCTGCGAGCTAGACATTAGATTCAATACATAATCCAACTTCGATCCCAGGCCCTCTCTACTTTCCTCCCTTGTCGAGGACGAAGAGACAACGAGAAAGGAAAAGGAGAGAGAGCATGGGATCGAGGTTGTACATAATCTCGTTCGTTTGCTTGCATCAATTCTGTTGCACGTTCTAGGAAGTTCGATCATATAACCACTTAAGATGCTCCACTGGCTACCTGTCCCCTACCGTATAATTTATAAGATTCTCTTCCTGGTGTATAAAGCTCTCGATGAAGCAGCGCCTTGCTACATCATAGACTTACTTTATTATCGCACCTCTCACCGAACATTAAGAGACACATTAAGATCCTCTACCCAACACCTTCTGGCGACTCCTAAAGCTAAAATAAAGACAAATGGAGAGAGAGCGTTTGCTGTGGCGGCGCCGAGACTATGGAACACGATCACACTCGAACTAAGATCTAGTGTTTCCACTGACGTTTTTAAACTGGCATTAACTTTTTAGTTTTTAGATACATTTTAACTTATCTTTCTAATAATGCTTTTTTCATTTTTTTCCCTTCATCTTTAATATTTTTATTTTAAAGTGCCATGGGAAATTAGTGGATTTGGCGCTAGATAAATGCCTTTATTATTATTATTATTATTATTATTATTATTATTATTATTATTATTATTATTATTATTATTATTATTATTCAATCTGACACACGACACGACGCAACTGCGCATGCTCGGTGATTTGGACCGATCTTACTACAACCAGTTTCAAAAAGGGTTGAGACAGTCTTGGCCAAGAATGCCATTTAAGATATTTTCACATTGTTGCCTTGCGTCGCCCCTTTCCCCCTGATCAATGTTGTCTTTTAGGCAGCAACTTTCAAATGGGGAGGGGGGTTCAGAATAAGATTTACATGTTTATTTTTGGAGCGAGGGCATGTCTTTGAAATACGAATATATATATAATTTTAGGGTGAGTGTCTCATCAATTTTGAAACTGGTTGTAGGTCCAATCTAGTCCGTAGAGGCAGCGATCCTTCTGGGATCGAGACCTCTGGGCTAAACCGAAAGCCCACCAAAAAGACGACCAAATTGTTTGGCTGTTGAAAAATTGTTCATTTCATCCAAAATCTCCGACGCACGCGCACAATCAAACCGGAACCAGAAATAGTTCCGGTTTCTGAATCGCCCAGAGCTGTTGCGTCTCCCGACCGGGGAAGCAGACCTTGGGAACGAGATTGGTCTTGGTGGTTATAAATAGGCCGTGGACTACTTTCCTATACAGGAAAAGATCAGGAGTATCAAGGAATAAGGAACCAAAGAAAGAGTACGCGCATGCAAAGCAAACGTTGCAAGTTAAGTTATTGGACACCTTGTGATTGGACACTTTGTTATCAAAAATATTGCGTGCTTAGAAACAATCAGATTCGAGAATTTTGTGATTAGGATTAAATATGTATGATAGCGCTGAGACTCTCGACTATCTCTGCGAGGAATACATTTGATCGCGCGAAGACAATGCCTGTTTGCTCAGACTCAATGGTCATTTCAACGCTGACGAATACCCGGGTAGCATTTATCACAATGAGCGAGGAAGAACAAACATTTCATGACACTGTTGCTAACCTATTAAAAACAAACGTCTCTGATCGAGCGCTTTTCCCATGCAATTTTAGCTATTTTATTCCGATAATCGGCTTTTCTCTTTTATACACAACAAAAGCTATTTATTTGACAGGGGGATTACTGCCGCCGGGTACAATTTTAGCCGATTTTCGCTACAATACTGTTGTTGACGCAATTTTCACGTTTACCTAAAATAACCTATACGTCATACAGGAAATTTTGATCATTTGATCCGTTGCAAGAAATAAAACTGGCATTAAAAATTTTCATTTTCGAACTAGCGACAGTCTCAGTATGATTTTCAGTTTTAAAAACAATCAGGCACAATAAAAAGTAGAGTAAAATAATGAACTGTCTCTCTTTTATGTTAACTGAATACACGCACTATACACTCACAACGACAGGTAGGTATTTCCAAGACTAATTTGTGAATATTTTAAAAGGCGAAAGGACTGTTGGTGGGACGTTCGCCTGCGATTTTTATTCCTATTTGCTGAGTGCTGTTGTCTTCCCCGAGGGGTACAAGAAATAATTGTGTTTACATCAAGAATATTAGGAAAATATATAAGCTAAGTATATACTCCCATTGTGGTCATAAGCACGAATCAGTAAGATATGATAATTTGGAGATAATCCTCTCCT
Source organism: Meandrina meandrites (assembly GCA_963693305.1). Classification (NCBI taxonomy): domain Eukaryota; kingdom Metazoa; phylum Cnidaria; class Anthozoa; order Scleractinia; family Meandrinidae; genus Meandrina; species Meandrina meandrites. The sequence goes on from OY855904.1 coordinate 16,936,034, forward strand.
TTCTCATTGCTCCGTAAATTAATGGTTTCTATGGATAAGAACCACTCTCTATCATTTTCATTGTATTCAGAATATTCTTTGGTCTGAACCCAAAATCTTTTAATCCATGAACTTTGTTGGTACTTGTGGACAATTACAAAAAAATATAGTTAAAATTTAAGCAACATTTCGCTTCGAGATCAAATTTTTAGTAATACACAGGCGGCGATTATAAAGCCCTTGTGATAAAAATCTTCGTTCTTTGGCTTTAAGTGACGGCAAAAACACCAAGACAAGTAATTTTTCAAACCAGCGTTATTTGCAAGTATTATTAATAACTTTTGACAAATGTATTCGTAAGAAGAAGGCAAATCACCTGTCCGTCTGACGGTCAGCTTGCAGTCTAATTGGTCGAATTTACAAAAGGAACCCATGCAACCGCTGGAAACCCTTCGAGCGTCATATTGTCCGTATATTGCTGATCAATAATATATGCTCGCTTGCAAATTTCATAATTCCTCAGATTAACCGAAATTTGCAAGATGGCAAACGGAATTACAGCGAATCGCCAATCTTCTGACGATGTTCCTATGTTGTTTCCACCTCTTCCTCCCAGTTTAGCAAGCCATCCAAGGTATCGTACAAAAAACAAACCACATCTTGAACATGTAAAGCGCCTACATCCCGCTACGTGGGTTGGAGTTTAATATGTTATGATGCGTTAGTTCGCGTGAAGACAGGAACCCATATACAGCACCATAAGGTGACTTTCCCTTTACCCAGGAAGTTCTTTTCTACAAAAAATTGAGTCGGGCGGTCATCCACTTAAAAATATCGCCACTTGATTCGAATTTATATTCTATACCTATATCTTTATTTGCAAGCGCGACATTTAATCGAGATTCGTATTTTCAACACATGCACAACACATTCACAAAATGTTCGACGCATAGTGTATTGTTTGGTCTCTCACAGCAACACAACACTGACCATGCATGTCATTTTGATGTCGACTTATAGCACACTACTGGCTCTCTTTTAGATAAAGGTTGCATTGTTCTGGCGTTCGAAAACATTTCGTAAATGCCTTGGACCTTTTTACAAGGCAGATGATAATTTATAATAATTTATCGTTTCATGTTTTCATGGTTTTATGTATGTCTGAAGTTATCATCTGCGCCCACGAGTTCGGTGTTTTTCTGGATATAAAAAACATTTTTGATTTAAAGATACCCAGTGCTATATGTCATACCGTTTTCTGTTCGCAACTTTATTTTCAAATGATCATCATCCGGCGTGTGTTTTGAATCATAATACGAACATGAAACCGAGCAGGGTGTAAGTGAAGGTGAATTATGAATGACACTATCATCAATTGTTTAACACTGTATTTCGATTCAGTTCAGTACATTCCAAGCGGAAAGCATGCTTAGTAACCGAGAAGGACTACTGAAACCTTACAAGTGATAATGAGTTTAATGTTTTGACAACAAGAAAGCGGACTCGGTCATTTTAGTGCGGCCTGTCCGAGAAATTTTATATGTGTGTGTAAACAGTCGACATATTAAATTTATAACCAGGAAGATATTGAGATGCTTTGACCAACAGAACAGAGATCTACCGCCAAAATTATTTTATTTTCGTGTGAATTTTCAGAGCTGCGACTGTAATTGTTTATTTTTCATTAACTCAAGCGAACGCTTATAACGACAAAGTTAAACAGAAACGGAAAACAATTGAAATTAGCCGACAGCAAGCCCACAACACGTCAGTTAAACAAGAGACAGCTTAGTCTTTAGCCAGCACACCTGTTACGCTTGATCAGCATATAAATTCTTTTTTTCTGTTGTGGGTATTTTTCAAACGATTCTGAAAATCACCTTTGGGAGAATTAAGTTTCAAATCAACAACACACAACACACTGGTTAAACAAGTGACAACTTAGTCAAAAAGCCAACACACCTGTTAAGCCTGATCAGCACTGATATAAATTCTTTTTTCTGCCGTGGGTATTTGTCAAACAATTCTAAAAATTACCTTTGGGAGAATTTAGTTTCAAGTCAACAGATAATCTAAAGTTTTACTCTCAACACCTAGTGACTATTTGAATTTTACTAAAGCACAGAGAATTTGATATTGATCACCGATGATTTCTAAAAGGGCATTCAAATAAAAGTGTCAAGAACCAGTAAATGGCTACAGGTTGATTGTATGCTCACCATGTGTACATAACATTGGTCATACCCGTATCCTGAAGACGTGCTTCAGGAAAATAGTCAAGACGTCTGAACAAAAATTGATTTTTTAGGTTGACGTTTGACAGTGCTTTTTCCATCATTATAAAAAAGTTATTCATGCAGAAGACAGTTTGATACCCGTTCCCTGAAGACGTGCTCCAGGAAAATACTCATGACGTCTGAACAAAAATTGATTTTTTAGGTTGACGTTTGACAGCGCTTTTTCCATCATTATAAAAACGTTATTCATGCAGAAGACAGTTTGATACCCATTCCCTGAAGACCTGCTCCAGGAAAATACTCATGACGTCTGAACAAAAATTGATTTTTTAGGTTGACGTTTGACAGCGCTTTTTCCATCATTATAAAAAAGTTATTCATGCAGAAGACAGTTTGATACCCGTTCCCTGAAGACGTGCTCCAGGAAAATACTCATGACGTCTGAACAAAAATTGATTTTTTAGGTTGACGTTTGACAGCGCTTTTTCCATCATTCTAAAAACGTTATTCATGCAGAAGACAGTTTGATACCCGTTCCCTGAAGACCTGCTCCAGGAAAATACTCATGACGTCTGAACAAAAATTGATTTTTTAGGTTGACGTTTGACAGCGCTTTTTCCATCATTATAAAAAAGTTATTCATGCAGAAGACAGTTTGATACCCGTTCCCTGAAAACGTGCTCCAGGAAAATACTCAAGACGTCTGAACAAACGTTTGACAATGCCTTCCTATCATTATAAAAAAGTTTATATTGATGCAGAAGACAGTTTGATACCCGTTCCCTGAAGACGTGCTTCAGGAAAATAGTCAAGACGTCTGAACAAAAATTGATTTTTTAGGTTGACGTTTGACAATGGCTTTTCCATCATTATAAAAAAGTTATTTATGCAGAAGACATTTTTTACCCTAGGATATTAATTTAGTCTCGTATATGTTTAATGTATGCGACCCGAGAGAGGATAATCTACCTCAGTTGATGCGACGTGTTAAGAAATGAAAACAACCAGTTGACATTTTCATTTCCATCTTTCGTCTTTGTAGAGAATCTTATGTACACATTTGTCATCTGGAAACGTGCAAGATCGTAGTTCCACTCAAGAAAGCCAGTTTATCCGATAACGCGGCACTCAATTCACTACCGCTAATGGATCATATCGTCTTCTTAATTTGCCTTTTTTCTAATAAGGCGAAACCCTTTTCTTAAATATTTAATGCCCTCAGAAACTTGATCTCTTCCTGAATCTTTTGATAAGTCACGTTCTTGATAAAAACAATGTCTTGGCATGTCAATTTCCAAGTTTTTTAAAATTAATTTTAAGCTCACCGACGTCAAGAAATTTACGAATTGAGGTTCACTGCACTTTTGGAAAAGAAGTAAATTTTCAAGCCCGTTGTAACACAGGTAGCCCAAAGTCGATATATGAATATCTGTTGTATGTTATTATGCAACACTCGAAATACAATGATTGCCATGAGGAGAACGGTTGTATTAAAACAACCCTGAAAAAATCAGCGAGTTTGGATTAAAAAAATCATCTTACCTCGCCTCAGTCGTTTATCTTTATGTTTCTGGTGAGGTTTCTGGGTCAATTTGCTGCCATTTACGCGGTTTTTAATTCCTCTGCTTTGCTCTCTGTCAAAGTAGAATAACTAAAATCCGTTAATACAAACGTTCTCCTCTTACAAATCCTTGGATTTCGAGTGTTGCATAATAACATACAACAGATGTTCATTTATCGAGCCTGGGTTGCCTGTGGTTTTAAACCTCGCACCAGCTGTATGAAAGGCAGGCTAATAAAAATATCGGTTATTATAAATTTTGGTTTTACCTCTTTAGGGAGGCAAGGGGGTGGTTGGTTTGTTGAATTATGTGGTGAGCGGTGCAGCGTTGAAACCTAGTCGCGGTCACTGCATTGTGTTATTGGGCAAGACACTTTACTCTCAAAGGGTCTCTCTTCCGGCACCCAAGAATATATAAATGCGTACCGGCGAAGTATGACGTGTTCGCTTTTTGTCACTAATTTAGATCTAACAACGCATTAGTTCATGCCCACTATAGATATCGAGGCATATTACGTTGTTATTTCTTTTGCATCGGTTGCGATTATTACCCAGATGGTTACTGAAAACTTAAAAAGTCACAGCTCAAAATTAATATAATTCATTAAAGGAGATAGAAGTTCCGTGGAAGACGAAATACGTTACCTAACGTGAATCAAACCTATTCACCTGGCGCTGAATTTCCGTGATTCTTAAAAGTACACGTATCTGATCCGAAAGACGATTTGCGTCAATTGATTTTTTGTTTGAGTAGTTTAGAAGCTGTGGTTCTAGCAAGAATTGAAGTATAATAGTCTCTTCAATGTTTTTTTTTTAGTAAAACTAATCTTTCATCAGAAGCAAAACTGACTTTTTCGTCTAAGTGCAGCACGCGTAGCACGAACATATGAATTTTTTACACCGCCCCGTAAATTTCGATATAAATTTTTTCAATTCACACTGAGAAGGAAAACATACTAAAAGGAATAAAGAAACAACCTTTTCACACTGTGCGGTTATGGCTTCACTAATTTATATATTTTTCTTCATTGAAAAGACAGTGAAAGTTGAATTGTTGTTTACGATAAAGTTCCCCTGTGTTGCCACGAAACCAAAACGCAAAAATTTTCACCTGGCAGTTTATTTTCATATCCTCAAAATAAAAAACCCATGATCTTCTAGATGATTGCTCCCACTTCATTTTCTGCGGTGTTTTAAATGTCATTCAGTTTTCATGAGAACATAGTTTAAAAGTCTGCTCCCGGAAAACAATATTTTCCCTGCAATTTCTCCGAAAAAAAAAATAGTTGAAGTAAAACGTTTAGTGAAAAATTAGTTTCAATTTTTTTCAATGATTCCAAGTGAACTAAAAGAATATTTTTAATTTTTTAGTTGTCATTCTCTCACAGATTAGGTTCTCTACAGACAGGACACTGATGAATAATAAATATTTCAGCATGGTTTTCTCTGTCGATTCAGGAATCATGTCCCCAGGTTACGACCATTTTATGTTTTGATCTCAAAGACCCCGTTGGATTGTTTTTGTATTATTATGGGATTATAATACAGTGCATAATAACGTGAAAAACTTAGGAAACAAAGCGTTCTTAGTTTTTCTTGATTAACCGCAAGGCACCCCTGTGAAACTATTGAAAACTACTTTTTGACCGCCAGAAAAGGCGCCTGTCTTAATTAAAATACGGGCACTATATTTCCGCAAAATTCGGTTATTAGTGAGCGGCGACTGAATTTTCCATAACCACAGCGGTTGGCTCCTTGGCAAGAACTATTGATTTTCGTTTTGTGGACGTTTGAATTAAGTTATTCATAAAGCTTAAAATTTGCGAAGCGCAAAATATGTGGTGTTTACTCTGCCGATGGACTTAATAATTCATGAATCTTCAAAGTATTTGACGAGGGCTGAAAACTGTAGTAATGATGTCTACTGGCGTGGGCTGATTTTACGCTGAAATAATTTTCAATTCCGTGAAGGCGTTGAGAAGTTTACGCCGATATTTTTTGGCCTCGCTGGATTTTCCCGCGAAAAAAACTAAAACAAAAACATCAACGACATTGCGCATGACTGCAGAGTAGAAAAATATGGCGACGAGCGGAGGGAAGAAAGTTAGAATAGAGACTAAAGTGAAGAATTCCCCCAAACCGGTCGCTATCACTACAGTTGCGAATGAATTCGATTCTCTTGTACCTAGGTATCGACTGAGGGATCTTCTTTCGTCAGATAAAGGCGAGGACAAGGAAAGGTAGGCGTTTAATTATCCTTCTTGACAGCTCATACGCAATGAGATTATTTGTTTTCATACGAGCCGGTTCTTTCTATCGTGTCAAAAGAGCTCTTATCTGCCCAGTTTGCTGCAGTGAATTAACCATATAACTAGCTTGCTTTATTTCTTGATCGCGCTAAATGAAAATCGGGGGAAAAAGAGGAAAATATGGTTTTTGCGATGTAGTGTACTCGCCCCTTCATTGCAATCGGAAATTTATAGTGATGAGTGTACCATTTTTAGGTTGTTTAGCAGCTTCTTAAATCGTATCTCAGTTTAATATTTCAGAATATTGCCAAACCCTTTCTTTTTTGGGGGCCATTATACACTTTGAATAAAATTGGCGAATTTGCGGTAATTGTTTTCTCGAAACCCTTAGTTGCCAATGGTTGTGTTTAAGCTTTGAAAAGCTTTTTTAGCCGCTCGCTGTGGCCAAAACGAAATAAAAAAAAATATATTCTCCCATTGTATTTTAATAGCTCAAGGATTTTATTAGTTTTAAGCTTAATACCTAGTCATCCTGGAAAACTATTAAAGATTAACATTTTGGGGTTTGTTTACGTTGAACTGCATGTATGAAGTGTTGAGAACTCTCACTTCCAAACACGGCAGCTGCCTGTAAGGTATTTTTACCTTAAAGTAATTTGCTTCATTAATTTTGATGTCGGTGGATCTGAAATTGTAAACTATCAATTTTTGGCGATATTCGAAAGGTTGTACTTTTTTAATAGTTTGGAGCAATTAGAATGAATTGGATTGGCCATATTTTTATTAATTTTAGTGTTATGGAAAGACGATTTTGCAATTTAAATAATTTGGTCAACATTTCATTCACTATGGGCTCAAGTTACATATTAACTTCTTTTAATGCAAATAATGTGTAGAGATGTTTTTCTATTGAGGTACGGTGTGAACTGACAGGTTTGTCGTTACACTCACTGATTGTTGCTTTATGATTGATAACTGACAAAAGTTTGAATTTAAATTAGACTATAATTACCAGCAAGAAATTTTACTTAAATACTTCTGGATGAGTTATGATTGGAGGAGGTTGGCTATTTACCTGCTTAATTAATAACCAGAGTGGTATAATTTTTGTCAGTGTTGATTCACCTCAAATTTCAACCTGCTGATTTTAAAACAGGAATTGAAGCTCACAAGTATGCATAATTGTGAATAATTTTTAGAGACTGTAAAATTCTGTTTAAATAATTAGGGTTCGCAATCTTAACTGGGCTTTCCTTTCCAACAGCAAAAAAAAAAAAAAAAAAAAAAAAAATGATAAATAGCAGCTATTTAAGAAGGGTAATTTCCAGACTGATCAAAAGGGAGAACTAATAATATTTCTTTGAATAAATATTGTAATAATATCAAAAAAGATATGGTAATTAATCACCTTAGGTACGCCATTATTATTATTGTATGTACATCAAGATCTCTAAAATAAAGTGTCTATCTTTTAATTAAAATATATTTCCCTATTTATGACCCATTTATTTCCACACACTCTGATTGGATAGAACACATCATATGATACAAAATAGAATGATAGTACCCTGTCTGATTAGATATCTGTCACCTGATTTCTAGAGAAGCGCAAAAAAAAAAAAAATTAAAAAATTAAACAAATAAATTTATCACCCTTTCAGGTCTAACTTAATAATCTAATCACTGTGTTAAAAAATTATATTACATAAACCAATCAACTTGCATTTATTTCACCAGCAATTATGCCATCATCATCACTGTAGGGTTTTTTTCCTTTTTGCTACAATTAAGGGTGTTAGGATTAGGGTTAATCAGAGGGTAACAAATAAGATTGTTTTGCTGGACTTTGAAAGGTACTGTCCTCGGCTGAAAGTTTTCCCTCAAAATTTCGCAGTTGCTCTGAAGGCTTTGCTTCTCAGGCCTGCAGTTGTTCATTTTTTCTGACAATTTTTCAGCCTCAGCATTATCATTCATACACCTTACTCCAAAATGGCGGGAAAATTTACTCTTTTGTCTTCATGTTAATTGGCCCTCATTGCCTCGATTGCATCTGCAGAATTCAAAAGAATCTTTGGCTTAAAACGAGGCAACGAGGGCCAATTAACATAAAGGTAAAAGAATAATGTATTTTCCGCCATTTTGGAATAAGGTGTATACTGGCTGCCCAAAGAGGTTTACTTTTTAAATATGCTTTCTTTAACTGACTCTGCTGGCCAACATGTTCTCAGGTAACTGTTTAATTTTTTCAGGGTGCGTGTTGAGCATTATGTTCACGACAAGTCATTTAAAGAGAGAGTTAAATTCTATTTTGTAACTGATCAAAGATCTAGTAAGTGTAACCACTGAATGTATTATTTATAAAACAAATCTGTTTAAAACCTTTTTAAACTAAGTTGAATATAAAAAGTATGTTTTTAATTTTTTTTATGTTTATACACATGAATTGAATTGAAGCAGTAAAAATTAGCTTACTTATGAATAATAATTATAAACAGAGCTTAGTAAACTTTACTGTTGCATAATTATTTAGTAAAGAGATTATTAAAAGCAAATTTTCTAAGTCTCTTGAAGTAATTATAATTCCATCATTTTTTTCAAATTAGTCGCAGTTCACCATCTGTTTTTTTGACGAGTACATTAATTTTAACCCTTTCTGATTATGACTTGGTTGAAAATTAAAAGAACAAAATAAGAATTCTGAATATCACATACATGTAAATTAATTTTAGAAATGTTTAACTATGTCACAAAATGGCACATCTCAAAATTAATGATTGAACTTATTAAATCTTTTAAATTTTTTTGTTAATTAACATAATATCAGTCTTTTCACCTTAAAATCAATATTTCAAGCTCTTTCATGTTTGCTTAATAATTAAAGTATTTAAAATTGGTTTTGTGCATCATGAAAAATATTATTATATATATAAATATATTGTGTCATAGCTCTGTATTAAGTAATTTCCATAAAATACATGTTTAAAATTTGTATATCTTAGTGAAAGTCTAAAATCATAACGTCAATCTGTTTTCAAGTTTTGCAAGGTATCTCAAATGTTATTTATCCTGCTAGGTATAAGATGGCAGATATTTTGCTTCACACTGAAGATAGTGTCATGTGCACTGTATGTTGTTCGTAGTGTCCAGGACACAGAACCTGACCTAGCAGGCGGGTAAGTATATGGACACTGTAATGCAATTAACATCATGAAGTGTCTTTGTATCTACTTAAATACTTATTTAAAGATAAGGTAAAGCTTAAGTCTGTATACAAGCCAAGTGGCCCATCGGGCCAGAGCTTATCCCAGTTCCTGTAGCATGTAGTGACTAGGAGTATTTCTACTCCCCCCCCCCCCCCCCCCCACCCCCATCGCAGGATTACCCCCAGCAGTAAATTCGCCGGTACCCATTTATACACCTGGGTGGAGAGAGGCACTATGAGAGTTGAGTGTCCTGCCCAAAAACACAACCCAGTGCCCCGGCCAGGGTTCAAACCTGGACCGTTCTGGAGTCCAAGGATGTAGTTAAAGATGTTGACAGCCGGGATCTTGTAATTGATAGGCGGGTTATCTGGGCCGTAGGGCATACCCCCCTCCCCCAGGAAATTTTGAAATCTAGACTCGCGGAAATGCATTTTCCTCGATTTTGGCGGTAAATTGAAGGTCATTCTGTCACTGCTCTATTTGCAAGAATCCATAGTTTCCCTTTAATAAAGCTCTGAAACACTTCCTTTGCAAGAGATACCAAAACGGAAAAGTGACATAAGCATGACTCCTGACAAACTTGAGACTACTTAAACTTCAAAAGTGGATCAATACACTGACAAAAATTTACAAGTCATTTGAAATGGAGCCAAAGTTCAAATGTGCATGTCTTCAGTTTCACTCATACTCTCCCAAACACTGTCACTGTCCGAGTCATATTGCTCTCAACAGGTTTAAAAAAATTTTGTTATACTCCATGTGGCTCTAAGGGCTCACTAAAACATTAATTATGGTTCTTAAAATCAGGATCATGTTTTTTTATGAATAGTCTCATCCAATATGTTGGTTGATATATCGGCCAACAGTTGGTCAACACTTGCTTGATAGTCGGCCATTGACACTCGGCTGACAGTTTAATAACCTTTGGCCAAATAATCAACTGATGTATCAACTGACTATCGACTGCGTGTGGATCGACTATTGACTGAGTACTGGCCAACTATCAAGAATTGGTCAACAACACTCAGCCAATAGTCTACCTACACTCGGCCAATAATTGACAGATATATTCAGGGTTTTCAATAAGAATCAAAGTAGGCGGCAGAAATGTAGAAGTAGGCGGCGAAGGGGTTACTTGCGCAGCAGGCGCGACCTTCTAGGGGGGTCTGGGGGCATGCTCCCCTGGGAAACTTTAAAAATCAGAGCCTCTAAGAGTGCATTTCCTGCATTCTGGGGCAAGAATTAGGTCATTTTTGACAAAACCATACAGCTTTTTATTCAACGGTTTTAATTATCTTGCAGACAAAATAGTCGCCAAACGCAAATTTTTAGTCGCCAGATTGCAAAATCAAACAGGGCCTTTCAAAAGTGGTCAAAAGTGTTTAAAATCATTTCAAAGAATTTAATCCAAAAAAGGACTGAATACATAAATATTCAAAAGGAAAAACAAAAGAATCTTATCACTAGGTTAACACAAACACAATATATAAGATTTTGTGGCCACTATCGAAGGAATCAACAAGAGACACAATCCTTAGGCATACATGACGTACTCCAGGGCTTGCAAAGCATTATTGGGCGATTTAAGGCACGGTCAGCTTTTTGTGAGTTTTCCGGTCGTTTTCCGATGTTATAGAATCTTTTACAGCAAAGGAAGAGGATGGATTGACTTCTTTCTTATTTTGGATTTTTTAGAAGCAAAGATCTTCTGATATAACTTTCTGGAAGGGCACAATGTCTGAGGAAACGTCCGTTATTCATCTTCAACACACAGAAACGTAGACGTCATTTTGGCGACTAAAGCAGAATTTTTATGGAATGTTAGTCGCATTGGCGACCGTATTGGTCGCAATTACGAGTCCTGTCAGTCGATATATTTTAACCAAGAATTATGGCAAGTTTCTTTTGTGTTAAACGAATTAAATGTTGGCCGATCCGCGGTTCATTGTGGCAAATTATTTATCATGCTCATTCGTAAAATTCGAGTAAGTTGTTAATCAAAGTAGGCAGCGAAAACGTGTGGAGTACCCGGCAAGTTTTGCCGGCTGCCGGCCCTTATTGAAAACCCTGGATATATTGACCGACTATGGACAAGTGTCAACTGACTGTCAGCTGACTATTGGCTGATGTGTTAACCGGCTGTCAGCTGACTATCACCCGATGTGTCAACCGACTGTTGACTACATGTAATATATCAACTGACTTATTGGACGAGACTACCTGTAGTAAGTTACATGATCCAAAAAAAATGTGAAAGTCATGAAAGCTCCACCAACTGTTTAGTCACTATTAACTACAGGTTCTACGTGTTATGGACTAAGCATATAAATTTATATTTTTCTTGAACAGTTTTGGATGTCCAGAAAATAGAACTGTTAACCCAGAGTGGTCTTGTCCTGAACACAGTGAAGGAGAATCACAGTAAGTTGTTTTAAATCTTGAATTTAACTCCAAATCACCTTATGTGCGAATTACTACATCCTCAACTTCAGAACTTAAAAATTCTTACCTTGCCTTCTTACTTAACCTCACAGATGCCTCATGACTCGTAGACTCATAGACTCATTTGACTCATAAAACAGGAGACCTCTTATGTTATGGGTCTGGCAACAATTTCATGCTACAAACTTCAACAGGACCTATTAATTATTAATCAAGTGAATGAATGAATGAATGAATGAATGAATGAATGAATGAATGAATGAATGAATGAATGAATGAATGAATGAATGAATGAATGAATGAATGAATGAATGAAATGAATCGATTAATCATTAATTAAATCAGTAAGCTACAAGCTTTAGTCTTTGATAAGTCCTTGTTACTCATCATTGATAGTCAATGACTATTTACTAGCTAATTACTCATGACTGCTCATAAAATACTAATTGAAGTTGTTAATCACTGATACATTACAATTTTTGTATGTATGGTCAAAATCATGTCTTATTGCCTTTTCAGTTATTGGTGGTCATTGCTGTGGGTTGACAGACCGTTTGGACTATGGATTGTACAGGTAAGCTTTAGAAGAACAGATTTAATACCTTTATGCTGTGTGGAATGAATGCCTAATATTCTCAGGGAAATACATTTTCTGCACTAACTGATGACTGATCTTGTGTATAACCAAACAAAATGCAATTTCCCAACACAGTTATATCAATAACAAACTTCTTGTTTCTGACTGGTTCTCTGCATAACAATTTTTTATGTAACTGGAGTATGATCCATGATGTGGGTGCTCTCTCCTGTGCAGAGGCTTCTTCAGTGGATGGGGGAAGGAAATAGGGGAGCGTGGGGGATGGCAGGAAGAGCAAAAAGCTTTCCTTTTCCCTTCCCAGTGCCCCTGGGGCATTTTCGTTTCTATTCTCCTCAGGCTCCTTGTACTTTCTTTTCACCTCTCCCTGTTTCCCAGCCCATAGAGAGGCTTTTGCGGAGGCAAAAATAAGATGTGGGTGTCTTAAGGACACCTGCACCAGCTTATGTATGACTCCGACCTGTACTGGTAAGACCTGTACATGTATTCCAGTAAAAGCTACTGCCTTAAATTTGTCCATGACAGCTAATTTCAAAACTTCTTCCAATTTTTGGTAATTGCTTACTACTAATAATTTTTTTCTTTTTTAGACAATCATTGCAGTTTATAGTATGTTGGATGCAATTCTACTTAGTTACTTAACTTACAAGGTAATTTCTCCAATTAACACTCAGTACATACCTTATTGTTACTTATTTTTGCGGGAACTTGATTTCAATTTTTTTGCTTTGGCCAAAAAATATGTTCAAAACATAAAAAATACAATAAAAAAGATTCAAAATGAATTTTTGTGGGACTTAAATTTCGCAATTTTTTTAAAGGAAACCTCGGCTCTTGAGGCAAGTTGATGTTAGAAATAATGCCTAAGTTACAAATTTTACTGAACAAGGGAGATATAACATTTAATTATAATAATAAACGGAGAAGATCATTTCTTTTAAATTTCCCGCGTGCCGCCATCTTGGATTTTATGATGTCACTGCGTTGTCACTATTGTTGGGAAGCAGAGGTTCTTTTGGGTGAAACAATTGGGCAACGCATTGACGTCATAATTCCAATGTTATATCTTCCTTGTCCAGTAAAATTTGTAATTTAGGCATTATTTCAAACAACTCAGCGTCAACTTGCCTCAAGAGCCGAGGTTCCCTTTAAAAACGTGGAAATCATGAAAATTAAGTCCACCGAAAATAAGTAACAATAAGGGTATATCAGTCTAATTGTTCCTTGTCCTGTCATTAATTTTTAATATCTCATGATAATTATTAATAATAATTATTTTGTTCTTGATTTCTAGGGAGGCTCAGTTCTTAATCAAATTGTAAATGGCCGTCTTATTGCAGAGATTTTTCTAGGATTACCATTTTTAATATCTGTAAGTAAATGTTTTGTTACTATTTTCACCCTTCAAGACGTTATAAAAAGAATTCCACTTTTAGATAATGATGATAATGTCTTATTCTTTTACAGATATTCTATAGTCGACTGAGAAATTTGTGGCTTCCTTTGTTTTTAAATTGCTGGCTTGCTAAGAGTGCATTAGACACAATGCTTGTAAGTATATGCCTGATAACCGGAATAGTTATGCAGCTCTCGTAAGCTTGTAATTCTACTGGTCCTCTAGTGTAGCAGCTGCTATTGTTTTGGGGGCTAGGGGCATTGTTCTTGTTGTTTGTTCTATTGTTCTCTCAGCCACTCATGTGAGACCTTACGAGAGCTGCGTGGCGACCCGATAACCGATCCTGTTTTCTGGGATGAATTATGTCACGTGGTAGTAATTCTATACAAAATACTGTATAAGATCCTAACTATTTTAGTATAGGATCAGTGTTCCAGATAAAAGGAATGCCAAGTTGGAAAAACCCAACTAGGCCAGTAACCGTGGGAAGGGGGGTTGGGGGGGTGGGGGGTGGGTGCAGTTACCATGGGGGAGGGGGAGGGGGTAGAGGGAGGTACTCTTTAAAAAAAAAATTTATATCAGAAGGCTTCACCCTGAACTCTAAACCCTTACCCTTTCATGTATCATTGTCCACAGCAAAGGTAACTATTTTGTATTCCTTAGATAGCATATAGATATATATCTTAAACAGGTACCCCTCTTTGGCTCGAGAGCCTCCCTGTATAGTCCATTGTAGGGAGTACTCTGCAAAAAACAGTTGAAGTAAATTTACCTTTATTTTGAGCACACATTGTGACATAACTTGCAATAATTTACTATGATAAGACCATTTCGATATTCTCATACATTTCTTTATATTTTGAACATACAAACAGTCACACCACTTGTATGGGTCGCCTGTGGTGGGATCATCCATTAAGGTCCAGCAAAATCATGTGAAGGATCTTAGCTAGTTGTAGTATCTGATGTATGTTCCTTGTAACTGATTTTTGTGTTCCTTTTCTACATAATTGAGTATTATATGCATTTCATTTGCAGAATGACCTTCACAGACTTGTTCTCCGCCAGCAGTCTGCATTATCACAGAAAGTTCTTATAGTGTTTGGAACAGTTTGTTGTATCTTGTTTACTGGGTAGGTTTGGGTAATACATGTAGGCTTGAATTGGCAATATCTATCATTGTCAAAGTGTAATCTGCAACACATGTTGGATTTTGGTGATAATTCTGTTCACCTTTTATTTGCCATTTCTAACAGAGTATGTGGCATCCATCACCTTGAGAGACCAGCTTCAAAGTGGAACTTCTTTGTGTGTATTTGGTTTGTGGTGGTGACATTTAGTACAGTTGGTTATGGTGAATTTACTCCAGAGTTCTGGCCAGCACAGACATTTGTTATGATCATGATTGCCTGTGCTCTCATTTTGCTTCCTGTTGAGGTAACATCAGTTCACAAACTGATAATAATTTCCTGTTGTACGTAGCTTTAATGGTAAATTGTCATAACATGCTGTAGCTAGTGTATTGCTCTCTTGACTATCCTTCAGTTTGGAAAAAACCTTCAAAACTATTGTTCAGATACTTGAACATAGCTGTTAAATTAATCTTTGGAAATGTTCACAGCTTGGTAAAGTTATTGTTTTATCCAAGTAACCGATTATCAGAGACTAATCTGTAAATTTATTTTATGGCATATACTCACAGACCATTACTCTCTACTAGTACTTAAAAAGTGCATATTTTGGATTAGTAATTGTAAAATGTAGTTTAGAAACAATTTAAGTTTTTTTCTTCAATGTGTACCCTTCATTTAATTATTCAAAATTATCTTCTGTTAGTTAGAACAGCTGGCTTTCTTACTGGTCACTCGTCAGAAGGAGGGTGGGACCTTTAATCGTATGCTAGCTGGCTCTGAGAAACATGTGGTTTTATGTGCAACAACTCTGAGACCAACCATGCTGATTGACTTCTTGAATGAGTTCTATGCTGATGCTAGTTTACAGGTCTGTTACTTTTCATGTTACTATTTATAAATGGCTCATTAATAAGCTATTAACTCTTTACCAGAATCCTGCAGCTCAGGTTCATTCTACGTCATCTTGCAAGGCTAGCAACATGGTTATAATCTCTTAGGAGTATAAATTCACAGAGGTGAAGGTTTTATTTATGAATGTTATACCTGCTGTCTTCTTTACTTTCACCCAATTTTAGGATGTTCATGTGGTTCTTCTTTGCCCATCGGAGCTTGACAGTACATTGAGAATCCTGTTACAGGTACCCCTGTGGTCTCAGAGGGTCACATACTTAAAAGGATCAGCCCTCATTGATGAAGACCTTATCAGAGCTAGGTATGAGTTGTCTTGATGAACTTACAATATTTGTGTCGGGTAGGACTTCTCACACAAATGGCCGCTTGCTATCCTTCAAGAGGTCAATAGAACAAATACCATGTTGAGTAATGCCCCTAGCCCTAAATGCAGTAGCAACTATGACACTAGAGGACCAGTACAGCTACAAGCTTATGAGAGTCTGTATACGATCCTAGTGATCCATCAGGTCGGAGCTTATCCCAGCTTCCATAGCATGAAGCAACTAGAAGTATTTCTACTCCCCCTGGATGGGATGCTAGTCCATTGCAGGGTTACCCCCAGCAGTAAATTCACCAGTACCCATTTATACACCTGGGTGGAGAGACACATTATGAGAGTAAAGTGTTGTGCCCAAGAACACAACGCAGTGCCCCAGCCAGGGCTTGAACCTGGATTGCCTGATCTGGAGTCCAGTGAACTAACCATCAGGCCATCGTGCCTCTCTATTAAAAGATAAGGGTTTATTTAAACAAGTCTACTCTAGGGATGTAGTTAAAGATGTTGACAGCTGGGATCTTGCTATTGATAGGCGGGTTATCTGCTACACTTAACCAACCAATCCTCAGAAAACACTTGTCTAAAACACTTGTTCTGATTTCTCTTTGTTAGAGTTGAGGATGCCGAGGGATGCTTTATTCTCACTGACAGATATGCAGATGACAGGGAGGCTGCTGTATGTTGAACAGACTGACTTGTTAATCAAAAGCATTGATTCTTTACTTTGTCAGCGTATACCAGACCTGTATAATCAAGTTGTCTTTCTTTTAAACATGTTGTTTTTAGGACAAGCACACCATTTTGAGGACCTGGGCTATCCAGGACTTTGCTCCTGCCACACCTCTTTATGTACAGATCCTTAAGCCAGAGAACAAGTTCCATGTCAGCTTTGCAGGTAAGAAAATGATAATTCTAGTCTTGTTAGAGCTATGTACAGTATGTAATTCCTTGAAGGCTTTGTCCTCACAGTTGACACCAAGAAATAGCTACAGGGTTCAAAATAAAATTTCGTTTTTAGCTTGAATATGTCGGCTTTTTTGTCAAGGCTCATTTTTTTCCCGGCTAGATCTAGAGCCATGCGTTTTCAAGCGACACAATCCATATGCATACATGACGTACCCATAGGCTTGCAATGCATTCTGGGGCGATTTCAACTATACTCGGCCATTTTGGTTTTCCGAACTGAAAATATTCTACGGCAAAGCAAAAGAATGGATTGGAGCAATTTGACTTCTTTTCTTATTTTGAATGTTTGAGAAGTAAATAAGATCTTCCAATATAATTTTCTGGAGGGACACAATACCTGAGAAGGTGGGGCGGCCCGTTATTCATCTTAACACAGAAATGAAGTTGCCACATTGGCCACTAAAGCGCAAAACCAGAAGTTTTAGTCGCCAAAGATGAAATTTTGGTCGCATTAGCCACCAGTGAGTCGCACTTTCTAACCCTGTAGCTGCTGTATTGTCTGATATAAAATGTTTCCTTCAACTTACAGCAACTTTGATTTCAGTTGGCCGATGAAGGCATGATATTTAATATTTCTTCGGTGAAAAGTAGCCGGCAAGTGTGGTCAAAGTGCCGGCTACCGCCGACAGCCGGCTGCTATTTTGAACCCTGAGCTAAACACACTGCAGCAGTATTTCCAGTCTGAAGTGTAATAATTGTCAAGACTCGGTGACTTAGCAGGCTGACCCTAAACTCTGGTTTCTTTTGAAGAATATTGGTATTGCTACACCCCTTTCTTGAGATGCTAATCCTTCATACCATAATCCAAGAGTTGTCCTAACAAAACTTGCTGGTCCCCATTTATATACTCCAGGTATGTTAAATGACTTGGCCAGGAACACGGCACAACAACCTTATCCACATGCCTGGTGGGCCTCTTGATCATTATGCTACTGTGCTTCTTGTTCTTAAACTGTGTTTCTTGAAGATAGCTACAGTCTCATTATGGTTACTGTATTTTATAAGGATCTAGTACTGCTAGAGTACGTTATCCATAATGTATTTAATGTTATTGTTTTCAGAGCATGTAGTCTGTGAGGATGAAGTCAAACATGCACTCTTGGCTAGTAACTGTGTGTGTCCAGGGATCTCAACTTATTTCACTCTTCTTCTCCACACTCTTCATGAGCAGTGAGTAACCATTTCATGTTTAGAACTGTTTAGATTATGCTGGCTTAATTTTTTATGTTGTGCTAGTATACTTCTAGTTCTTCACTAAACTTCTACTGAGAATGTCCTGTTATTCTAGAAGATATTCTTTACCCTTGCCTGGTTGTTGTTTTGATACTTACAGCTAAGCAAGTGAGGGAGTATTTTGATTGATTTCACACTGCAGTTTTAACAAAGTGAGCATCAGCTTTTTAAAGTCGCCATTGAACTTGAATTTCCATTCAGTGTTGGAACTAACAGTCTACAAAGCACAACAGTTTCTTAAAGGGGCACTGTCACAGACATTTTTTTTGCTTTTTTAGTAAAACGGCACCAAAATTACAACTAAGTACTTTCAACCATGCAGGAAATGCTCCAAGAACGTAAAGGGAAGGATATCTAGCAAATTATTTAAAGAAGAGGGTGACTATGAATAGTTTTCATCAATTTTTCCAAACCACAAGGACAGAACTTGAAAAAGTCAGGCTGACTTTTTCAAGTTGAGATCAAAAGCTCCCGATGGTATCACAGTGATATCACTCTATATTTAACTTCAGTACACTGGTATAGTAATTTTAAGAAAACGTGACCACTGTTAATAGGTTTCCAACGGTGTAAACATGTTTTTGGGCTGTTGAATTTTTGAAGTTATGCTCGTGACAGTTTGCCTTTAAGACAACTTTTTATTATATAAACTACAGTGTGTTATAGGGATTGTGGCCATTGAGAAATGTCGTATCAGAACACATGTGTTCTGATATTGTATCAAACACATGTGTCCTGATATGACCTTTGGAATATTCACCTTGTGAACAAATTGAGCTAAATTTATATAATAAATAGAATAATACATGGGAGCTTGGAGATATGAAATTGATCTTCTCGTGTTCAATCTATATCAAGTTGAACACTCAAAGATAAATTTCATATCTCTGCGTGCCCATGTATTATTCTCTATGTAACTTACCAATCAATCATACTCATGTCATCAGTGTTGAACACTTTTCAATGAGGTGTATTACTTATCCTGTTACTCTGTCCTTCAGGAGTGGATCAGAAGATTGGCATGATATGTATGGAAAGTGTGCAGGAAATGAAATATATGACATTCGCTTGGGTGACAGCAAGATCTTCAGACCATATGCATACAAGACCTTCACACATGCTGCCTTTCATGCACACAAGAAGTGAGTAACAACTTTACTTAAATTTAAGCTCAATAATCTAATAAATAAAAAGAATGATAAAAGAAAGTCTTGGTGAGACAAGTAGCCCGCAACTTCCAACACAGAAAACATTGCTACACCCCCTTGGATGGGTGGTAGTTTACTAATCAGCTCCCAGCATTTTTGTTAGATTTCCCCAAAAGTTGCTAGTTCCAGTGTCATGCCTCGGGATGCAACACAAGGCCAGAAAACAGGAAAAAAAACTTTTTAAGCCTCTGAATTCTGTAGCATGAGGCAGCTAGGAGTGTTGCTACTCACTCCTGGATGGGATGCTAGCCTGTCACAGGTTACTCTCCAGCATTCTGTCAGGTTGCCGTAACAATTTGCTGCAACTCATTTTATACTCTTGGGTTGAGGAAGTACTGTGAGAGTAGTGTCTTGCCCACGACTGAACACAACACAATGACCAAACCTTGCCAAGTCTCAAACCCAGACTGCGACCCCTAACAATTAGTCCACCACACCTCCCAGAAACCAACACTTGACCAAAAAAATATCAATTCTATCCACGTGAAAATCATTCACCCACATAATGTTTGCAAGGCTGATGTGTTTTCATGGTCATCTCATGTTTTGTCAAATTGTTTTTCAGGTATGGGGTGACGCTGTTTGCAGTTCGTCCAGTTGGGAAAAATACACGCATCATGTTAAACCCTGGTCCCTCACATGTGATGAACTATGAGGATCGCTGCTTCTACATTGCAATCTCAAGCGAAGAAGACACTGCATTCAAAGCCTACAAGGAGCCAAAACAGTCAGTCAGCCTGTTTAAGGGCAGCTTTCGTCAGAAAAATGACTCCTTTATCACTGCAAGCTCTGTAGCTCTTGAATTAAGAACAGACACATCTGAACCAGGTACTAAGTCAGAAATGCTCTAATGATAATAATTGGTTGTGGGAGTAGAATACAGTGGGAAGCAAACAAAATGGGAGGTGGGAGTTGTTTTTTTAAAATATTTTTCTTTCTAAAGGCTGAAAATGTTAAGATTTCACTACTGTCACCCAGCTGATCTTTTGGTCAAAATGGCGATGACCAGGATACTTACTTGATGCTGTACCTTGTAGTTTTACAAATGCATGTTTTGGTAGTAGTTTTGTTTAATTCAGGGATGTAGATTAAAGCCAGGAGCTGAGTAAATTACCTGTTGGTTGCATGAATTTTGCTTCTTCTGAAAGCTGGCAAATGAGGTTTCAAAGCCCTTTCCTTGACTAGTGCCAGATCAGATTAAGCACCTCTCAGGTGTATCAGAGAGTGATTGCTTCCAGCCAGTCAGCTTTTCTTTCTTACCCTCCTTTCCCTTTGTGTTTTGAACATGGTATTTCTAATTGAGATTCACTTATTTTTTCGCCAACTGATGTTCTATTACCGGTAATCCATATTTTTACCTTACCAATTTAGTTGGCCTAAAGTACTTCGAGGAGGCTCCTGCAAATGGTGTTGGACATGGTAGCTCCAGTGATCAAGCCATGCCTTCATTGGCAATCACGGCGGGGCATCAACAGGGTTCTCCTGAGAAGAAAGTATCAAAAGGAACTAAGGAAGTTAATTTTGATATTGGCGATTCCAGCAGACGGTCGTCAAACTCTGTGTATGTACCCAATGAATCAGATTTTGAGGAAGAGGAAGCTTCTGAACAGGAATTAGATTTGCTTGATGACACCAGTAGAATACCTTGGTATGAATTATAATATAACAATCTTATTATATACTATTTACAATAATAATATTATTAGATCACTTGCCTTGTTTTTAGTTTACAATGACTATAAGCCCAGGTTTGTAGGAGCAAATAGTTAACAAGGTGTAGCCAAGTGGACAAAAGAGAGCTTAAGCACAGGTGTTTTTAGCCGGAAATGGAACCTTCTCATCTGTAGCGCCTATTGTCAGCTTTTTGTTCATAAATTCAAGTTGTAAGTGCTAAAATGAAAGCTTTCTAACTTGTTTTTGATGGTAAAAGTTCGCCAAAACATTCACCTTCTGGTTGCCGTCCGTGGCTCAAAAAACGTCTGTACTTAAGCTCTCTAATAAATCTCATCAAGCACTTCAATTGTTTGAGTAGACATTCTAAAGGCTTGCATTCAACATCCAACAATTGCATGTATTTTTAAGTTAAAAATCAAAGTTAATTTTCCCTGTTAAGAACTACATGTGTGGGATCAAGTTCTTTCAAGGAATATAAAACAATGGGAGAACCAATCAAATTTACAGATTTCCATCAGAACACCAGTGTCTCTTAATAACAATTAGACTGTGAGTCCAAGTTCTCTAAGAGCAAACAGTCAACAAGGTGCAACCAAATTGACTTATGCTAATGGTAGACTATCAATGCTATACAGAAGCCACAGTGAAGCACTTCTGGGAGTGAGCCATCAGGCGACTGCAATCTTTAGCATTGTAATGGGTCTTAAAACTTTCATGTCGTACAGCATTTTGTTTTTGTTGTTTGGAAGGTTTGTAGATCTGTTCTCATGAATAATACAGAATTGTGCATTTTGTCATCATGACAGTTATGTTGCTGGAGTCCCACCTTGCTCTTTGTACATTGGTCGCACTCCTATAAGATGTCACCTTCTGAAGACTCCTAAAAAATCTTGTTGTTTAGGACTTAGGAATGAGGTGAGTTCAGTTGCTAACACTAAAAAGACTGTATGTTACAGACTTTGTATGCTGTCCTGGAGGATAAAGGCATTCTCAACACTTGAAGTTGCACAACCCACCAGTTTTGGCTCTTGTAACTTTGATGCCTTTGCCTTCCTTGTACAGAAGGTGGGAGAGTGGGTTCCCTGTGCATACCTGCTCCCATCTTGTGTTTCACTGGGTAAGTGGTAGCCTGTGATTTATATGAACTTTTTGACTTCTTTGTCAGGCCTGCTTAGACAGAGATCTTAATGACAGCGCTAGATTGCACCAGAGGCAGCATGGAGCTATCATTGTGGCATCTCCTGTTGCTGAAGCCGGATTGTACAACTTCATTCTTCCTTTGAGAGCTTACCAGCGGCCTAAGTGCACCTTAAAACCCATTGTGCTGCTTCTCAAAGAAGAGTAAGTAACAGTCATTGGGTCGTTGGAATTCAATAAGGGTGCGTAGCATACACTATTCCGAACATTGCTGATATTAAGATCTGCAAGTCCATCTGTGTAAAGTTTACATTAACTATCCCAGAAGAAAAACCATCGTCCCAGGTTAGGCCGTTGGATGCAATGCTTTTTGTACCCTGCTCAGTCTGTGTTTACCAGTGCTTTAGTTGTTATGTACTGTTGAAAAAATTTAATCTTTAATCTTGTATTTGTTGCTCGGCATAATGAAAGGTTTAAGTATCTGCCTAGCTTTGTAAACAAGCTTATGTAATAGTACCAGTGATGTATGACACATTATATACCTTACCTGTATTTGAACGACAAGCTTACTTGTAATGAGAACATTATTTATTGCAGACCCAATGAAGATTTCTTGATGGCAGTTAGCCACTTTCCAATGCTGTATTACATGATAGGAACAATAAACAGGTAAGGAACATCTCCTTGCTGCAACAGCAAACTATGATTATTTGTAGCAGTCAAGCTTTTATTTAAATAGGGTAACTTCATCAGCTTTACATTAAAACTGTTGTCAGTAGAGGCCCTCGTAAAAAAATAGAAATTTAAAAAAATTACATAAACCTTACTGACAGTATGCCTAAAAGTTAAAACGTTAGAATATTAAAATACTAAGATTTAATATGAAATAGGCGATGTAGCACGGAGATGACTGATTTATCAATCATCAATGTCTTTCAGTCTGGATGACCTTCTCAAAGCTGGTTGTCTTCATGCTGACAGCATAGTGGTTGTAGGCTATCGGTCTCATGGTCAGATGTATGATGAGGAGCACATGGCAGATGCCAGCACCATAGTAGATGTACAGAGTATCTACAGGTAAAATGAACAATTCCCCTCGGCTAAGCTCATAAGGCGCACAAAGCTGAAAATGGTTCCTAAATTAATGTCTGGCAATGAATGATTATCCTTTTCTTGATCACAAGTTGCCCTTCAGGTTTCTGATCCTATCAGTGCAGAACAACTTCACTTTTCCAGTAATTATTAACTGCAATTCTACGTAGAGGCTAGAGAACTAAGGCGCCAAGGTGTAAACACTAGCAACGAGACTTGTGCTTCTCTGATCACACGTTAAGACAGCATGAAGTATCCTCAAACAGCCTCTAAACTATTATTTTTCTGTTTCTGTTGAGCCTGGTTGGTTTCGTTGAACCTTCTTGCCAGTATAGCTCTTCTGGTTAAGACCCACAACCCATTAACCATGTCCCCTCCGTACCTATCTACTACAATCCGCTGATAATCACAGGAAACACTGTCAGTAACGAACAAAAATTCGCACATACGGCCTCTTTCACGTTTACAAATATGTGTACACAAGGTCTTGAGCAATTTGCCTTTTTCTTTTGGTTGGCAGATGCTTTCCAAGAGCGACTCTCATTGTTGAGCTGACACATGCCTCCAACATGCGCTTTATGAAGTTTAATGCGGATATGTCTCTTCCACCTGGACTGCAAAGTGAATCATTGGCCAGCTTTAAAACACGAAGCTTCAGAGAGAGTGTCAAGGTTCTGACAGTCATCACATTTTACTATTGTCCATGCCTATAAGCCTGATCTTACATTTTATCCATGAAGAGGTGGCAGTACAAAATTTTTCATAGTGCTCTTCCCACTTCTGTTATCCGCTTGGTACTGCCATGTATTTTATGATTGGTATTTTATAACAAAGGGCCGTATAGTGCCGTTTTCAATTGAGTGTTGTAAAACCAAACCAAAGTAATCACTCTGACCAATCATAAAACACACAGACAATCCAATAAACCAATCAAAATTCGAAGCAAATACATGTAGACTGAGCGAAGCGCGGGAAAACGAGCGCTAGCGACTCACGATTGGTTTTGGTTTTTTCACTGGATACGACGAAAGTGGCGCGGGACATTTTTTAAACCAGTTACTTCCACTAAGCGTTAAGTAATGCAAAATCAAAGCAAATGTGATTTTCTTTTGTCGCGCAAGTGAAAACCGCTCTCATTCTCAACCACCAGGATAAGTTTTGTTTACTTTTATAGCTAATACAGTCACTAACTTTTGAATGTAGAGGCGAATCAAACAGCAGAACAAGGACCACCTGAACTACATGTTCCGAGAACCCTTTGCTGCTGGCCATGTGTTCAGTATGAGCATGCTGGATACTCTGCTCTATCAGGTAAATAATTCCCTAAATCACTGCAGAAACAAGAAAAAATGCTTCCTTAGTGATCCACCGATAGACTACTTGTAGTCGGTCTTTTCTCTTAGGGTCCGATGAGTGCGCGGTTTTTTAAAATGTGAATGTGAACGCAAAAAGCGGTATGGATGAGAAGGGGTTGGGGGCGAGACTCTTGGGTTGTCTCGCCCCAATCCTTCCTCGCGTGTCTTAAACCCTCCCTCACCCCGCACACTCTTACTGAATTTCAAGAAGGAAAAAAACGGACTGCAAGCAGTCTGTAGAGTCGATGACTTTTCAAATCAACAACATCAATTTCAAAGATGTTCTTTGTTTGGGATCCAGTTTGAAGGAGCAGTAGTCTTACACTCAAACAGCTGCTTAGTGGCAAGAGGACTTGAAGGAGTAGAGAACCCTCGAGGAAGCACCATGATAATAATAATAATAATAATAATAATAATAATAATAATAATAATAATAATAATAATAATAATAATTAAAATATAGTAACAGTAACTTTATTGAGCACTTTTCATACAAACTTGAATCTTAGGTGTATGTGGTTAAAAAATATATAGATACAAATTTTGTTTTCCTTAAGTTCTTCCCATGAAATAATGTCAATAATAATAATAATAATAATAATAATAATAATAATAATAATAATAATAATAATAATAATTTTATTCAGCTCATAATGAAGTTTACAGTTTTGTTCGTATTCTTAGTAAAATAGAGATGAGGTGTCATCGTAGTTGTTGTATTTAATGCTGCTCTTCGTATTGCAGGCATTTGTGAAGGAGTACATGATCTACCTGGTTAGACTGATGCTAGGGTGTGAGCAGTCTCCCGGATCAGGATATCTCTCCGCAGTAAGGAAACAACATATCTATGTTGGTTTACATGCATTATAAAGAGTTAAAATGATTCGCATTATTTAATGTAGGTGAATGCAATTTAATACAGTTAGCAACGGAGAGTGCCAGAGATAAGTCAGAAGTACTTGGCATGCGGCTATCTGCCGTATTTTTATGTGTTCTCAAGCCTGGCACGTTGAGCGTGGCATAAAGTAGTGGATGGTGCTTTTTTAGGTTTCCTGCAGTAAGTGTTTTTAGGCCTCATAATCTCCCTGCCGCCGTCTTAACACTCTCTTGTCAGTATGGCGGATGTCTGTTATGGGTGGATGGCTTGAAATTACAGTCTTGTGGACTGATATTTCACTATCTGGAGTTGACTACCAAACAAGGAAGCTCCTAGACGCCCAGGCACCCAACCTCCACTTAAGCAAGCGATTGTTAACATTGTTTGTGTATTGTCACAATGTTAGCAAAAATCACTGATCGTCCAAGTTTTGAAATGAACTCTGACTGTCATGAAGTCACGTTTCTCGTTTTCTTCTCTCCCTCCTCTTTGAACGCCTGTCACACGGCTAACTGAAATGATGTAAGCTTGAAACAGTTTGCAAAAATGGTTGTATTTGTAATTGCATGATTTTTTTTCCATTTTATTAGCTGAAAGTGACTGAGGATCACATTTGGATCGACACTTACGGAAGACTTTTCCAACGACTCTGCTCGACCAATTGGGCAATTCCTATTGGTCTCTATCGATCACATACTGCAGAGGTGATAATTGCTTTATCTTTTGATTAACCGGTTACTGCTGTGTTCTAGTCACGTACTTGCTTAAATATTAACAATAATAAAAATATAAATCACTTTAACTTCTGTGTTATTAGCAAAGCGTGGAGGAGTTGAATCCATCTAGTGGCAGGGAGGAGGATTTGAATGCGGGGACTCTGGATTACAAGTCCAGCGCCCTTACCACTAGGCCACGCCACCTAAATAATTTGTCCAAAAATTTGTTTCGCTGTATCCGTTGCTCGTTGTTCGTTAGAGTTGGATACAACAAACATATGCGTCATAGTCCTTTTTCTGATATGTCTGGCTGCTTTATAGACTTGCCACAAGTCGAGCGACGGCAAAACCTGCAGACCAGAAATACTATTGAAAAGGAATTAAACAAAGTCTAGTTGTTTCAAAGTTCTTTACATACCCGAGTAAATCAACAATAAATTCAGCTGTTTTTGAACCCATCCTTTCTCTTTTTGTTTTCTCCCAGGAGGACTTTACAGATGCTTTTCCAAGGAGAAGAAAGAAGGAGATTCGGGACATCTCAGACATCATAGAGAACAGAATGAAAACTTTAAATATAGCTGGAACTCGTAAGTAAAACTGAATCAGTTTGCGCTGTGTACAGCTGTATATTTGCCAGGCATGTGAGTTGTTGTTTGAAGTGGAGACAGTGTTCTATGTGGTAGGGTTCTCAGTAGACTACGAGCAGCCCCTATTTTTTCGCAGTCCGTCGAGCGTGAAGCAAATGCGTGAACGCCTGGGGTATGTGCTTTGGTTAATGAGCTCATTCACCCTAGATTTTTGAGGCCACACCTGATGTCATTTCATTTGCCCAATATCAAGCTCAGTAATCATTACTTTTGCAAGAGAAGAAATTTAGTTGTGTAACGTTTTTAGTTGTGTGGTGTAAGCAGGATAATTAGGCTTAGAATGAATATCACGCATATTTACTATACTGCTGCTGTATAACTGATTGAGTGATTGGTTGGTTGAATGATTTATTGATTGTACTCTCATTTTATTAAGGTTTTGATATTATTTCATTTTTGCAGCTGACATGACTCACAGATCAGGCAATTCCTATGTGATAGTTAACCCTAATCCTGAGTTTCAGATACAAGAAGGGGACATCATGTAAGACACATCAGAAATCACCTTCTGTTTGAACCATTTTAATCTCAAGTCCGATGTATTGTCATTGCCATACATTTATAGAAAAAAGCATATCATTTAACTTGGTAATAAATAAAGATGGTAGATTTGAAGCTTGGTAAATAAGTGATAAAGATGAAATGTTCAACGAGCGTGGGACAAGAAAAAGCCTGAGTTCCTGACGGGAATTGAACCCGTGGCCTCCCAGATACCGGTAGGCTGCTCTAACCACTGAGCTACTAGAGACTCTTGGTGAGCGAAGCCACTAATTGAAGGTGTAACTTGATATTTAATTTCAATTTTTGTTGGCGTCTTTTTGCTAGAAAGAGGTAGCTTTTAGTTTTGAGAAATAGGAAGTGACTACCTGGAAAAGTTTAATTGATTCAAGTGCTCTTGATTGTCGGTATCAACCATTCATATTTATGGCTAAAGCGAGATACCAAAATGGAATTATTACATCGACATTGTTGTTTTTGACCATGACACTGCAATTTGCTGATTTGAATTCTATAATTATCATGACCATGTTAATAGTGTTTCAATGTTTTGTCTAGTTACCTGATTCGTCCTTGTAACACACACATGTCAGATACAGAGGAACCTACTGACCCAGACATGATTGATGATTTTCCAACTACAAGTCTGTGAGCTGCAGCTTAGTAGCATTAAAGACAAGAACAGCCATGTTCTGTGTTCCTTAGATAAGAAATGGTAACAAGTGCTAATCGCACCACAACAAGGAAGCACTAACTAGTGATGCTTGGTTGATAAACGCCAACAACAGCAACAAGAAAAACAACACATATTTCTGTGGTCTTGCCCTCTGCTACTGCGAATTTATCATACAGGAAAGAACTCATCCTTAAATGATGTTTATCACATGCAATGGGTGTAAGATGCTTTGATGTTTTCTTGGAATGTATTTCTCAATTGGGTCACAAACTACGGCAGTTTACTGTACCGCCAAGTTGACTTAGGGGAAGACAAGATTTAAACACCAGAGACGTTTAGGATTTTGAATGAGAGCTGAATACACATCCAGACTTGCGTCTCTGTAGTAATCAAAATCCTACAGTCAACGGACACTGCTTCTACATGAAGTTTGAAGACAATAATGATATTGTAGTTTACTATCGATTTTGTGTGCATTTAATGCAAACATTAAGAAATCGTCCAAGAACAAGAATTGATGGCTTGTATAGCTATCTTTCGCTGGGAAAAATATATGACATTGTAAGTTTTACTAAAACTCTTATCTAATATTTTAATTAAGGTGGTGTCCCCAATAATGCAACAAAAAAAGTTTTATTTATTATGTGTTATTGTTAAATATGCTATTTTATTTATTATATGTTATTGTTATTTTATTATATGTTTGTGTGCCTCGCGAAGACGAGGCACACTGTGACTACTTGTTTGCCATTTGACAGATAAATATATTGTAGGTCTGGAATTTTAAAGCATTTCCTTTTTGAATTTACTCTACTTTCAAATCGATGCTGCTGTCGAAGTTTTGCCTATCAACAAATATTTATAATTACATTTTGTACATAACTGTTTGCACTTATTATGTGCCGATTTACTGACCCTGCAAAAGCAGCCATTCATCTACTGACGTTAACTGAAGACTGAAGAAGGCTTTTGTGTATCAAAAAATGAAAGAATTTATCTTGTCGTAATGGAACAGACGCGAAATTGAAACGAAGTGTTCTCATAGGTTGTGTCTGTAAGTTATTAAAGAAAAAAGATGTAATCCTTTATAAGATGGACCAAACAGCAAGGGTTTTGTGGGAAAAAGGTGAGGAATAATGTCCGAGATAATGGTAATACGGATTTAGCATTATTATTATTATTATTATTATTATTATTATTATTATTATTATTATTATTATTATTATTATTATTATTATTATTATTATTATTATTATTATTTAAGATTCGCACAGCTATTGAAGCTGGTTTCATCATTGACTCCGGGCAACAACAAGTTGCCTAGGGAAACCAAGAAACACCCCTTGTTTGCTGTTTCTCTTCTTTCTACCTCTCCAGCACTTTTCTAAGATCAGAGAAAATTTTATACGGAGCTAAGTGGAGACAAAATTTCATCTGATATGACACCTGATCCAGAAGAAGCCAAGCAATTTTGGGAGAGCATTTGGAGTATAGAGTCAACACATAATAAGGATGCAGAATGGTTAAAGAAGTTGAAAGAGGAAGTGGAGTTGCCACAGCAAGCTGAGTTGTCCATCACCATAGACATGGTGACAGTTTTATTATTATTACTATTATTATTATTATTATTATTATTATTATTATTATTATTATTATTATTATTATAATTATTATTATTATTATATTCAAATATCAAATAACGTTACTACTAAAAGCGTTGATTTGGATTGGAGCTGTTGAACTGTTCTATGCTAAGGTCAAAAAGCAATTTTCAGGCCGACTTTTTCGAATACAATTGGTCGGCGAATGCTTAGTGCGTCTTGTCGCCCCAGGTAACGACAGGTTAAATTGTGCTTGAGCATTCTTTGTTTCTCATGTTTTTACACATAAAGTTTAGCGATACATATCTTTATTTCTTTCCCTGGTCATAAGGTTACTATTGTTAGCAGCTACTAATTTTAGCGAGTTGGGTGAAAATTGCTAAAAAAATGTCTCGTTCATTTAGGTACCCTCTTCCCCCTACCCATCTCAACCCTCCCTCCCCCCCACCCCAAAGGAAAACAAAATTAAACGTGGTCGACTTATAAAATTCTTTAAAAATGAATGCTTGTATAAACAATGGCAATGGCAAGTAAGATTGTCTTTTACTGAACAATTGTTTCCATTTTAGCTACATGTTCATTAAAAACTGGTTTATACGATATCGCTAAAATTACCAGGCGCTAACAACAGCAACCTTAAGGTATTTACCATTCAAAAGAAATAGCTGTTACTTTTAATTAATCCTTCCAAGGTTCCAGTATTTAAATTTAAAATGTATTACATTTAAACCAGTTCTAGTTACCACACTTGTAAATACTGTTTGTTAAACTTTCTAAAATTGTTTTGTATTGTATGAATTCTTGTGCCAAGCATGGAGTTCCTTTCAGAAATAAAGCTTCTTTTTTGTACGTTAAAATAAAAGCCGAGAATCAACACTATAACGATATGCTGATAAAGTGTCTGGGGTAGGTGGGACTGTGCCACTTTTAGGGCGCGTTCATTTGGGATCAATCCGGAATAAGAATAATTGCAATAATACAAGTTAGCGTTCGTTTGGCTGCTCTTCCTATTCCGGAATACTTGGATTTCCATTCCGGCTATTCTGCTCCCAGAAGCAGAACAGCCGGAATATATTCCAGAATATATTCTTATTCCAGAATATTCCCAAACGAACGCGCCCTTAGCTTGCTGAAAAGCCGCTTTCGGTTTTACGCGGTTCTACGCACACACCCGTCTCTTGTAAGTAATTTTCCTGCCTAGATGGAGGGGGTGGGGATGGGGGGTTGAGGAAAGGGTGTTACCAGAAATGAGTTGGTGTTACATATTAATGTCACAAGGCGATCTCGGAAACTTTAAAAGGAACCCTTCTCAGGAACAAAATACGGTTACCCAGCAAGGGCACAAACAGCTTGATATGAAGTCCGACCTGTAAATCATTCAACCAAAACATAGATACCGTACGTAAACTTCTCATTAGAGTCATCTTCATCAGTTGGAAAGTTTGAGGTAGTACTTGTTTTCCTTTTCTTTGGTTTATAGGAGAGGGTTGAATAGGGGTACACGCACGTATCCGCCGACCCTTGCTATTTTTTGGCCAATTCTGTCAATTCGCCACAATTTTCGTTCAGATACGAATTCGCATTATTTGAAACTTTGTGTGGTATAGCTTCACTGCAACGGACGATAGATGTTGTTTTTATGACAATTTTCTTTACAAAATTCGTTTCATTGCTTGTTTTTGCGACAATTTCGCCAACATAATGACAATGACCGACCAAAGCTTCGTTTAGTATTCACGATCCAAACTTCCCCCTCTTATAGGAGTTCGGGGGAAACAGATTTTTCCCAGCTTTCTTTGTGGTTCTTGATATTCTTTTCTTTCAGCTGAAATAAATTCAGAAAGCGACGGTCTGTTTAAAACCTTCCTAACAATAGCAGTGACATGTCAAGATAATAAATAAAATCAACCACGGATTTGGCATTTTTTTTATATAATAATGTAAAAGCTTCTTGCGTTTTTTTTTTACAAATGTTGATGTTGGGAGTGGCCAATGAGGCTTTTATATCATTGTTGCCTCCTGCGCCCTGCCCCTGAGCTTCATTGACCAAACCACTCAAGTAGCATTTTATGACTAGTTTGTACAACGTGGGAGTAAAGGGGAAACTAAGATTTTGGTGTCCACAGTAATCATAGGTCTGCAATGCGTGCAAAGGGTTATAACTACACAGACGTCTGCATACACCATGCTTTCTGCACACATTGTAAATCACCTACCATAAGACTGCAATGCGTGCAAAGGGGTACAGCTACACAGCCCTCTAGACACATTACATGCCAATAATGCTTGGTACTATAGATCTGCAATGTGTGCAAACGGCTACTGCTGCATAGCTTTGCACCTTGACACATGGTATGCCTAAACTACTAATGGCTGTAATGGCTCCTCACTGTTGTTGACGAATTTAAAAATAAGACTATTGGTAAAAGATTAGCGTGAAATGAGATACTGGAAAACATAAACACTACATTTGAAAAGTTACACTCATACTTAATCTCATCTGAAGGTCCACATTACCTAGAGCAAAGAAAGCAGTTTTTACATGTTTTTACAGTAGCCAACATGAAAGGAACAAGCTAAAAAGTACACTCATACTGTCAAAGCCTGGTATCTGAGCCCCACTTGACCTGGCAAAATCAGTCTAAACTTCTTTTTTTTACTTACATGTGCAATATGATACCGCAGTAGAATCTTAAAAACAATTACACTAATTTGGGCTTGGGTGATAGAGACTCATCATGGAAAATCGGTGCTGAGATGATCTTATTACAGTTTTTTTTAAATATGGATGTTTAATAGCTGGATATTCTACACATAACATCCTACACATTAATGAAAGACTAGCATAAAGGGATAGTTTTGTGATAGCTAAACTGATGAGTATATGACCTCTATATAAGATGTTTCCGGAGTTGATTGAATCCAGCAAAAGCAGTAAAACGGAAAAAATAATTCCATCCTTTTGTTTGCTCACGATAGACTTTATTTTCCTTAAGCTGGTCAGTGTCAAGAAATTTGTAATTTATCATTTTACTATGTAGAGCATGAAAATGCTTTTATTATACAACACTACAAAGCTTATATGAGCTAGAGGAATCTACATGTAGCCATAAAGTAACTGTAATTGATTGTTACAAAAGAGTGTTCTTGTGGATGGTTGATTTCATTTTGAAAGACTGACATTGCATCAGATATTTGACTCATTCTCATCCTGGTTCTCCATTTCCTCTTGTAACCTTATCTCATCCAAGTCCTCATTACCTTCATCCTTAGCTTTTCTCACTTCCTTAGCCTTTAATACTACTTTTTTAAACAAGTCACAGTACAGTTCAACAGCAGATGGGGAATCATCATTTCCAGGTATTGGATACATAATGAGGTTAGGATTGCAGTCACTGTCCACTATGCCGATAGTTGGAATATTTGCCATAGCTGCTTCTGTTACTGCTTGCATTTTCTTTCCAAGTGACGGCAAATGCAAAAATACAATTAGATCAGGAAGTTTGGTTGTTCCAATTAACATGTAGGAGTTAGTTAGAGTTCCACTGCGCCACCTTCGAGTGACAAAATACTCTCCACAGTCTCTAGCAGTGCGCTGCGTCAATTCCTCAAACTGTGGATGTGTAGAAATAAATAGGATTTTTCCTGCTCTGTAAGCAATGTGTGCAAGGACATTCAATGCCAGCTGAAAGCAAAGAAAAGACACAAGTTAATAACTTTCAATCTTTAAAAGTGAATAATTTCAATTAATTCCATACCGTGAAGCATGCAGTGAACCAGGCCCCTGTTGTCCAAAGGGTGGATAACGCTATCCACTGGAAAAATCAATATTGGTATCCAGTGGATAGCATAGTTTGTTTTTGTAAACACTTATCCACTGGATAGTGATTTATCTGGTGGATAGCATTATTGACCCTTACATAATAGCATATGGTGGACAGCATTATTGACCCATGCACACAAGTTTTAATCAGTGCTAAGATGTTAGTTTCCTGGTTGGGAAGTTAAACAGTTATGTGATGCTTTCCTGTGGTGTGCCATTAACTGACTAGCATGGAATGCATGGTTTCTAATAGTTCACGTCTTGATTGTGTGTTCTACGCAGTTCAGTAAGATGATAATTATTGTTACTTTCTTTTAACCACCAAGTGAGTCTTTCTGAAGAAATATTAAGCATGATAAATTTTGCATAAACTGAAAACTCGGAAATGAGGGAATGCGGTATCCCATCTGGAACTCGTTTTTTTCCCGAGTTTTCAGTTCATGCAAAATTAATTTTATCATGCTTAATTACTTTCTTTTAAACAATGCATAATAAAACATTAGATCCAAGTTTTGCAATATTCAGAATGAACAAGGTTGTTTATTCCAGATTTACATAAGAACTGCATTATATAATATTGTTAATAATGTGCATACCCTCAAATGTATCACTGTCTGGTTGAGATCAATGATATGATGATGTTCTCTGATACCATACAAGTAAGGCTTCATCAGTGGATCCCAACAGCCTTCATAATGACCAAGGTGTACATTGGCATTGAATAAATCTCTCAGTGTGAAAAGTTTGTGAACTTCAAAGAAATCTGGATGTTCAAGGATGTTTTCAACTCTAGGAGTGACAGCAGGGTCTGTATGAATAGGAAAATATGTTAGAATTAACTTGCCTAACTAAAACTTCAAGCATTTGCAGTTTTTGGTGATGGCAGATTGATATTTGGATGTTTTTCAATTTATTCCATTCAACAAAGGTTGATTATGATTACTCCTGCTTGACTTACTCCCTGGGGAGGCACTCTGTAAATTTTTGGGTGGGGGAGTGCCGCTGGGACTCTGAAACCCTTACCCTATACCAGACCATGTTCAGCTGATTTTGCAACCCTATACTAGACACCGAAAATCCCTACCCTATCCCAGACTTGCTTCTTTTAGAACTGTATCACTATTAGTGATTTCTGTCAACAATGTTGCCATGATGATTTTATTTCTGTTTAGGAAAGCCTTTTCTCTTCCGAGTTTCTACTCCTATTCTGGACTTAATTCTTTATGCCAATGATCAGTTTCCCGGCCAATGATACCCTACCGTTGACCAGAACTCTCTGATTTCTATACCCTATCCCAGACTAAACTGCTTGAAAACCACACCCTTCACAGTGGCACATACCTATATAGCTCATATATAGGAGTGCCCTCCCCCCCCCTCCCCTCCAGGATTTACTTAATATCAAGAAATGGATTCCGAAAAAAATCGAATCTGATTGAGTTTGATCGCGTTCAATTTTGTTCAATTGGTTCGATAATCGAACTCACAGCAAAATAGATGTTTGATTTTGTTTGATTGCCAAACCCAATCGAACGATTGATGTTTCATTGGGTTTGATTGAATGTAGATACGCTGGGTTAATAGTAATATTATATTAATATTAATACTTTTTAAAAATATATATTTTAATGCCTATAACATCCTTTTTTACATATAGAAGCTGTCTTACCACCATCACCTGTTTTAATTACATCACTTTGTGCAACAGGGGAACTGTTTTCTCGCTGTAACTGATTATTATCCAATAATTGGCTGGAGCGTGCAGAGCTATGCATGGAACAAGCATGTTTCAATCTTGTCACTGGTGCCAAAAGGGACGAGACTATTGCGTTTGCTGGAATGCGAAAAGCAGAGAAGTAGTTTTATAACCCTAGAATTTCATTTATTTGAAAAACGAAAGAGTCCTACCCCTAAAATATGAGATATTCCAAACCGTTCGGAACCCGTGTGGAACCGCCATGTTGAAATCACGAAACGGACTTCATGTATCACACTTGAAGCATCGCATGAATCCCAACGGGCAGTGCGAGCGGTGAGAGGAAGCTAAGCCTTGATATTTTGATCGATCTGGTCAAAATTCAGGTTATTGTATTGTCGTGCATGTGGGCCGAAGGAAATGATTTTGTCTATTTAAAGAAAGCTTTGTGGCATAGGAATGAAATAATGTAAAAGGCGCACCCAATAAGCCACAATCGAAAGGTAAATAAGTAGGTATCCTCCCTCGCTTGACGTCACATTCAGTCTGCCTTCAGTCTCGCTGAAGATATTACATAGATCTTATGTGAACGACCGAAGGCCTTCATTTTGTCCTTCGCCAGTTTTAGAAAGAACAAAGGTAAGAATTTATGGCTTGTTTTTTGTATTGGCATCTATGTTTCGCCTTCTGATACGATCGTTGATATTTCAGAAAAAAAAAAACATTTGCAAAGCAAGTAAATATAATAGTGAGGATTTCTCATTTTCAGACCGGCGAGAACGACTCCCATCATTTGACAGTCTTCACTTTCTAAACAGCCGGTGGTGGTGGCAGACTTGTTCTTGAGTAATCGTCGCCAAGAAAATTTTGGCGCCTCGACATTTCGTTGATCATTTTATTCTCAACTTGAAAGACATCGGCATTTGTCAAGTTCGAAGGTGGTCTTCTCGTTTGACGTACATAAAATATTAAATACTTATTGATGCTACAGTGTAGAGCAACTAAACCTCTTTAACAAGGTCTACTGGAGAAAGAAGCAGAATAAATTTTCCTGAGACATTACCTTGTTGGGAGAACTGTCACATCAGCTGACTTAATTTAAACATCTTTTGGAAAGCAGTCAAAATTATTTATGGCAGAGCAAACAGCAGGGGCAAGTGGACAGTATGTAAAAGGAGAAAGCAATTCCAGCAGCCCAGAGCAACCTCGGAGTCCAGGTTCAAAGTCAACAAACAGCGATCACGAGTACATTATGTTAGCTGCACCTGATATGGAATCTGATTCTGGATCTGCTGTGTCTGTCTCTTCTATGGACAAGAGTAAATCCCAGGGAAGTAGTGTGAGTAGTTTTGCTGATGTTATAACACCTGATATGGAAGCTACCTTGGAGAAGGGCCCAACAGATGAAGAAGTACAACATTTGGTGGAAGATGCAAAAAAAGATATTTTACACAGCTCTGCTTCTCAAGAAGAGGTCTTTCCTGGTCTGGCCAAAGGAGAGGACCTTCAGGAAGCTTTACCAAATGACGGAAATTCAGCGGGCACAAATGACAGTGATGGACAAATTGCAGGTGAAAACCAGTGCCATGTTGCCAATCCACTTGTTGTTGAAGATGATTCACAAGCAGATGATAAGCGTGATGGTGATCTTGTGAGACAGCGCTCATTATCAGATGGTGAGGCCAACACAGGTCAGGCTGCAAACGTTGCTCAGTTCACCACTGGGGAACCAGTGCGAGCTAGAGCAAGCACTCATCCGGGACACTCTGACGACGAAAGTGATGATAATGCCATTTTATTTGATAGTATCACTTATTTAGGATCCTCGACTGTGAATGCACCTGTGAGTGAAATTGAATTGAAACGAACAATGTCTATCCTGCGTGAACAGACAGAAGTCACTATTGATGTTTTGCTTTATGTTGGTTCAACGTCAGAGAGTATGATCCGACTCAAGGACCCTGAGACCGAGGCTGATATTGCAACCTATCGCATACAGAGGATTTTGTTTTGTGGTCGTGGTGATGTTGAAGGAAGTGAAAAGGACTGCTTTGCCTTCAATACTGTCCATGGAGACTCTGATATTTTCCATTGCCATGTATTCAGATGTGAAGATCCAGAAAAGGTACATATAATAATTAGTTTATATTTACTCACTAAAGATGTGTTTATTCGCTGAAGTCATTTCTAAAAACATGTCTCTGCAAAACCATTATTTATACGATCCGAGTGGCACAGTACAGAGACCTCACCTACTGTATGTACACTGCAAAGATCATTATAGCACAGACAACATTACTTGGTTTCAAAATATGATTGTTGGTGTTTTGGATTCCTCGATGCAGCTGGTCTGTTCATTGCACAAGTCATCATTGTTAAAGGCTTCAGAGCATTGAATAACAAAAGTTTGAACATTTTATTGTTATTTCTCCTTTTTGATTTTTAGGCAGTTGGCTGGGTAGTAAATTTTGATCAACAGTTGGGTCTATCAAATTTATGTTTAAATCTTTAATGGTTATTTTTTGATAACGTCATATATGGGTGATGTTTTTCAATATATGGCAATCTTTGGCATTTTATGTATTTACCTTGAATATAAATAATTGTTTAGAAATGAATAAACAACATTATAGTTTACTCTTACATTGCACATTATGCTTTGTGAAATGTGTTATTCTTTAGGGCCACAAATTGATTGTTTTCTCCTGTTTTCCTGATTTTGTTTAGGCAGGAAAGATCCTGAAGACATTTGCTTTATCCTTTAGAAGACACAGAAAGGTAAGTTTAGTTTTATGCTAATGCTTTGCATAGTTATTACCTAAATATAGAAAAAAATTATTAAATGTAGGTTGTGTTATCAAAATTTTGATTTGAATTAAATTGACTACAAATGCAGGGATTAGTTTCTTGCGAAGCTGTTACCAGGCAAATAAAACGGTGTGATTTAAAACTTGCTTTTGGTTCTGATTATGATAAGGACTATGTGAGACAGGAAAATTAAAACTGGTTTAAAAATAAACATTAAATAAATACATATTGCAGTATTTATTTAGTTGATGTGAAAACATTCAATTCAACTATTGTCGCAATAATTTTTTTTAGTTGATAACAAATTTAAACTAAAATTTAATATTCAATTCTAAAAACCTATCAGGGAAAGACTGAAATTATGCAATTCAGAAAAGCCAGCAAACAAGCACAAATCGTGATCTAAATACTGTATCATGTGCATTGTAAGATCTTCAAAATGCTGATCGTATGTATACTCCAGTAACTATTTACTAGCGCATTAAATTGGAGAGAGATTGCTTCCTTTCAATGGCTGTAATCTTATCACAAATAAATTACCTTTCTGTCGTTCTTAGACATTTTTCTCTTTATTCTCTTTCCAACATGCTTTCTCTTTGGAGGACAAATATTCTGTAGTGAGTGTTTGATTAATACTTGAAAAGTCAGTTCATTTTTTTGCTGTTTTCCTTTGTTAAATTTTTCAAAAAAATTGTTTTCTTTCTTTTAGATTAAGTTGAATGTAACAATTATACCTTGAGGTTAAAATTTTATTTAACTATCTTAGTAATACAATAAAGAATGATTAACATTATTTTAAAAGAACCCTTTTCTTCTTTTACATAATTTGTTGACGGCCTGCCATACATTACAATAAACTGAAAAAAATACATTACATGCTGTTGTTCTCATTAATTGTTTTAAAACTCGTTTATTTATTGTTTAAAATACATGATTGTCTAGTTTTTTGGGGGTGCTCTAGCCTGCCACAGATTCTTAATGATTGATTTTCAATGATCCCTTAACAATTCTTTTGTTTTGTTTTCTTCTGAAGAGAAAGCAGCAGTCACAGCAATCTTCTTTTGACTCCACTATGGTAGCTGGTGTCAGCAACCTTGTCTTCAAATTTGATGTGACTCTTGATATTCTTGAGGAAGATAACAAAGGATTTTCCTCTGCTGCTCGGGACAAAAACTGTTTCAAACTTCGACAAGATTTGAGTAAGAAAGTTTCCATTACAGTGCAACAACTGACAAACAAACATCTTATCGTGGAAAGGTTTGTTATCACAATGGTAGATTTATCTAGTCATATCTTTATTAAATAACATTTCAAGAATGTTATTAATATAGTAATAATAAATAATTTTTAACGAGGAGGCTCCCGTCACATAGGTTTTCAGGGAGGTCCTCAAATAAAAACTACTTACAATATCAAAAATTTGAAGTTAAAAGGTATAAAATAATAAAAAAAAACCAATTACAGTCAATTAGTATAATGTTGACTTTAGCTTTGATCTGTAGCTTAAAGTTTCTTGGAGTGTTGCAATGTGTACTTCCACTGGCTGGGATTAATTAACATTACATCGTTTCTATGTATATTTCTAGGTGCTTTGGACTCCTGATCTGTCCAGGGAAGAATGTCCGGTATTCTGACATGCACCTGTTGAGTGAGGTAGGCCAGAAGAGCAGATTTCAACATTTGACTTTCAAAAGTAAATGTATTGTGATAAATAAAGAAAGATTGTGTATTTTAAGCTTGGTATTTAAATATGAAAGATGCAATATTGAACATGTCACAAGCATGGGACAAAGGAAAACTCTGAGTCCCCAACGGGAATCAAACCTACGACCTCGAAAAACACTGGGCAATGTTTGGGAGGTCATGGGTTCAATTCTCGTCCGGGACTCAGATTTTTCTTTGACCCACCCTAGCAACATGTTGAATATTTCATCTTTCATACATGTATTGTGTTTGATTATGGATTACCTTCCCAGTCATAGAAATCAGACTAAATTTCTATTTACTGGATTACATGTACTAATAGATACCTGAGGCCTAAGGGGGTACTCCAATATGAAACAGACAGGATGCTTGTGAGAAAATTTGAATTAATCCCCTTACGGCGACCAATCCTGACATGGCTCAAGCTGTTTTGGGACCCTAAAAGACACTATTCTTATTGCCTGATCAGTCTAGATTGCCAGTATAGTTTTAATACATTTTTTCACGTGGATACCTTTGTAAGACCCCAGGGGCTAAAAATATTAACATTTTGTCCTGAACACCCTAAGTGAGACCAAAAGCCATAATTATTTACACCCCTAAATGAGAAGACGAGCATCCCCGACAATTTTAAATGGATTTCTTCCTTCCCTCCTCCCCTCCCCCTTTCAGCCTGAGGGCACACCAGTCAGTAAATATCTTGTGTTGAGTGGTCTGTTAGTTGGACCATATTAGTTGTTTTGAACTAAAAACAATCCTTATGCTACCCATAGCACAAGTAAATTTTACTTAATAATGATGATGATGATATTATTTAAAACCAGGAGACTTGCTCACTAGACAATGAGAGATAAAAGCAGATAAAAAATGTTCTAAAATTGATTTAAGAATTTGCACTTATAGATCGCAATGCTACTCGAATTTCTAATCTCAGATTCTGAATTGTTTCAGTCTTTAAAAGCTTGGCTTCTCTTGGTGAATCTCTATAATCTGTAATCAGCCCTGGTCATTGGGACATTAAGATTTCCTGAAGACAAATTAATATGGAAGAAACACTGTGTCATTGTTGCTCATCTTAACAAAATTAAAATTGACAAAATGTATTTACCGGAAATGCTACCTCATTATACATTCATACCAGAGAAGTACATTGCTGATCAGTATTGATTATTCTGAATCTCCTCAGGTATCAATGGAAGTTGCAGATGGTGGCAAAACTTATTACATAAGTGGCCTATGGAATCCTGCTGTGCGTGACTTGTTAGTTTTAAACACAGAAACCCCTAAAGGTAGATATCTGTTTAATGTTATTGATATAACCCCTGTAATAATAATATTATTGTCTTAAGTGATTATCACCTAATTAATTTCACAATTGAGTGTTTCTGTCTGGGAACTATCAGCTGATAGTTGCCACAAAAACTTGATGAGCCCAAGAAGTGAAGCTTTGAGGGCTATTATGCTAGTTTTAAGAACATCAAATTTCAAACATAACTATGAGACTGATGGTTCCGAGACAGAAACACTCTGTCGTCTTTATTGTCCACCACCAAATTTTCCTCTGTGCGCCCGTTCAAAAACGAACATCTTAAATTGTATCCTATTGGTCAACTTCAAAGCCTATTTTCACAGAAACCAATAGAAAGATCCTTAAAACCTGACTCACTTTAGTAGCCTATCAGTTTATTGTTGATTGTTTTAGTACAGTTTGTAATGCAAAGGTAGGTAATGCAGGAAAGTGAACATCAACAGTTTCGAGTTTGAAGGCTCACACGTCAACCAAAGCCATAAAGTTTTAAAATGTTAATATATTTGGATTCTACATTCCATTACTTTTCCAGAGATGTATAGTTTGCCGTAGTCTCCTGAACAAAATGACGCGCGTATGAAACATTTCCCAAAAGACACCCGAAAAGGTTATCAGTAACCTTAAGCCTGATTGCAGTCTTCACTTTACTATGCCTTTGCCAACCTCTGTAAAGAATAAACAACCACAGCCTTGTCTACAGTATGTTATTTTTTGCAGATACACGACTGTTCATGTCCATAGCTGTGGACTTAGTTGTCACTGGAGTAACAGAACCAGTCCGGTTTATTGTGGAGACAAAAGCAAAAATTTTCCCCAGTGGAGAAAAGTTCTTCTGGAGTCCCAGTAAACCAAAATTCCATGAAACATATATCATGGAACTGAAGGAGGTTAGAACTGAATTTTCTTGGGTAACTTAATAAATAATAAACGCCACTTATTTAGACTTGTGAGAGGCGCGGTGGCCTAATGGTTAGTGCGCTGACTTCAGATCGGGCGGTCCAGGTTCGAGCCCTGGCCTGGGCACTGCGTTGTGTTCTTGGGCAAGACACTTTACTCTCATAGTGCCTCTCTCCACCCAGGTGTATAAATGGGTACCGGTGAACTTACTGCTGGGCGTAACCCTGCGATGGACTAGCATCCCATCCAGCGGGAGTAGCAATACTCCTAGTTGCTTCATGCTACGGAGACTGGGATAAGCTCTGGCCTGATGGGCCCCTAGGCTCGTATGCAGACTTTTTTACTTATTTAGACTTAGGCTATATGTTTAGGTGAGGTCTTTTTAATGAACTATTGATAAACTGCAAGAGGACAGAGGATGAAAACTCTAATTTACAAATGTATTATTGGCTTATTAAAAAAAAATGAGATATGCTATAAATTATTCAAGTGAAAGATCTCCTATTTTATAACCTTGCCTAGTTTGAAAGCATTTGTAAGTCAAATCGTCAGATAAAGCTTGCTTTCAAAACATAACATTTTTGTAAACAAACTGAAATAGTTTGGAATTGTAAGGGTTTCAAATGAACTTTTGTTATTTTGTTCAATTCTACCGTTCTACTTTCTTTCAGCTAAGAACTCTAATGCTTGGTTGAGTTGCTTTCTATTTCACGTGTACAACAACTATACTGTCAAATGTTTTTGTTTTAAATTAGCCTTTTGATATAATGTGTTGTATATCCATACCCCCACCATGGAGGGATTTTTAGTTTGACTCCCCCACCCCACCCCTTTAGAAATTCCATTTTAGCTTCATACTTTCTTTAAAAATACTTTTCTTTTAAGAACCCCTTTCCCCCTCAGTATATCCGGGGACCTTTTGTGGGCTGAGTATGGATATTATCTGGGACCATACAATAAAAAAAAACATCATTCCTTGCCCTTGACATTGTTTCACTACAGGTTATAGACACAGAAACAGGGCAGAAAAGCTGTGAAGTGAAGAGTATTAAAACTGAACTCAGCGTAGAAGCTTCTAAAAATTTGAATAAAAGACAACCCAGCCTGAATCGACAGCTGTCTGGAGGGGACAAGACTTCTGATGGTGAGTTTGTTATAAACTTCTGATATGATCTTGTCTCAAAGAGGACTTGCTACTTCAGTTGAAGCAATCCTAAGTGAACACCTTGGAAATTAAAAAAAGTGGTTGTAACTTGAGCTGGTCATTTATGAGAATAAGCTCTTGTAAGTGGCAACATACTGAAACCATAGAGTCCACTGAGTTGCTTACCAGAGCAGCATTCTCCCCAGAATAACTTACATAATTGTGTGGTTTACTTTCATGTGTAGATGATGATGAAGATGATGAGCCGCTACTGTCAGGATCAGGTGCAGTGCAGAAAGAGTGCACTGAGGAGGAGCTAGGAAGCTGGGCAGACCTGTTGACTAAATGGAAGGATGTCATTCTGAGACCAAGACAGCTTCCTGGACTTGTCAGAAAGGTGATGAACTTAAGTTTGTGAATCAACTCAGTAAGAAAGACTATACTGATCTTGAAATTGTCTACTTGTCTAACATTCTTAAACCATGAGCCCAAGTATTCTATCAGCAAGAAGT
This sequence comes from Meandrina meandrites, assembly GCA_963693305.1. Taxonomy (NCBI): domain Eukaryota; kingdom Metazoa; phylum Cnidaria; class Anthozoa; order Scleractinia; family Meandrinidae; genus Meandrina; species Meandrina meandrites. The sequence continues at coordinate 16,979,633 of OY855904.1, forward strand.
TCATGATGTGCATCTGAGTTGACTATTGCTCACAGAAAATGATGGAGCTGTTGTATCTAGTTTTCCCTTTTAACAGCAACATGCCAACCATTGTTTTCTCTCCGTGATACATACATGTAAAAGTTTCCTAGTATACTAATGCAAATGTAACAATTTGAATGGCTGAGCTTCTCATATATGAAGTAAAAAATGTTTGTGATTGGTTAACTTTGTCTGGGTGACCCCAGTAACAGTAGCCGCACTGTAAGAATGTTTTTGTCTGAAATTAAAATCGTCCAAAATTTTTTGCAAGTAATAAACTTGGTCTAGTGTTTCTGACCTTTCTATTTCAAACATCAGGGCATACCTGATCCTCTCCGAGGACAAGTTTGGCAGATGATGGCTGGTCTGAGAGAAAATGATGAACTTCTTGAGGGCTACAAACATTTCATTAAGAAGGTAGAGTGATCTCTGTATCTTAGTATGCACATAATTAATTGATTAATTGATTAACTAATTAATTAATCCATTAATTAATTGATTGATTAATAAGTTAATTACTTAATTCATTTCTTGTAGATTTCATGCACCTTTTTAAGTTAATTTTATAGTGTTCTGTTTTTTGTTTCTAGGAATCTCCAACAGAACAAGTGATCATGTGGGACATTCACCGTACCTTCCCAGCTCATGAATATTTTAAGAGCACTGGAGGGGAGGGGCAGGAGATGTTGTATAAAATCAGCAAAGTAAGCAACATTGAATTTACATATTTTTTATTTAGATTCACTAACAGTGCCCTAACAGGACTTCTCAATCGCTGGTGAACTGTTGTGTGAGTTTGTTAGTTCAGAAAATTAATTAGAATAAATAAGCATTCTGTGAGGAAATTAATTGCTGGGTTATAATTAACAATTATTCCATGAGTTCGCGCTGGATAAGAGATGGTAGATAGCCAATGGGGCAAAGTTGGCTATAACGGTCTCACAGCCAACAAGCATGAGTGGAATAATTGTTTTATTAAAACGCCCAAAGAATTGCAATATTTGAGCTCCCTAGTTGTTTTTGTTGCCGCGTATTGGCTATGATACTTGTGGTCAATTGTATATGAGCTCATATACCATGGCCTGTTAACCAATCAAAACTCAGGAATTGCAATATACCATGGCTAGTTTATAATATGAGCTGATAGTGTATTAGTAGGGAACCATTAAGAGTTCATGGTTACTCATATCCAGGAGTTTCCGATATACTAATTTTTAGTATTTTTTCTGATATACTAATTTGTAGTATTTTTTCTGATATACTAATTTTTAGTATTTTTTCAGATATACTAATTTGTAGTATTTTTTCTGATATACTAATTTTTAGTATTTTTCTGATATACTAATTTGTAGTATTTTTTCTGATATACTAATTTTTAGTATTTTTTCAGATATACTAATTTGTAGTATTTTTTCTGATATACTAATTTTTAGTATTTTTCTGATATACTAATTTTTAGTATTTTTCAGATATACTAATTTGTAGTATTTTTTCTGATATACTAATTTTTAGTATTTTTCTGATATACTAATTTGTAGTATTTTTTCTGATATACTAATTTTTAGTATTTTTCTGATATACTAATTTGTAGTATTTTTTCTGATATACTAATTTGTAGTATTTTTCTGATATACTAATTTTTTGTATTTTTTCCAATTTTCTGATATACTAATTTTTAGTATTTTTCTGATATACTAATTTTTAGTATTTTTTCTGATATACTAATTTTTAGTATTTTTTCTGATATACTAATTTTTAGTATTTTTTCTGATATACTAATTTTTAGTATTTTTTCTGATATACTAATTTGTAGTATTTTTTCTGATATACTAATTTTTAGTATTTTTTCAGATATACTAATTTTTAGTATCTTTTCTGATATACTAATTTTTAGTATTTTTCTGATATACTAATTTGTAGTATTTTTTCTGATATACTAATTTTTAGTATTTTTCTGATATACTAATTTTTTGTATTTTTCTGATATACTAATTTGTAGTATTTTTTCTGATATACTAATTTGTAGTATTTTTTCTGATATACTAATTTGTAGTATTTTCTGATATACTAATTTGTAGTATTTTTTCTGATATACTAATTTGTAGTATTTTTCTGATATACTAATTTGTAGTATTTTTCTGATATACTAATTTGTAGTATTTTTCTGATATACTAATTTGTAGTATTTTTTCTGATATACTAATTTGTAGTATTTTTCTGATATACTAATTTGTAGTATTTTTCTGATATACTAATTAATTTGTAGTATTTTTTCTGATATACTAATTTTTAGTATTTTTCTGATATACTAATTTGTAGTATTTTTTCTGATATACTAATTTTTAGTATTTTTTCTGATATACTAATTTTTAGTATTTTTCTGATATACTAATTTGTAGTATTTTTTCTGATATACTAATTTGTAGTATTTTTCTGATATACTAATTAATTTGTAGTATTTTTTCTGATATACTAATTTTTAGTATTTTTCTGATATACTAATTAATTTGTAGTATTTTTTCTGATATACTAATTTTTAGTATTTTTCTGATATACTAATTTCTAGTATTTTTCTGATATACTAATTTGTAGTATTTTTTCTGATATACTAATTTTTAGTATTTTTTCTGATATACTAATTTTTAGTATTTTTTCTGCTTTACTAATTTCTAGTATTTTTCTGATATACTAATTTTTAGTATTTTTTCTGATATACTAATTTGTAGTATTTTTTCTGATATACTAATTTTTAGTATTTTTTCTGATATACTAATTTCTAGTATTTTTCTGATATACTAATTTTTAGTATTTTTCTGATATACTAATTAACAATTATTCCATGAGCCCGCGTTGGATACGAGGTGGTAAATAGCCAACGAGGCGCGAAGCGCCGAGTTGGCTATAACCACTCGTATCCAACAAGGGCGAATGGAATAATTGTTTTATTAAATTCTTCTTTAGTATAAATCAACTGGACATTTCATTTTGATGTAAACGAAGTGATAGTATGAGGAGGCGGGAAAATTTGTGGCGCGGTGTTCACTTTTTGAGTTGAATGAAACACGCGAGGAAAGCGAGCAAGAGAGTTTTCTTCTGAAGATTTCCCTCGGAAAATCTCCTCGTAAATCGTCTTTTCATCCTGGAAAATTGTGACAACAATTAAGGTTTACGGGAAGATCCGAAGCAATAGCTTTTCTGGAAATTATACGCCTTGTGCAAGACGAGCGAAGCAAGTGTTTACATATTGTACTTGTTTACGGCTCCACGGCTGTCATCAAGACTAATACATTATGCTGAAACGAAATTGCACTCAGATTCGATGAAGTTTATTGAAGTATAAAAGGACCAGATCAAGATTGAAAGGTAACAAACTTAACTGAAGTGCTGAGCCACATTTACGTCTAACACTGAATGAAATTGTGTCAGTTTTCTGGTCTTCTCGTAAATTATTTTCTGCTTTTCTTCTTCGTTTAGTCGCTCTTGTTGTACATTTACAAGTATTTTTAATTAAACATTTCGCATCAATCCTTTCAGTTTTACGTAGTTGAGTCAACTATGGCATTTTGTGGTATTTGTGTGGTTTTAGGGAAGGCACTGTCGATTATTTCTTGTATAAGCTTATAAACCTCGCCGAATTTGCCACTTTTGCTTCCCGCACGAAAATTTTAAACTGAGCGGCACTTGCCGCACTCGTTTCCCATATAAGGTCAAACGCAGGTATAATGGCTGATAACCGAGATCTAGTGAACCAATCAGAAAGCTAGAATTGCATTATCCGAGGTTGAGAATTTAATAATTTTTAGTATTTTTTCTGATATACTAATTTCTAGTATTTTTCTGATATACTAATTTTTAGTATTTTTCTGATATACTAATTTGTAGTATTTTTTCTGATATACTAATTTTTAGTATTTTTTCTGATATACTAATTTCTAGTATTTTTCTGATATACTAATTTTTAGTATTTTTTCTGATATACTAATTTTTAGTATTTTTTCTGATATACTAATTTTTAGTATTTTTCTGATATACTAATTTTTAGTATTTTTTCTGATATACTTATTTGTAGTATTTTTCTGATATACTAATTTTTAGTATTTTTCTGATATACTAATTTGTAGTATTTTTTCTGATATACTAATTTTTAGTATTTTTTCTGATATACTAATTTGTAGTATTTTTCTGATATACTAATTTTTAGTATTTTTTCTGATATACTAATTTGTAGTATTTTTTCTGATATACTAATTTTTAGTATTTTTCTGATATACTAATTAATTTGTAGTATTTTTTCTGATATACTAATTTTTAGTATCTTTTCTGATATACTTATTTGTAGTATTTTTTCTGATATACTAATTTTTAGTATTTTTCTGATATACTAATTTCTAGTATTTTTCTGATATACTAATTAATTTGTAGTATTTTTTCTGATATACTAATTTTTAGTATTTTTTCTGATATACTAATTTCTAGTATTTTTCTGATATACTAATTTGTAGTATTTTTTCTGATATACTAATTAATTTGTAGTATTTTTTCTGATATACTAATTTTTAGTATTTTTCTGATATACTAATTAATTTGTAGTATTTTTTCTGATATACTAATTTTTTGTATTTTTTCTGATATACTTATTTGTAGTATTTTTCTGATATACTAATTTTTAGTATTTTTCGGATATACTAATTTCTAGTATTTTTTCTGATATACTAATTTCTAGTATTTTTTCTGATATACTAATTTCTAGTATTTTTTCTGATATACTAATTTGTAGTATTTTTCTGATATACTTATTTCTAGTATTTTTCTGATATACTAATTTTTAGTATTTTTCTGATATACTAATTAATTTGTAGTATTTTTTCTGATATACTAATTTTTAGTATTTTTCTGATATACTAATTAATTTGTAGTATTTTTTCTGATATACTAATTTTTAGTATTTTTCTGATGTACTAATTAATTTTTAGTATTTTTTCTGATATACTAATTTGTAGTATTTTTTCTGATATACTAATTAATTTGTAGTATTTTTTCTGATATACTAATTTTTAGTATTTTTCTGATATACTAATTAATTTGTAGTATTTTTTCTGATATACTAATTTTTAGTATTTTTCTGATATACTAATTAATTTTTAGTATTTTTTCTGATATACTAATTTGTAGTATTTTTTCTGATATACTAATTTTTAGTATTTTTTCTAATATACTAATTTGTAGTATTTTTCTGATATACTAATTTCTAGTATTTTTTCTGATATACTAATTTGTAGTATTTTTCTGATATACTTATTTGTAGTATTTTTCTGATATACTAATTTTTAGTATTTTTCTGATATACTAATTAATTTGTAGTATTTTTTCTGATATACTAATTTTTAGTATTTTTCTGATATACTAATTAATTTGTAGTATTTTTTCTGATATACTAATTTTTAGTATTTTTCTGATATACTAATTAATTTGTAGTATTTTTTCTGATATACTAATTTTTAGTATTTTTCTGATATACTAATTAATTTTTAGTATTTTTTCTGATATACTAATTTGTAGTATTTTTTCTGATATACTAATTTTTAGTATTTTTTCTGATATACTAATTTGTAGTATTTTTCTGATATACTAATTTCTAGTATTTTTTCTGATATACTAATTTGTAGTATTTTTCTGATATACTTATTTCTAGTATTTTTCTGATATACTAATTTTTAGTATTTTTCTGATATACTAATTAATTTGTAGTATTTTTTCTGATATACTAATTTTTAGTATTTTTCTGATATACTAATTAATTTGTAGTATTTTTTCTGATATACTAATTTGTAGTATTTTTCTGATATACTAATTAATTTTTAGTATTTTTTCTGATATACTAATTTGTAGTATTTTTTCTGATATACTAATTTTTAGTATTTTTCTGATATACTAATTAATTTGTAGTATTTTTTCTGATATACTAATTTTTAGTATTTTTCTGATATACTAATTAATTTTTAGTATTTTTTCTGATATACTAATTTGTAGTATTTTTCTGATATACTAATTTTTAGTATTTTTTCTGATATACTAATTTGTAGTATTTTTCTGATATACTAATTTTTAGTATTTTTTCTGATATACTAATTTGTAGTATTTTTCTGATATACTAATTGGTAGTATTTTTTCTGATATACTAATTTGTAGTATTTTTTCTGATATACTAATTTGTAGTATTTTTCTGATATACTAATTAATTTGTAGTATTTTTTCTGATATACTAATTTTTAGTATTTTTCTGATATACTAATTAATTTTTAGTATTTTTTCTGATATACTAATTTTTAGTATTTTTCTGATATACTAATTTTTAGTATTTTTTCTGATATACTAATTTGTAGTATTTTTTCTGATATACTAATTTTTAGTATTTTTCTGATATACTAATTTGTAGTATTTTTTCTGATATACTAATTTTTAGTATTTTTTTCTGATATACTAATTTGTAGTATTTTTGTGATATACTAATTTTTAGTATTTTTCTGATATACTAATTTCTAGTATTTTTCTGATATACTAATTTTTAGTATTTTTCTGATATACTAATTAATTTCTAGTATTTTTTCTGATATACTAATTTGTAGTATTTTTTCTGATATACTAATTTCTAGTATTTTTCTGATATACTAATTTTTAGTATTTTTTCTGATATACTAATTTGTAGTATATTTTCTGATATACTAATTTGTAGTATTTTTCTGATATACTAATTAATTTGTAGTATTTTTTCTGATATACTAATTTTTAGTATTTTTCTGATATACTAATTAATTTGTAGTATTTTTTCTGATATACTATATTAATTTGATATATTAATTTGTGGTATTTTTTCTGATATACTAATTTTTAGTATTTTTCTGATATACTAATTTGTAGTATTTTTTCTGATATACTTATTTTTAGTATTTTTTTGTCAGGCTTACTCTGTTTATGATGAGGAAGTAGGCTACTGCCAAGGCTTGTCATTCCTATCAGCTGTGCTGCTGTTGCATGTAAGTAATATCCTCTTTTTCTATTGGCTATGTTGCAGTTAATTTTTTTCTTCAGTTAAATTTTATTCTTCCTTTGTTTTTGGGTATGGTAATGTATGATAATGAGTTTAAAACAAAGGAAAAATAAAAATTAACTGAAGAAAAAAATTAACTGCAACAGCTATACTCCATTCTATTTCACTTAATTTATATACCACATCTCAGGGCCGTAGGCAGGATTTTGCTTGGGTGGGTGCAAGCACCGGAAGCATGAGCGTCTTGGGGGGATCAGGGCGTATATTTCCCCGGAAATTTTGAAAAATCAAGTTGTTGAAGTCGACTTTTCCTGCATTCTGAGATTCATTTTAACCCTCCCTCTCAGATTAAGTGGACCTTTGAGGCGTGTGAGGGGATGCACCCATCGCACCCCGCTCCCCTGTCTACGGCCCTGCATCTGTAGTGTCTTAGTAAAATTCAATCAATTTTTAGCTTCCAGAGGAGCAAGCCTTTGCACTGTTGGTGAAGATAATGAGTGATTATGGGCTGAGAGAGATTTTTAAACATGACTTTGAGCAGCTGCACCTGAAGTTCTTCCAACTGGAAAGAATGATTGAGGTAAGTACTCAATGGCAATCGAAGATTAAACTTTCACTTGGAGTATAAGTATTGGTAATATTTGTAATACGCAGTTTTTTGTGACACAGGGATTGTAAGCACGTCAGGCATGGGAAGTTGTGAGGGTGAACCAGTTATGGCCTTGTGACACTGTGGTTGCAGTGTAGAAATTTATATTAAAACACTGAGCAATTATTTTTTAATACCTAAGGCTCTTATATAATCCTAGTTAACATTTATTGAGGTAACTGTATTTGGTTTGTTTCAGGATTCAATGCCAGACCTCCACAGCCATTTTCAGTACAATGATATCCAGACCCACATGTATGCGTCCCAGTGGTTCCTGACGCTATTTACAGCCAAGTTTCCTTTGTCAATGGTCTACCGCATAATGGATCTCTTTCTTTGCCATGTAAGTCAGAACAGAGATGGTTTAGAATAACAGAGAAACAGCAGACTATCCAATGGCGAGAAATAGAGACAAATGTGCCCCTTTATAATTATTAGTCGAAATTTTGTCCCAGAGAATTGATCAACAAACAGTGATGCTACTAAGCTAACTCCTAAGTAATATGTGTATCGTGATGACACTGATGTGCTATTTCCTGATTGGATAATAACAATCGGAATCTTTCGGTCGATTTTCGGGTACTTGGAGGATTTCCTGAAAAAACAGCCAGATATTCTCCATATAATATCAGTACACTCAAAAAGACACGAAACTATGATGACGAACGTACCCTGTTCTTGGCTTTACATTTACATTTGTGTTCACTACATTACGTTGCATTATTTTTTTTTCAGGGAATGAGTGTTATTTTTCAAGTTGCCTTGGGCCTGTTGAAGGTAAAAAGTCTCTTTTGTTTGTAATTTTTTTTGTTCGACTATTCTCGAATGTCAAAGTTTTCATCGCAAATCTGGTCGTATTAATAAGTGATTTATTTTCCTTTTCTTATAAAAAAGTGTTTAGTATAGTTACTAAACTTAACCATACACTTCAACGGTTTCTAGTACTTTGAACAGCCGACATTTCTGTTAAAATCTTCAACAGGCGTCCCGCAGAGAGCTCATTCAAATGGATTTTGAAGCAATTTTAAAGTACTTCAGAGTATCCATGCCAAAAAAGTACCTGGATGAAAAAGAATATGAAAAACTCATCACCTCAGCTCTGGGATTCAGGGTACGTGTAACTTCTTACTATGCTTCATGATCAAAGATTTGATCATCCTTTCTTACTGATCACCATCTCTGCGTTTGGAAAGATAACAGAATTTTTCGATTATTCGATCTGTTTCGTCCATTGGGCGTTTTTCATAGGCACTAAATTTCTAGAGGCTTGTTTGGTAATAAACATTAAGGAAGAAACCTTGCATACAAGTGTTTCACAGAGTTTATCGTGATGAAGATAACATTGGCTGTATTAGAAAATATCTCAATGAAGATCAGCAAAAATTCTTATTCAAGCATTTGTAACTAGTCGCTTAGATCACTTTTCTGCCTTACTCTACAGATTGCCTAATTCTTATCAGATTAGTCTGAGGATTAGCGGGGGGAGGGGGGGGGATTGTGTTAGGTATTATCAGGCGTGAATTAAAAAACGCCATCTGGTGTAAATTCCAGGTGACGAACAGAAAGATGAAGAAATACGAAAAGGAGTATTTGTTGAAGAAGGAACAAGAGGCACAACTTGAAGACCCGGTAGAAAGGCTTCAGGTAAGAAATTTCATTACCGTGAACAGAATTTCAGCTATTGCTTTGTGGGTGTATGCTATCCGTGTAGCTTCCTATGCAGACGCTCTAGTCTCGTCACGCATTCCTCTCCCGCGTTGGTGGGGTAACGCGTGACTAGCGAAAACAGCGTCCAGGTAGGAGGCTTATTACCGCAGTCGTGTGCGTGAATTTTCACCTTTCCCAATGATTGTAGTTATTATCATCGTTATCGTCATCATCATTAATTTACTTGCCACAAAACAATAATAATTACCGTCATTAACAATTTATACAGGAGTAGAGCGAGGATACCTCCGAGAAACCACCGGGCTAATAGGGGAGACCACCTCGGTTATCGATATATTTATAATGAGCTGCGAGTGTGCGGCTTGGCCAATTTAGTGTGACTTTATTCTCTTTAAGTTCTAGATAACTTAGATTCCTATAGTCGTTGAGTGAGTTTCTGTCCTTTCATTGTCACATGACCTAATTTTCAATCGAGGGGTCCTGTGGAATGGGCGAGGGAATGGTGCTTGTATAAACTCCCCCCCCCCTCCCTCAGTGCCGTTCATTTCAGTTACTTTTTCAGATAAGGCTCGCTCAATAGCTCCTGATATGGGAACTGGAAGATAACAAAAGCGGGAGCGAGTGCGATACAACTTCTTAGAAAAAAAAAAGAAAAAGAGGCTTTCCTCATCAAGATTTATTCACATGTATTCATCGTTGTGTTTCCACTGTGATTCAGTTGCTTGTTGAAGTTTGCGATTTTTTTTTGTTGCTGATTAAAGCACCTCACTTATTCTTGTCGTTTTTCTCTTCCTTTTCTTCAGCGTGAAAACAAGAGGCTGTTTGAAGCCAACATGAGACTTGAGCAAGAAAATGATAACCTCGCTCACGAGTTAGTCACTACTAAAGTGGAATTGCACAACAAGCTCGCCGAGGTATGTTCGTACGGTTTACACGCGCATGCAGTAGTGTTTGAGGCGTGGTGGCCTAAAGATTAGCGCGGTAGACTTTGGAAAGTTCTCCGTGTGTTTTACGAAGATTACCGAAACTGAACTTGTTCATACGACTGATAAGGTTGTTTTATCTCCGCAAGGAATATGGGCTTTATAAGGTTCATTTTGGCAGTTTTAAATTACGCGTTGCCTGTGGTTTTGTTTGTTTACAGGCAGAAGAAAAAGTAGAAGAGTTGTCAAAGGCGCTCAGCAATACTACTATATCACTGGCTGAAGCAGAGGACCAACGAGAAAAGCTCAAAGAAGAGGGGGCTCAGGTATGCCAACAAAAATACAAACGAACAATTAAAAAGAAAACAGGGCTGTTGTGAATAAAGGCAAACAGGACACAAATGAGTATGTTCACTTATTTTCTGCAGATAAAAGAAATGTGGCGGCAGAACATTGAACAAGCAGAGGAGGAGAGAAAGCGGCACACCGCCATTATAGAGGAATACAAAAAGGTATCAGTGAAATGTTCTCTCGTTTTATAAAAATCGACGTGTTTTGTTTTCTGTACATGGTCATTTGCTGACTGTTCTGTTTTGTAGATTTGTTCTCGAGTGGATGAAAGGAGTGAGAAGTTAAAGGAAGATTTGCAAAAGGAACTCCTGGAGGTCAAGGTATTAATCCTTGAATTCTCTTACGTTGTATTGACGAGAAATGATAACTGAGATGAGTAGCCCCATCCCACCCTCCTTTCTTTCTTTTAGCTTTTCTCCATCTCCCATTCCACTTTTTTTACTCGCCCCATTCCAATTATCCTTGTTGACAATCGCACGCCACGAGCTAGGTCCGTGTGAAGAAAAAAGAATTGTCACACTTTTAATAATGGGCTTTTTATCGATAAACACATTAATATTATTGGCATTAATCAGATATATCGCTAGACCTCCTCCGCACATTGGGTTTCGATAATTCTTGCTAGAAAAGTTGACAAGCACCCTTTTGGGCTGAAACAAATGGCCACTCACCAAATCTTGTCTTTTGCAGAGACGCGTGGGATCGTGTGAAAACTGCGCCGCCCTCTTCTCAGAGGAAGGTCACGTGTCACTGGATGGAAACGACACTGCTACATTCAAGACAAGTGTCAAGGTGGTGGACTCCGAGCAGCGCCTCAGGGAACTGGAACTGGAGCTTGCGCAGACCAAACTTTCCCTGGTGGAATCCGAGTGTCGTTCCCAGGAATTAGAGCACAGGCTCGCGGCCATCGAAGCCGCGGCTGGTGAAAGCAAACCATGGTTTAAGAGAATAAGTCTCGTCAAAGATGCTGGGAAGTGATTGATTTTTGCAAGTTTCTCAAAGTCTTGTGACCCGGAAATAAGTCCTTTATCTGATAAGTTCATTCTAAAAAGTTCATTGAACTGAAATTATCGTTGGGTCTTGGCCGAGTACATTCTTTTCCTATAGTGTAACTGATCGGTTTATAGAGATATCGAGTTATACTTTCGTTTTGTTAAACGTTTTTCACAATAACCGTTGTTGAGAAACATGTTGTTCAGTCAGTGACGAAGCCATCCAGAAAAAGAATTCGGATTTTTTCCTACAGGAGCCGAACACGTGACCTTTTTTTTTTTTCAGGCTAAAAAATGCAATGGCTGAAATTGCTTTCACACTGCGAGGATCATTTCATCATTAATCTGCATTTCATATATGTTATTCATATATTCACTATGTCATCTACTCCATATGCCGGACATTAGAACCCACAATTGACCTGCTTCCAACGTATCAAGGCTTCATAGCTCAGTTGGTAGAGCATCACACCGGTATCGCGGAGGTCACGAGTTCAAATCCCATTGTAGCCTCCAATTTTTTTTTCAGGCTAAAAAAAAATGCGATTGCTTAAATTGCTTTCACACCACGAGGATCATTTCATTCATTTCATGTGACCTTTTGTTGTCAATTCGGCCAGTAGAGAAAAGTAAGAGAAGGACAAGACCTTATTTGTTTCTTGAATTCGACAAGCAAGGGTTGAAGACCATCCTTGTTGAGGAAAGGGGTCGGCTGAATATGAATGCCCCACCCGAGTCCTCCTGCATGGTGTTCACAGTAGTCATTATCCAAACAGAAATTACAATTAATTTTTTTTAAAAATCAGCGAGTACAGTATTCTCTTCAGATAATTAAGCGATGCAACGAACTCCTTCCCATGGTCTTGTTCTTTTCGGTAGCATAAAAAAAGACGCAAAAATCCATAGGCTACAACAAATAACGGTGACTTGTCATTTCTCTTCAAATAAGAAGTCAATTTACGCTGTGAGTTCACACTTCATGTAAACGTAACTATAGTCAATAGCAAAAAGGGGAGCAATAACCATAACATTATGATAATGATATAATTGGATTCCTTGAGCATAGCTCTAGTAGCTCATTAAACTGTTTAATTTTATAAAATTTGCTTATCTGTAATTTTTGTTTGCGAGGCGAATATCTATGTAAATTTTGTCGCCAATTGTTTTGTACATACGGTATAACATAAGCAAGGAAATGAGCTTAGTTAAGTTTTATAATTTTGTTGAGTTTCATGCGCCCGTTGGTTTATTCTAAGTATACTGTTCTTTCGCGGTTACTTTATTTGTGACTACGTTTAGAAAATAATATATTGCCTAGAATGAATAAAATTCGAACTGAAATCCCTAGATATACTTTAAGATAATTGTAAGGAGGTGTAAAAGGGGTTAAATGTGGCATAATAAACAGAGCTGTCTGTTTAGCGGTGTTGCGTTTATTTACCCAGATAGATGATAGATGATAGATAGATGCTTTATTAAAACTAAATTGCAACCCGAGGGTTGAATTATATAGTTTTTTACAAAAAAATTACAATGGTTAAAAAAGGTTAAAATTACATATACAAAAAAATATACAACTATGAAATGTCAAATATTTAAAATTTGAGCGCATTGCTAAGAATGAATGAGTTCTTCAATCTATTTGTCTTAAAATTAGCATTAAATTTTCGTTTCTTCCTCAAATTGTAATGACAGGTGTTCCTCTCTGGGAGTAAATTATGGAGTTTGTTATTCGTGTCTTCTACAATCTTTGAAAAAAGCTTGTTCGTTAGGGACTGTCTTCTTGCTGAAAGAGTTTCAAGACCAGCCTGAGCCAAAGCTTCTTGGTAGGGCTAGAAAGGAAAAATGATGCGCATTGCCCTCCTTTGGATCCTCTCTAACTCTTCTGAAAGGTACTTTGGAAGACTATCATGGAATACTGGACAAGCATATTCAGTAAGAGGACGAATACAAGTTCGATAAAATTGAATTAGCTCCTGTGTTCCGAGACCAGAGCGTTTGAGCTGCGACAGACAATACATTCGTTTCCTAGATTTCTTTCCGATTTCTTCAATGTGACAATTCCATTTAAGGTTACATGTAATGTGCATACCTAGAATCTTAGCCTTGGGAACGCATTCGATTTCACTACCATTAATTACAATGGGGTCAAAGGAATTGTTTGCTGTACTAAAAGTTATTCGAAGTTCCTTGCACTTTGCCTCATTGAGCTGGAACTTGTCTTCAGCTGCTCTGGTTACGAAGGTATCAACGGCGGTTTGGATGGTACTTGGCCGGTTCTTGGCTACGGTTTCTGAGATGGTGGTGTCGTCAACGTATTTCCATAGCTTGTTATCAGGAATGTCGAGTTCATTAATCATAATGATGAACAGCCACGGGCCAAGCTTAGTCCCTTGGGGGACCCCTGCTGGGATTGCCCCCCACTCAGAGAAGCAGTCGGAGCCGAGCTTCACTCGTTGCTTGCGGTCGGTAAGAAAATCGATAATCCAGAACAGAATAGCCTCAGGGAGATCATAGTTGTGCAGTTTATTGATCAATATGTGATGATCAATAAGATCAAAGGCTTTCTTGAAGTCGAACAGGACCGCCCTTACTGTGGCTCCATCACCGTCGGTTGCACTGTTCCATTCGTGAATCATGCTGATAAGCGCTTCAGTTGTACTTGAAGAGGGGACAGTACCAAACTGCCTTGGATCCACTTTTGCGAGTACAGCTGGTTTAATATAACGGTCAACGATAAACTCCTCTGCCAGTTTCGAGAGGATAGGTGTAAGCGAAATTGGTCTCAAATGCTTATTCACATCCTGGACTGGAATTTGTTTGGGAATAGGAGTAATGTCAGCATGTTTCCAGGAATGTGGTAATGTAGCCTCCTTGTAGGAGCAGTTGAGAATGTCCGTGATGACTGGAGCAAGGAGGTCTGCGTTCTCTTTCAGTAACCATGCAGGCATGTTGTCTGGCCCAGAAGCCTTCGCTGGATTCAAGGACGCAAGTTTTCGGAAAACACAGGTCTCGGAAATGGGGGGTAGGTCGGTATAATGTGCGTCACATGAAGTACGGGGAGCCAGTGGTGTAAAGGTGCTCATTGGGGCCAGGAATGCTTTATTAATAGTGTTGGCGAGAGCGGTGGAGTTTAGAAAGGGCCCTTGGTCGATATTACGCAAGACTGATATTGTGTCTGTGCGGGTGGCAGCCTGCATCCCGGCGAGTTTCTTCACCTCCTTCCACCACCTGCGAGGCTCACAGTCCCTTAGTTGTTCTACGTTTGACGCATAGTATTTGGCCCGGCATAACTTGCGTAGCCGGTTTACACTGTTTCGCAGGCGGCGGAAATTGGCATCGTCCCCTCGGGCAAGAGCTCTCTGTCGTTCACGTATCATGGATTTCAGCCGTTCGTTAATCCACGGGGGATCGTTGATGGAAAGCTTCTTTGACCTTAGGGGAAGCAGTGTGTCCATACCTAACTTAATAGCAAACTCCAGAGTATTTGTTTTCTCTTCACAGGAGACCTTTGTCCCAACGAGAAGGTCAAGGTCGACCTCTTCAAGATATTTCCGTATAGCTAGACGCTTTGTTGTTCTCAGATCTCTTGATTTTATTACGATCTTGTTTTTAGGGAAATCGCTTCTTGCCAAAGGTTTGACTTCAACAGTGTCGTGGTCGGAGAGGCCAAAGTTAGGTCGCTTTATAGGCACCTCGTAGAAAGCGCCTAAATTGGTAAACACAAGATCCAGCATGCTCGACCCACGAGTTGGAAACGGGACTATTTGTTTAAGTCCGTGAGCGTTTTTAACATAGCTGAGATCAAGTTTGTTAAAGTCACCGACGAGTAGAAGACCGGAATCGGGGAGTCGAGCTTCAATGCTGGATAACGATTCGTGCAGGTACTCTGACATTAGGCGATCACAAGCGCTTGGCGGATGGTAAACAACTCCAATAATAATAGACGGTATTCCCCTTGGGAGTCTCTGTGGGCAAATTTTAACCCATAAAACTTCAAAGTTCTCGTCCATTATGTCAACTAAGACCTCAAAACGAATAGTATCCCGTACGTACATACACACCCCTCCATGGTCAATAACTTTCCTGTCCAGGCGAATAATATTGTAGCCGGAAACAGACACAACGTGATCGTCAATATGGTCTTTCAGCCAGGTTTCGGTAAAGCAAGCAAAATCAAGGTTTGCATTGCTAATGGCCACTCGTATTTCATCGATCTTTGGTGAGAGAGACTGAACATTCGACACTATGAATGCTGGTACAAACATAGATTTAGAGCCAGGATTAGGCAGTTGTTTTTCAGGTGGAATAGCTATACAGTTATCGGCGACGTGCCCGTTGGTCGGTGTTACGGAGTTGCGGTTCGCTGATCTCGGTCGTTCAGTGCGTGTTGTTATGTGAGCTTGGGGATGTTTACGTTCCGCGCGACGGTTTATTAAGGTCGGAATAGATCTTTTCATAACGACAGTATTCCATTTCCTGGGATGTCTAGGGCCACGATATCGGAGAAGACCATTCAGTTTAAGTTTTCCAAGATGTTCCTTGAATTCGTGGTCGATTTTGCGATGGCGAAGAGCCAATAATTCTTCTCTACTGAATACTATACGGTCGGACGCTGGTGGTAACACGTGGAGCAAGTTCTTGTTGCTCGAGCAACGGGATCGCAACTCGGAGGGCGTCGCTTGAACAGCTTGTGATGGCCCAGGGTTAGCTTGAATATCCATGCACACGGTGAGATCTCTAGGTGGAAGGCAGAGACAAACGAAACCATGCTTTCTAAACTCCGTCACTGGCCTTTTAGGAGCGTTCGACAGATTTAGTTGTTTGAGTACTTGGCTTGGTCGAACAGGCGAATATCCGCAAAATAAACGACAATTTGGAAGCACTCTAGTCTTAGTCGTTGAGTTGTCATTTAAAGAAAGGCTAGCGAACTGCGAGAGCAGGAGAAAATACAATATCATAACAGAGCTAAAAAGCGAGGCGGCCATCTTGGCGCGCATACATTCCCAAAACGTTTTAAGGGAATTTCTTTCGTAATCAATCTGCCACAAGATTGATAACCAGCTAGAGTGGTTTTATTTAACCCGTGAAACAATATCTTACAGTTAATTCGTAAGAGTCAAAACTAAACATGAGAAAACAATAAAATTCTGGTGTCTAATAGAGCGCAATTGTGTGCACAGAGGAGCTCAAAATACTACAAAGACGCATGTTTGGTCTTGGTTTACTTGTTGAATTATTCAGTAGGGGTTTCTGTCGCTCAAGACCCATTTCCTTTTTCTTTGGTTAATTCTGTTTTTTTTTATCATCTTTGACCTTTACTCTCTCAGGGTTTTTTTTTCAGCTTTCGGTATTTTTAACCTTCGTTCCCTAAACTGCAAAAAAAAATAAATAAAAAATTGTGACGTTTTAGCTTAAGACTTTCAATCAGACCTAGAGAGAAAAAGCTACAATTTTCTCTGGGGCGTGTTTAAAATACCGGCGAAATGATATTTAAGATAAGAGCCAGATATGTATTAAAACCCGAAACAAAACGCAACTTGCTTGCGGTAAGCTTTCACTCCCGTTTGCATGTGGTTAGCTTTTATTTGTTGGTTAGGGCAGTACTATATATATCTATAATATTTCGCCATTTCGTGTCATGATTTAGACCAATTTTTTTTTTCTGAAAACAACTATTTCCTTGGCTGAAATACGAATGAAAGGTACAATGTTTAACAAAGTTTGCACAGATTTTCAATGTTCTTTACACCTAAACTTCATATTTCAGAGATTATTTCTTTCCAATCTGTAGTACAATTTCACTCTCCTCCGCAGAGGCCTCTTGGAAATGGGAAGAGGTGAAAAGTAAGCGCGCGGAGCCTGGGGAAAATTTTTCGTGCTTTCAGGTCGCCCTACCCCCGTGTTTTCACCTTACCCCATGTTTTCGTCTTTTCCGTGTTTTTTCGTCTTTTCCTCACTGAAGGAGCCTTTGCGAAGGAGAGAGGAACTTTCAACTAATGCGAGGCTCCCTTCCGCAACAATACATCCATCAGTCCTGAACTCTTGGGATGAGTCAGAGGGTTAATAATTGTTGACATAAGGTTATGTCGAAATCAATGGCGCGTACCCGGGGGAGGGGGGGGGGGGTACTCCCATATATGGGCTATACGGGTATGTGCCGCTCAACAGGGTATGTTTTTTGCTTCTCTGACTCTGGAACAGGGTATAAAAATCGCCCTTTCTCTCTGGAACAGGGTATATTTTATTTCAGGTTTGACCAGGGTTTGACTCTGGAATAGTGTCGAATTTCCCCTAGAATCCTGATTAACCACGGTCTAGTATAGCTAACTCCGCTCCCCTCCGTCGCTTGCTTTGTGATATCTGCTGTTTCCCGTGGTATTCCACAAAGCGTTATTTTGCGAGATCAGAGTTTCTCTCTGTTTATGCCGGTCGCTAAATGATCTCGCAAAATAACGCTTTAAAGGGCTCGGGGCGGCGAATAAACATGACACAAGACTCAATCAACATTTCATCTTAATTTTTATTGAATCATTTAGAGTAATTTTTATATTTTGCAGTAAATCGAATCCGACGTAATATTTCTCTAGGGAGAGGACAAAACATGGACCCCTGGTCCATGGACCCCCTCTTTGGACCGGGTCCATGGACCCCCTTCATGGACCAGGTCCATGGACCCCCTCCATGGACCGGGTCCATGGACCCCCTTTTTTTTATTATTTTTCTGTTTCATTTCCTCTTTCTGTTTTCTTCTATTTGTCTTTTTTATTTTTTTAACGAAAAAAAAAAAAAGAAAATTAGAAGAAAAAAGAAATAAAATTAAAGCACACAAAGCCAAATCACACGGACCCCTCATTTTTTTCATTTTTTGTTTCAGAGCGAACACTTTGAGAACTTAAAGGATCCAAAAAACCGCATTTATAGCGAAATGTGTGGCAAATTATGGGGCTTGAGGTGGCAAACTTTACAAACAGGAAACTGTGCAGACCTATATATAAACCTCTAGACATTTGCTTGACCACAGTCTTACGGCTCTACTCAACTGAAAGTGCCTCCAAATGATACAACATAAAGTGCCCTTCAGAAACAAGTGAGAAGCTTAAAGGTCAAAAGACCGAACACAATACGGCCAATGTACAAATTTCACGAACGTAGGAGTCGTGATGGCCTGTCACCTTTATCATACCAATCATCAACAAAAACATTTTGTCCCGCAAAACAAAGACATTTTGTCCCACTGTTGCAGCCGCCCGCCTCGCGTCGCCAGCAAAAAACAACAAAGTAGTATTTCTTTACAACTTATTTTGAAAGATGGAAAAATAGGGTGTCCATGGACCCAGTCATTGTGATTTGGCTTTGTGTGATTTTTTTTTATAAAAAAATAGAAAAATAGTAAAAAAAAAAGAAAACAAGAAATGAAAAATAAAAAAATAAATAAATAAATTGGGGGTCCATGGACCGGGTCCATGGACCCGGTCTATGAAGGGGGTCCATGGACCCGGTCCAAAGAGGGGGTCCATGGACCAGGGGTCCATGTTTTGTCCTCTCCCATTTCTCTATACATCTTCTATACGCGCCATTGATTTCGACATAACCTTATGTCAACAATTATTAACCACGAACACATAGGGTGGAACGCCTGTGGTTAAGCTAATATTGTCCTTCTCTAGAGAATGTGTGCATGTTTTTGGCCCCGAGAACAGCCTGGCTGCCTATTTCTTTACCAAAATTTTCGAACTCGAGGAGCATATTTATTTCTTTGTTTACAGTTTTGAACGGAAGCGGGGTCGGTATGCTTGTTTCTGATTGGTTCTCAAGTGTGCCATAAATAACGATGAGGTAGCCTCGATCTTGTGCTGGCATAGAAACTCGCAAGCGTTGCATACAAAATCGGGTTGTCAAATATTCGAGCACTTTGTTTGAAAACTCTCGAAGCAGCTGTTCCGTCGAATATTACACACAAGAAATTTGAATTTTGAAAACTTTACAGTAAAACGTATCACCAATGTTCGATTCAGCATGGATTCCGATGCGCTGCGGTTGATTCCATCGTGTGTATTTTAGCGAGGTAAGTGTCAGGAAGATATTTGATTTCGTTTTCTTGTTTCGGTGACTTTTTCAACGGAATCAAAGCCGAGTTAAGAGCTTTGAAAATGATTTTTTTGAAAACAATTAGAAACTAGATGTCTAGGCGACATGTCTATAGTTTTAAGAAGCTTTTCTATATCAACGTTTCTGAGCTTCCTGGTGACGTTTCCAAAGTTTGATACAGTTCACAGTACACGAGCTTGTTATTAACCTTATTTATACTGAAGATTATATTTCAATATGTTTGTAGTATAGCAAGACCACATTTTGAATATTGCGTTTCCTGTAGCTTCAAGAACGGCACCCGAGGCGTAGAAGAAAAATAAAATGCGTTGACGCAAGCTCGCGCGAGAATTCTTTTGCGAGATTTTTTATGCTGTTTATAGCACCTTCGTGTAACTCACCTTCACACATTTAGACGAGAAATCTTTGTTCTGTTGTATCAGGATATCTAAAGGAGTTTCCAACACAGGCACCCGGTGCAAAGTGGTGTAAATGTGACCTTCCAAAGTATTACTGTTGTGGAAAAGTTTCTGATGGAGACATGGTCAAAGACAGGATTTTAAAATCTCACTTTATTTGGATTTTGTGGCTGATTGTTGTCACTGCTGGTATGTTCACGTTTATTATCCGACTCAATTAATTAATTATTTAATATTGAAATACTTTAGAACGCGCACACTTTCAGCAAATACGGCATATGAACGTTTCCCTTCTCCCAGCCTGCAAGATCAATGAAAGCATCCAGTTTTAATTTTTCAGCCCTTGTTTCACAAGCAAGAGAAGAAAAAGAGCCAGAGAAAAACAGAGGCTACCTCTCTCCAATCCTCCCAATCGAAAGAACAGTTATTAATTAGTGTATCTTTCTGAGATAACTGTGGTCTGTCTCCATTCCTGAGGACAGTAAGGCAGCATTTACATGGAAAGAGGATGTTCCTAGCACTAAGAATAAAGATGATCCTAGCACTAGGATCATCCTAGACACCTCTCAGATAGGTTGATCCTAGTGCTAGGGCCAAATGCAACATTTTGCATGTGAAGTGAAGTGAATACTTTATTTACCCTCGGATTATAGAATAGCTCTAACTGAGCTAATGTCTCCGAGCATTTCAGCAGTACAATGGTACAACGGGTAAAGACCAGACCACAACACCGGGAAACTTCGTGCCCTACACTTAACGATGAGCGTGTGGGTTCTTTAACGTCCCCTGCTGACCATAACAGTGAAGATGCAGGAGACGGGGCCTACGGTTTATCGTCCTTATCCGAGAAGACTAGAACATCTAACCATTTGCAGATGTCATTTGCAAAGGCAGCATATTCTCCTCAGTTATTTTAAGACCCTGAGTGTTGGTCCGGTCTGGGCTCGAACCCGAGACCTCCCGCACAGAAGTCCGGCGCTCTACCAACTGAGCTAACCGGTCGGCGGAAAGCTGAAATGAAAGCTGAAAACATGTTGTGCTCGGATGATCCTGGTACTAGGTTGATCCTAGATAATACTGTACATGCAATTGTTTTTCACCATATATTGTAGGTATAACCCTAAACTAAATCTTATTGTGCAGCTCTCAGTGAAGTGCTTAATTTCAGTTATGTTGCATATCACATATGCATCAGGCAAAAGTTTGAACAGTTATAGGGGTGGTCAAACATGTCACAAATAGGGGGGAGGTATAATTTTATTCACTCAAAATGCTCATCTTTAGGAGACAAGTTGAGTGCCAAAAATTCAAATTAATCAGTCAAATATTGACCGAGTTATGACATTATGTGCCATATGGCACTCTTAGGGACTAAAGGGTTAAGAAGTCATACACTTTACACGAAAAAAATTTTGTTTGTGACACTAGATGTTAGTCATATCGAAACCCGGTTATTCAAAAAGCTTGTGCGAACAACGAAAATTGGGAAAAGAACCACATTTTCAAAACCAAAGAATTATAAAAGTTTTGCCAGAAATGCATAAGGGATAAAATTGAAACATGTAATGCATGCTCACAGCGTTTGAATATTCAGTTTTGTCATTAGTAGCATATTTGGAAACATGAAGAGTTTGTATGTGAGTACGCACTTTATCCATGTAATGACACATGCAACAACATTTTCGGTTTGCAGTAAGTTACTTCAATTCTGACCTAAATGCGGTAAATTTATTACGGAAACTAAAGAAATTCATTAAGTGTATCCAAGTGAACTTCTCCAGACTACTTAACCAAATTTAATGTGCAAGCGCTTTGTACAAATTATAAGAATCTTAGGGAGTTACACGTTTCAACCCTTATGGGTTTCTGGTTTTGCTCAGATGGTTTTCCAGGCCAGCACTGAACTCTATTTCCATACCATAATTAATAAGGCAAACTAGGAGTGTTTCTACTTCCTAGTCTGGATGGGATGCTAGTCTATATATAGTATGCCAGGTTACCCTGACACCTCACAGGCACCGGTGCTAATGATGTTACCTAATCTTCTAGCTTGGAGACAGGCACACATAATACAACAGTCATGCTAAAAACACACAACAAAGACCCCAGCCAGGCTAGCTAACACCTGGGCCTCTCCAACATTTAGTCCAGTGCAAAATCCATTAATGAAATAAAGTTCACCACTTTCCAAATATTTACATAAGCTCATTTATTAACTGGATGTTTTAATTCTTACTAAATAATTATTGTACATGCATAAGGACAGTGCAATACAGAATAAGAATGAAATTATCAATCTGTAATTTCTTTAGGTTTTTACACAGTAGCTGGTCAGCAGTGTGCTTCCAATCCATGCTACTTTAATGGAACTTGTACTGAGATTGGCAGTAATAACTACTCCTGTCACTGCCCCACTGGATTCACAGGTAAGATAAGATCTTTGTGCTTCCTAGGTCACTGTAGTTGTTTTAAAAGTAGTAAGTTACAAGCCAACAGAATCAATCAATCAATCAGTCAGTCAGTCATCCACAGTCAGTCAACCAACCAACCAACCAACCAACCAACCAACCGATCAATCAATCAATCAATCAATCAATCAATCAATCAATCAATCAATCAATCAATCAATCAATCAATCAATCAGTCAGTCAGTCAGTCAACCAACTAACCAACCAACCGGTCAGTCAGTCAGTCAGTCGATCAATCAATCAATCAATCAATCAATCAATCAATCAATCAATCAATCAATCAATCAATTTATTAATGTCATACGTGGGATGAGGTTGCTCTCTATATCCAAGCCAGTCAGGCTTATGTATAAAACTCATGGCACTGGAAAGAGCCACTTTGAACGTAATGGCCCTTCAATAGTAATATAATACTGTATGTTTGATAAATGTACCATTCCTCTCTTATAGGGAAAAGATGTGAGGCTGTGATAAACATGTGCCATTTTAACCTGTGTCAGAACAATGCTGTGTGTCAAAGATTTCAGACTGGAGGCTATCAGTGCATTTGTCATGCTGGATTCACTGGTGGGTGTTACTGCATTCAAAATACTCAGCATGTGCTGCCTAGTATCAATAGTAATTTTGATTAGCAGCGAACAGAATGCATCATTCATTTTAAACATTCAAATTTAATTTGATTATTGTAAATCATCCAATTAACCGTGAACGTGTGAACACATCAAATTCAAACCAGATCTCACCTGCCATTATTCTCATAATCCTTTTTTGTAAAATAGTTAAGTTATATATTTGATCTGCAAATACAGTATTTCCCCCATTGCAGGGAGCTGGGTGAATTTGACTTGGTGATTCACGATGGAATACCCACCAGAGCTCTGGTGGCAGACAGGTCTTATTGAAAGCTCTAGAATACAATGCTTTAATAATTCCATTTACCCACTAGCAACTCCTCATATGCCCCATAACCAGCTGCTGTTCAAGACCAGACATGAGAGAGTGGCAGAAGTCAAGCCTAACCTCCACCAGTTTCTCAGTTTATACTCAGTAGTTGACCAAAATTGCTTAATTTTTCCTAGGAATCCACTGTGAGACAAACATAAATGAGTGTAACCAGACAGCACTTCCCTGTCATAACGGCGGTACTTGTGTAGATGGTATCAATAGCTACAGCTGTCAGTGTCCAGCTGGTTTCTCAGGGCCCTTCTGTAATGTAACAGTTACAAAGTGCGACGGCAGCCCTTGTCAGAATGGTGCAACATGCGTGGAACATCTATTGGGGTAAGTAAACTAGCATTGCTGGTGTAATGATCTACTTGAAATCACAAGAGCTGTTAATTACATGACTTTATTACCCTGCAATAGACCTGCAATGCATGCAAAAAGTACTCTGAATACATTACATGCCTGTTATGCTAATATTGTTGACATGTTCTCATGCCAGTTATTTTATTCAATCATACATATTTACCAGATTTCTTTTTAATAATTGACAACAAAAATCAACCAAAAATGTGCCACGTTTGTGGCCATTTCTTCACTAATGCAAAATCTCCAGCTCATGTATAATTTCATTCAGATATATTTTCCAGAATTCTTTGTAACAATAGATGAAAAAAATCTTCCAAAAATGTGCCATGTTTGTTTTAAATGGCATGCAGTTCCCTTCTTCAAACTGCTATCTAGGCATTTAGGATTGCAACTTTAAGGAGTGTACCTGGTGACATTCAATACAAACAAATTGTTTGACATCTCTGCCTAATTTGTTATAACCATTAATCTCTTGTTATAAATTTCTTTCAGTTATAACTGTACTTGTGTCTTTGGCTTCACTGGGGTGAATTGTGAACATAACATTGATGATTGTTCACTGAACCCTTGTCAAGCATTTGAGCAGTGTGTTGATGGGATTAACAGTTACCAGTGCATGTGTCCTGTTGGAAAAACTGGTCAGCGGTGTGAAGTTAATATTGATTACTGTTCTGGCCAACCATGTTTAAATGGTGCAACATGCAACAACCTCCAAGGTGAGTTTTTGACTGTCAAGTTAATATGCAGAGAAAATTGTGTGGCACCCACACTTTATCTGTGTTTGTGGTTATTATTTTTACCCTGTCAGCTCTAACTTTTAACAGAAGAAATACTTTGTGTGCTCAAGTTTTCCCATCAGAGATTCAACCTGAAATACTCCATACTCAGTGTGATAATGCAGTTTGAACTACAGTGAACTCTGTAACATGTCTGACTGGTTTCCCTGTCAGTAAAAACCAGTCAGACACACTCCATGAATGTACACTGTACTGTATTGCATGAAATCTCAGGTGTCTCTGGAGTAGGGAGAAGGAGAAACAATCAGGCTATGTCAGCTTAATCAATTCAATTGACGTTTTCCAAAAGAGACAAGTATCAGTAGATTTTCCTGCCTTACAAACATCTTCAACTTGTCCAGTGGGCAGTGACCCAGACAAGTTGCATCCTGACTTAATCATTTAAAAAAGTAAATTAGATAAGCATGCAACTTACAATCCCTATACAAGCAAAATTTGTTTGTCTGAAGGTCAAGCTGAAAATCAAGTTCTTTTCAAGCCCTGTCCAAGTGATCGATATCAAATTTCTCCAAGCTATCAGTTAAAAAGGAAGCATGCAGGTCAGGGGGTCATGAGGAGAAACAAGCTGATCAAGAAGAAATCTTTTGATTTACATGTATGATTTAATTTGTTCAAATAGTACCATAAGATCAATACAGGGGGATGTCAATATTGGGAGTACAGACATTCTCTGCACATGTACATGTAAAAAAAAACATCTTTGTTGGGAAGAATAGCTACAGTGACAAGAAAGTTAGTAGCATTTGCTACTGTTATTCATTTACATTATCATGAGGCTTTAGATCTGTAAATTATATTACATTCTGATGGAAACTAAGTTCAACTTTGGTATTTCAGGTAACTTTTCCTGCACCTGTGCTTCAGGATTTGAAGGGCATCTCTGTGAAAATGACACAGATGACTGTGCCTCTCAACCTTGTTTCAATGGAGGCACGTGTAAGGACAAACTGAATGGCTTCACTTGTGATTGTCCTGCTGGTTTTATTGGCAGTCAGTGTGAAGCAAACATCATTGAGTGTCTGTCCAACCCATGCCAAAACGGTGGCACATGTGTAGAGAGCATTGGTCTAGTCGGGTACACATGTTCTTGTCCAACAGGATTCCAAGGTACATGTAGGTTGTAATCCATATTGCAGGGCCATAGGTAGGATTTTGCTTGGGTGGGTGCGAGCACTGGAAGGGATCCGGGGATACATTTCCCCAGGAAGTTTTAAAAAAATCAAGTTAATTAAGTCCACTTTTCTTGCATTCTGAGAGTCAGTTTAACTCTGCATCTCAGATAAAGCAGACCTTTGTGGTACGTGAGGGGTGCCGACGCACCCATCGTACCCCCCTGCCTACGGCCCTGTATTCCCCCTGTTAGACTCCAAGACAAAAGAAGTTTAAGTGTCCTGGATCTCTGGAAGGACAGCACTTCAAGAAAACAGGAAAACTTGTTTCACTCAGCGAACAGAATCTAGTCGACTGCTCTACAAAATTTGGTAAGGTACGGTTGCCAGCCTTGAATTTGAAGGAGTAAATAGTCAAGCTGCCAAAGGCTGGGAAGAAAATGTCCATCCACTTGAGTATCACAAGACATATACTTGTTTTTCCCTCAGTAAATTTTGTTGTAACTTAGTTTCATTGTGTGTAACTTCTCTAGTTTGTTAATGTTTGTCAGTAGCAAGTAAAATTAATTACATTGTTCAACAGAATGTGTTATCATAACCATCCATTTTAGTCATCACCTTTTGCGAGTGAACAATACTTGTTTGTAGAAATAGACAAAATGATGGTTCAATTCTTGACGGCAAAGGTCTATAAGTAACTTTTGTGTCAAACTTTTTTTGTGAACTTCCAGCAAAAGTCATAATTTATACATGGTATTAACTTTTCTTTAGCTTGATAATCGTTTCTTAACAGATACTTCTTTATTTTCCTCCTTGTAGGTCTTCACTGTGAATTTAGCAGTTCTTCTTGTCAACCCAATCCTTGTCAAAACAATGGCACGTG
Organism: Meandrina meandrites; assembly: GCA_963693305.1. Taxonomy (NCBI): domain Eukaryota; kingdom Metazoa; phylum Cnidaria; class Anthozoa; order Scleractinia; family Meandrinidae; genus Meandrina; species Meandrina meandrites. The sequence goes on from OY855904.1 coordinate 17,006,363, forward strand.
CACACTTCACAGCAACAGATCAAACTGCACGTGTCCAGCAGGTTGGACCGGTTCTTACTGCAGCATCGATGTCGATGAATGCCGCGCAACACCATGCGGGAATCTAGGCACGTGCCACAACACGCCTGGCGGGTATAATTGCACATGCTTAGCAGGGTTCACGGGTACACACTGTGATAAGCACGTGGACGAATGTCTTGATGATCCTTGTCAGAATCAAGGTACCTGCGAGGATTTGGTCAATGGTTATCGGTGTACATGTACCGCGAGTTTTTCTGGAAAAAACTGTGAAATACCACTAAATGACTGTTCTGCACAGCCGTGTAAGAACGGAGGAACGTGCCAGCTTGGTGGAAACGGGTTCACCTGCAAGTGTAAACCGGGTTATACCGGTTCGACATGTGACGTCGACATCGACGAGTGCTCTTCCAATCCATGTACGAATGGCGGCACGTGTGTAAACAATGTAGATAGTTACCTGTGTCAGTGTGCCGATGGATATCGAGGGAGAACTTGTGAATTTCTGTTTGCTGTTAGCTTTCAGCGTGGCTCGTATCTTCCCGCCTTAAATTTTCCGTTCTTCCCGTCGGAATTGTTTTCATTTAAATTCCGGACCACTCTGCCAGATGGACTCTTATTCTACCAAGGAGCGGTAAGGAAAAAACACGAACTGTTAAGCTATACCATCGAAATTTTTTTGTTTGTTTTTTGTACAAAATAGTTTTTTTCCGTGACCCGACTTACTCACTTTTTTGCCAGATTTTCCACATGCGGAAAATCTCTATCCCGTCTTCTACGGATTTGATAAATTTCATGTTCTTTTCGTTTCTTCCAGGATCTCACAAAGGAGCACCCAGATCACGTGATCCTAGAGCTAGCAAACGGCTCAATTCGCCTGTCACTCAACACTGGCCTGGACACGGCAACGGCCAAGTTAGGCAGCGGACTCAATGACGGGGTCTGGCACCAGATAACCGTTCAGATATCTGGTTCCAAGGCTACTTTATTCATCGATAAGGATACTTGTGGTGCAGCCTGCCCCTCAGTGACTGTCAGTACAACCAGTGATGCAAGCTCGACGTTTTCCGGTCAATCTTACTTCGGGGGTGTTAGGAAGCTGGTCCCGCAGATTAAACATCAGCTTGTAACTGATGGCTCATTTGTAGGATGCATCAAGGTATTTATCGTAAGGAGTGGCAGATGCCAGTCTGAAAGCAGTTTGGCTTCCTTACATTGTTCCGTGCTCACCACCATTAACAAAATAATTAAACATAAAGATCCAAGTCACGAATGTTATTAAAATTTAAATTTGAATATAGCTTAGAAGTAGATTAAGAAGTACTCATACAAAGATTTAACCGTTATTTTTATTTGCAATAAATTAGTTTAAATGTACGACCCCACCATCTCTGCTGAATAACTTATCGTGCTAAGATAAAGTTATCCATTCATTCATCAGTCTATTCAGATCCTTATTCTAATTCCTCTCCACCACCTGCAGCTGAAAAACATCAATCAAACGTTTTTTTCTTCTTTAGGACTTTCTGCTCAACTTGGGGGATGTTGGTCTGCAGGGTGTATTTGCCCAGTCGTACCTAGTCTCCACCGGCTGCCAGAGACAGGATGTGTGCAGTAACCATGCATGTAAACACGGCGGCGCATGTGTAGATGAGTGGAGTCAGTACAGCTGTCGCTGTCCTCAAGGATTCGTGGGGTCGTTTTGCGAGCATCAAATCACTGCCACGTTTGATAGTGATGATAATTCTGGTCTAAAGTTCACTTCTGCCGCCAACATTATTTCATTTTCTTTGGAGTTTTCAATTGATCCTACACTGCCGAGTGGAGTCCTGGCGTTCACAGCGGTACGATGATTTTGCAGTCATGATAATAATTAAAATTTAATTTCTCCTCAAAGTATTGGTAACAGAGATGGGGCTACAATTCACATGTACTACAGCACGATAACTAACAAGCAGTAGTTTCCGCTTGTTCAAATTTGTTTTCTTGTCAGTATAAGATGGGGCCGGGTAGCAGTTCTATCAAAGTCTCACATGAATGCCTCGCTTCTCTTCAAGGAAACAAAAGAACAAACAACAGGATGCTACACTGCTGCCAAAATGGCTCAAAGGACGTATGATTTATCTGTTAAAGTCTCTACCGGTGTTCCTAATCGGTAGAGTACGGTAGTGAACTCGTACTTTTGTGACATCTTGTTGTGTCGAGTTGTAGATTCAAGAAAACGAGTACAGAACTAGCATGCGAGTATTCTATCTGCTCAAAGAACAGATTTGACCAGATTTCCCTACGCGAAGAGCAAGAGCCTTTGAGCCGGCTAGCACAGAGCCATTAGAGCAAATTCTCCCCACTGTCTTTATAATTAGTGTATAGACACCAGTTAAGAAAAATTGTATTTAACTGATGTCGTACTTTAATTTCAGTCTTCCCAAGGAAAGTTTGGTCTGGCGTTGGACAATGGACGTTTACGAGTAGCATACGTGAAATCTTTCTTCGAAAGAAGTAGCGATGTGTTTGGACAAAACCTTTCTGATGGTAGATGGCACAAATTACAAGTCAATGTCACTTCCGGTAATGTCACGATTGGCGTAGACTTATTTCAAACTGTTCTTGCTCCGCCGAGAGGTTCCCAGGCCATCGCGGATCTTGACGTCACTTTGTACATGGGAGGTCTATTGAGCCAGTTTTCAGCTCTGGGGATTGCTCTGAACAACAAATTAATAACGTTTAGCGGTTGTTCAAGAAGCGTGACAATAAACGGAAATGCGATCACATTTGAGACTGCACAGAAGAGTGGAGGGTTTCCTCTGCCGAAACCGAGCTGTAAGAAAGACGAGAACTGTGCACCAAGCTCCTGTGCAAATGAAGGAACGTGCGATGCCACGTGGACTGGGTTCAAGTGTGGTTGCTTGAATGATTTTGTTGGCAGTCATTGTCAAAGTGGTAAGTAAAATGTAACCGGAAAAATAAAAAAACTACGCACTGCAAAATTCCTTTGACCCATACAGCAAATGTGTAAAGGAGTTTGTATAGAATCGTTTTTGTATTTTCTGTACAATACTGATATTTTTATCCGTGTTAGTAACTAAAGTCATCATTCACTCATTCACACAGTCTCTGAGACGTCATTCTTATCAAACGACAGTCACGTTGAGCTATCGCTGAACTCGTCGCATTGGAGTTTTGGTCAGAGTGGATCACTGTGGTTCAGGACTCGCGAAACAGAAGCTTTACTGATGTACGCCGGGCGGAATCCTGGGGGAGGAAATACAGAATACCTTCTTCTTGACGTCACTTCCGGTCAGGCAAGATTTACTGCTGACCTTGGTTCAGGTAAGATTCTTGTATGACTCAGTATTATGGCACTTATTTCTCCAATTGAATTGAGATTGTCCGACTTTGTAATTCGAAATCTAGAATCCTATTTGCCACAACTAAGCAATTTCGCGCATTTCAGGATCGAGTGCAGTGTTGATCAATGCACCCGTGGCCGATGGTGACTGGCATCACGTGGTCTGGACCCGAAGATACAAGCACATTACACTCACGTTAGATGACACGTCCACGGCACAGGCAGACCTGCCTGGAGTAGACACAGAGTTCAATGCCGCCCAGGATCCTGTGATAACTGTTGATATTGGAGGTCTCCCAGCTGGAGTAGCACAGGCCAAAGGTAAACTGCTTTTTTTAATTTTTGAAAGTTTTTAAATTTGTGGCAACTTTTACCATCATGCCCTTACTAGAGAAGTTGTCAATGAAATGAGCTTTTTTCGACTTTGAACAACGTATTTTGGGGGTTATTGCTCAAAGATCCGAGACTTCAGGATTTTAGAGAAAAATACCATAGTGGTAGTCAGGCATGATTATATTAAAGCTAGAAATTGTTGTCATTGACTTAAAGTTTGTAAAAATGGACGTTTCGGTTAAAATACTATAACCTTCGGCGAAAATTAAAACGGCGTCCAGATGTAAATGTGATACTTTTTTAAACAGGCGAGAACCCACTAGGGATTGGCCAGGATTTTATAGTTTTTAGGATTTAAGGTGTCTCTCTACAGTTTTTTCTGGACCATACCAAACATTTTCATTTGGCCGTTTAGCAAACTTCCCGGACTCGAATCGATGTGAAATTTACACCAGGTATTGGAATTGGATTGAAGTTTGATATTATATATTTTTTAGGAAAATCGATATTTCCATGGTAACGATAAACAGAAAAACTAGATATCAGTTTTTACATTCCATCATGATAAATACAGTTCGTTGCTATTGTTTTCAATATTGTGTTTTTTCCCTCACTCTTTTGCTCACTCGACGGAATGTAAAAAACATTGATTTGAATATTTTAGCATAAATTGCGAACGCTGAATTTGTAACGCAACATTTTCGTCGGTTCGAACGCCTTCTTTAAGGATAAATGTGGACGTGTTCCAGTAAATCAACGTTAATAAAACTTTGGAATTAAATTCTTTGCATTATCAAGCATGTGTTGCAAAAGTTTTAAAAAAATCGTTGGAGCCGTTTTGGAGATTTTCGAAAAAGCGCTAAAAGTAGAAAATTTACCCAAAATTACATTGGTAGTGACCGTATGAAAATATCCAATTCTCGGGATCGCGATAACCAAAATCAACAAAACTTTCACGGCGGCGAAAGATAAGTTCATACACATTTTGGTGTTATTTCGAAGTAATTTCATCAAAGCAGTGTCCGCGTCTCGGTCCGTTTATCATTATAATGCAAAAAGCATGGTTTGAAATATATTTTCGATTTATTCGAAATCAAACATACAGAATTTTTTATTCTTGCATATTTGATGTGCAGTACAGCATAGTTTCAGATACTGGGGTTAGTTTTTCTACGTCAAATCTTATTCGCGTAGAATTCAAGTTTAACTGATATCTTGTTTTTCTGTTTTTCGTTGCCATGGAAATATCGATTTTCCTAAAAAATATTTCATATCAAACTTCAATCCAATTCTAATATCTGGTGTAAATTTCACATCGATCCGAGTCCGGGAAGTTTGTTAAACGGCCAAATAAAAATGTTTGGTATGGTCCAGAAAAAACTGTAGAGAGACACCTTAATATTTGCACTTCTAAGTACCAAGGGTACCAGAATCTTTTTTTCTCGCGTGCTTGTGACTTAATAAGTGTTTGATCTGAACCAAAAATTGTACGAGGAAAACCTTTTGTGTCCAGGGTAACTTCTAACAGAAGCATTCACATAATTGGTGGCATATTATCTACTTCAAAAAGAGTAACACTGTGTATTTTTTGGGTATTGTAGGGCCTACAACACTGACGTCTTTGAAGGGATGCATAAAGGATATCAAGTTCAACTCACGCCGTGTTCACTATCTGTCGCCTCACTCTCAAGAGGGCCTTGACGTCACTAAGAAGCATGTAACAGTAGGTTGTCATGGAAACTCGACTTGCTCACCCAACCCTTGCCCTGCTAACAGTGTCTGTGTGCCATCTTGGGATGGTTTCAACTGCACTTGTGACCCGGATTGGACGGGCGACAAATGCGATATTCGCATTCCAGACTGCACGGTAAATAACTGCACGAATGGTGCAACGTGTGTCAATGTTACTCGCGGTTTTAGGTGCGTGTGCGCCCAGGGATATTCGGGTCGTTATTGCGAGAGTAAGATGAATTTTTGCCAGTCGACACCCTGCAGGAACAGTTCCACATGTCACGAAATATCCGGGGGATACAGGTGTGACTGTGCCGTGGGATTTACCGGAAAGGACTGCGAATCTGATATCAATGAATGTGCAAGCAGTCCTTGCAAAAACAACGGAACGTGTTCGGATCTAACAGGTAACTATTCCTGTCTGTGCCCGGCAGGTTTTTCTGGCAGCGACTGTGGAGGTAACGTAGATGAGTGCTCGCCAAATCCCTGTCTAAACCAAGGAACATGTCTTGATTTAATAGCTAACTACAGTTGTCGATGTTCCTTGGGTTACACCGGCAGAAACTGTGAAACTGATATTGACGAGTGTTCTTCAATTCCATGCAAAAACCAGGCGATCTGCGTCGATTATGTGAACAACTACAGCTGTATCTGTACCCCGGGTTACTCCGGTAGGAACTGTGAGGTGGACATCATTGAATGCTCTTCAAACCCGTGCCTGCACAACGCTACTTGCGCCGATTTAGTTGGAAATTACAGTTGTCACTGTTCAGAAGGTTATACAGGAAAGGACTGCGAAGTTAACATTGATGATTGCTCTCCAAATCCGTGCTTGAACCAAGGCACATGTTCCGACCTTGTGGGAAATTACACGTGTAGTTGTCCAGTGGGTTACAGTGGGAAAAACTGTGAAGCTGACATCGATCATTGTTCGTCCAACCCGTGCTTAAATCAGGCCACTTGTAGCGATGGTAATGGAAACTACAGTTGTACATGTTCACTGGGTTATACTGGCCGTAATTGTGCCGTCGATATTGACGAATGTTCCCCGAATCCTTGTCAAAACAACGCAACATGTGTTGATAAAACTGGAAACTATAGTTGCAATTGCCCCTCGGGTTTTTCTGGAAGAAATTGCGAGAGGAACATCGATGAATGTGCTCCAAATCCGTGTTTAAATAATGGTGTATGCGTGGATATGATCGGCAATTATAGCTGTAAATGCTTACAAGGATTTACAGGACGAAACTGTGAAACAGATATTAATGAATGTTTGTCCAACCCGTGCTTTAATAACGCTACCTGCTCTGATTTAGTTGGTAACTACAGTTGCTACTGTCCAGTCGGTTTTGCGGGGAGAGATTGTGAAAGAAACATCAATGAGTGCTCTACAAACCCGTGTTTGAATCAGGGAACTTGTTCCGACTTAATTGGAAACTATAGTTGTAGTTGCGCCCTTGGATTTACCGGAAGAAACTGTGAAGTTGATATCGATGAATGCGCTTCTGGGCCTTGTAAGAACAATGCAACATGTGGCGACCTAACAGCAAACTACAGTTGTCAGTGTGTTTTGGGTTTCTCAGGAAGAAATTGTGAAACTGATATTGACGAGTGCGCTTCAAGCCCCTGTGGGAGTCACGGCACATGCAATGATCTTATTGGAAATTACACCTGCAATTGTATTTTGGGTTACAGTGGCAGAAATTGTGAAGTGGACATCAATGAGTGTTCTCCAAATCCCTGTTTAAACCATGGAACGTGCTCTGATCTTATTGGAAATTACAGCTGCAATTGTATTTTGGGTTACAGTGGCAGAAATTGTGAAGTGGATATCAATGAATGCTCTTCAAATCCCTGTTTAAATCATGGTACGTGCTCTGATCTTGTTGGAAATTACAGCTGCAATTGTATTTTGGGTTACAGTGGCAGAAATTGTGAAGTGGATATCAATGAATGTTCTCCAAATCCCTGTTTAAACCATGGAACGTGCTCTGATCTTGTTGGAAATTACAGCTGCAATTGTATTTTGGGTCACAGTGGCAGAAATTGTGAAGTGGATATCAATGAGTGTTCTTCAAATCCCTGTTTAAATCATGGAACGTGCTCTGATCTTGTTGGAAATTACAGCTGCAATTGTATTTCGGGTTTTACTGGCCGAAATTGTGAAGTAGATATAAATGAATGCTCTTCAAATCCCTGTTCAAACCACGGTACATGCTCTAATTTAATTGGAAATTACAGCTGCAACTGTAGCTTGGGTTATACCGGAAGAAACTGTGAAACAGATATCAATGAATGCTTCCCTAATCAGTGCTTGAACAACGCCACGTGCTCGGATTTGGTAGGGAACTATTACTGTAGCTGTTCGTTGGGTTTCACAGGACGAAATTGTGAAGTGGAACTCGATGAATGTTCATCTGGCCCGTGCAGGAACCAAGGAACTTGTATAGATCTTATAGCAGCATACCGCTGTAATTGTGTCACGGGTTTCACTGGAAAAGACTGTGAAACAGACATAAATGAATGCTCTCCTAACCGTTGTCAAAATGGCGCTACATGTTCTGATCTAGTAGGCAATTATAGTTGCCAGTGTCCATTGGGTTTTACTGGTAGAAATTGTGAAGTTGACATTGATGAATGTGCTTCTGGGCCTTGCAAGAACAGCGCAACATGTACCGACCTTACAGCCAATTACACTTGTCAATGCGTTTTGGGTTTTACAGGAAGGAACTGTGACATAAATATCGACGAGTGCTCGTCAAATCCTTGCAAAAACCGCGGAACGTGTTCAGACTTGATTGCGAGTTACAGTTGCGCTTGTGTGCAGGGTTACACGGGGAGAGACTGTGAGACCAACATAGATGAGTGCGCGTCAAAACCGTGTAGACACGGTGCTACGTGTGTGGACGACGTCGCGAACTACACGTGTAAATGTGGCATTGGTTACTCGGGAAGAAATTGCGAGGTGGACATAGATGAATGCGCGACACATCCCTGCAAAAATGGAGCTAGCTGTACTGATCGTGTTGGAGATTTTTTCTGCAACTGTTTGCCAGGTTTTACAGGAAAAACCTGTCAGAGTAATATAGACGAGTGTAATTCCAGCCCTTGTAAGAACGGTGCCACCTGCCAAGACGCAATCAACAATTACACGTGTAGTTGTGTTCTTGGATTTACAGGAAGGCGATGTGAAATAAACATAGATGATTGTTCTTCGTTGCCTTGCTTTAACAATGGAACTTGCTATGATGACATAAACAACTATCACTGTAACTGCGAAGGGACTGGGTACAACGGTTCGCAATGTGAAATTGACATAGATGAGTGTGCCTCGACTCCGTGCGTTCACGGCGCTTGCAACAACACCGTGGGCTCGTATTTCTGTGACTGTTCGGGGTCTGGGTACAGAGGAACTCATTGTGAAGTTGACGTAGATGAATGTGTGACATTATCGACTCCATGTTTCAACGGAGGAACGTGTCGTAACAACGACGGTTCTTACCAGTGCGCGTGCGTGGCGGGTTATGGCGGGAAAACATGCGAGGTTAACATCGATGAATGCGCGAGTGACCCGTGCATTCATAATGGCCAGTGCGTTGATCTCGTGAATGGCTTTTACTGTAGCTGTGCTGGGACAGGCTTTGAAGGATTTCGCTGTGATATCAACCTGGATGAATGCAAAAATGATCAACACGAATGTCGAAATGGCGCCAAGTGTGTGGACAATTACGGTGGTTACAACTGCGCATGTGCGGCTGGTTACACCGGAGTGTTGTGCGAGAGCAAGTTACCGATCGTGGTAGAACCCACTGCGTCTGCGCGCCAGCAAAGCAAGCAAATGGAGCTGGGACTGTCGATAGGATTCGTGCTGCTTGTGGCGCTGGTAGCGGCCGTGTTGTTATTCTTGTACCGCAAGAAACAAATGAGTAAAATGAGCGGCAGGTATTACCCGTCTGACGAGGAGTTCAAGGGTGGTGCCTATCCCATGACTCAGCTGGAGAAGGATGAGCGGCTCATCTAAAGCTTTGTTTTATACAGAGCAGCAATCCCTCTTCTCCTTCGTGTACCGCCGCCGAAGTGTAAAGCGGAAAATGAGTCAGAGCAAGAAATACTGCCTAAAAGGTGGTGACGCGGCCTTCATTTGGTTCGTCACGCAACGCCTTCAAGCGTTGCGTGACGAACCAAAATAACAGCGGCGAAGGAGATGATTACGTAGAAGTGAGACTTGGGTTGCTTTCCACTGACACGTAATTTTTACCCACGTACGGGCGGACGCGAAATTAACTGACTTTTGACGGCTTGCGTCTAAATCACGCTGATTCCTTTCCGCAGACGCAAATACATTTTCTGTGTTTTATTTACCCAAGGCACAAGTCCGTTCCATGGCATGTAAAAATCTAACAACAGTGTAAGCAACCTTGCAGGGTTTACTAGAAGACATTAATCAATCACCTCCGTATATTTTTGTAAAGAGAGTATAAGACAATGTACATAATTCCTGCATTACATCAAAATTAACATATATTTGTGAACTTAATTTATTAAAGCGTCCACAACTATTGTAAATAATAGAGCCGACTGCTTCTTCAAGGAAATTGTCAAGCTCTGGACGTTGTACGCCTTGCGTACCTGTGAACTTGTGAATCTCGACCACTTAATTTATAACTACTAGGTAATTATTTTGATATTTTAACTTTTCCGAAATCTGTTTCATTTTAGCGATAGTTGTGTTTAATAAAGTTTTTTTATTCGTGTCTATTTTTTGCTTGTAAAAAACGCATGTTTTTCCCGCGACATGTTTTTATTTTTTATATTTTTTTTATATTATTTTGGTGCCAACATTTTTAGCAATAATCGAAACTGTGGTATATTTAAAGTAATCTAATGAAATTTTGTATGATATTCGGAAGGCGTATTAATAAACACGTCCATTGTTCAACAGACTTGTCTGCTAAACTGCTCCTATCTGCAGCCGTTGTGATAACGTTAGCTACTCTTAATTTTGAGTGGTTTGTGGTACATTCCCCGGTAGTTGACAATTTCCGTAAGGCCATCCCCTTTTTTTTCTCTGTTTAGCGTCTCCGACCGACCCAGATTTTCGCGTTTTCAAAAAAAAAAGTTATGCAGAAGGCAATGACACATTATTTCACTTTAATCCGAAACATAGGCAATTTTTTGCCATACAGTTTCGGTGGTTCATCCTTTTTTCGCTGTTCTCGCTTGAGTTTAACCACGACGTCGATTTTTCCTTCCTCCATTGCCGCCATGTTGACTTTATAACCACGTCTTGTTGTTTCAAGGCTTCACGGATATTACGCTGAGATACCGGGCTTCCTAGTTCCAGACTCCTTTTCCATTTGTTTTTTATCTAATTTGTATCGCGTCACCAGCTCCCGCTTAAATAGAACTGCACTGTAAAATACACAAAGTATTCTACCCCGAGGAAGGCCAAGGGGTCGCCCACTACCTCTCGGAACGAGTTATTTTATTGGTTCTTAAAACAGTAGATAACAGTTCATAACAATGCCCCTAGCCCTGAATAACAATAGAGGTAGTGTTTACAGCGGGCGAATGAAAATAGAGGTTCCAGAGAGGTAGTGCCTTACTGAGGCCAAGAGGAGGAAGGCCTGGGGAAACTTGGAGACGAACTGTGGAGAGGGAATGGGGGGAGTTCGGATTCAAAGGCTGGCTGGATGCTGGTACTTGTGCTAAAAACCGAGAAGCTTGGAGAGAGAGAACGCAAGGCCCTATTTCCCTTGAAGGGAAAAGGACACGATGATGATGATGTAAAACATTCTTTGGTTATATTCTTGGAGTAAAGTCTACCGTTGAAGCAGAGTTCTGTCTGTTACATCTCTGGATATTTCAATAACTGCAATAGATCCCGGCATTCCCATAGCAAGCGAGTTCCTCAGGAATAGCACAGTTTCCACAGGTTTTATAAAAGGACTTTCCCAGGCCAAAAACCTGTTATCACATTTTCACTCTATTTTATTCAGTCTCGTATCAAACTGCTGCATTTGGGGAGACTATACAAACAACTAAATAACTACAGTAGAATCCATAAAACAGTAAATCCAAACATATTTATCATTCCATTTAACGTTAATTAAGTCGGTAAAAAGGTAAAGATAAAGGTTTGTGATAAAAGCCAGTAGCTTGTGCGGTCTTGAAAACACTTCATCATTGTCGCCGCTCCGCCCATAACCTCAAGCTCAAAATGGTTCTTCTTCTGGTTTCAATGTATTTATTGAAATGTAAAGTCAGAATTTGTTTATAGACCTTGCTAAATCAGCTCCTAGTTGGGTTTCAACAGTGATTTAGCAGGAGCTAGCAGGTAAAGCAGTGGTTAGTATTTGATGTTAAGTAATGTTTTAGTATTTGAGGCTCAGTAATGGTTTAGTATTTGATGTTAAAGTAATGATTTAGTATTTGATGTTAAGTAATGGTTTAGTATTTGATGTTAAGTAATGATTTTGTATTTGATGTTAAGTAATGGTTTAGTATTTGATGTTAAAGTAATGGTTTAGTATTTGATGTTAAGTAATGGTTTAGTACTGTTAAAGTAATGGTTTAGTATTTGATGTTAAGTAATGGTTTAGTATTTGATGTTAAAGAGTAATGAATTAGTGTTTGATGTTAAAGTAATGGTTTAGTATTTGATGTTAAGTAATGGTTTAGTATTTGATGTTAAAGTAATGATTTAGTATTTGATGTTAAGTAATGATTTTGTATTTGATGTTAAGTAATGGTTTAGTATTTGATGTTAAAGTAATGGTTTAGTATTTGATGTTAAAGAATAATGAATTAGTGTTTGATGTTAAAGTAATGGTTTAGTATTTGATGTTAAGTAATGGTTTAGTATTTGATGTTAAAGAGTAATGAATTAGTGTTTGATGTTAAGTAATGATTTTGTATTTGATGTTAAGTAATGGTTTAGTGTTTGATGTTAAAGTAATGATTTAGTATTTGATGTTAAGTAATGGTTTAGTATTTGATATTAAGTAATGATTTTGTATTTGATGTTAAGTAATGGTTTAGTATTTGATGTTAAGTAATGATTTTGTATTTGATGTTAAGTAATGGTTTAGTATTTGATGTTAAGTAATGGTTTAGTATTTGATATTAAGTAATGATTTTGTATTTGATGTTAAGTAATGGTTTAGTATTTGATGTTAAAGAGTAATGAATTAGTGTTTGATGTTAAGTAATGATTTTGTATTTGATGTTAAGTAATGGTTTAGTGTTTGATGTTAAAGTAATGATTTAGTATTTGATGTTAAGTAATGGTTTAGTATTTGATATTAAGTAATGATTTTGTATTTGATGTTAAGTAATGGTTTAGTATTTGATGTTAAGTAATGATTTTGTATTTGATGTTAAGTAATGGTTTAGTATTTGATGTTAAGTAATGGTTTAGTATTTGATGTTAAAGAGTAATGAATTAGTGTTTGATGTTAAGTAATGATTTTGTATTTGATGTTAAGTAATGGTTTAGTGTTTGATGTTAAAGTAATGATTTAGTATTTGATGTTAAGTAATGGTTTAGTATTTGATATTAAGTAATGATTTTGTATTTGATGTTAAGTAATGGTTTAGTATTTGATGTTAAGTAATGATTTTGTATTTGATGTTAAGTAATGGTTTAGTATTTGATGTTAAGTAATGGTTTAGTATTTGATGTTAAAGAGTAATGAATTAGTGTTTGATGTTAAGTAATGATTTTGTATTTGATGTTAAGTAATGGTTTAGTGTTTGATGTTAAAGTAATGATTTAGTATTTGATGTTAAGTAATGGTTTAGTATTTGATGTTAAGTAATGGTTTAGTATTTGATGTTAAGTAATGGTTTAGTATTTGATGTTAAGTAATGATTTTGTATTTGATGTTAAGTAATGGTTTAGTGTTTGATGTTAAGTAATGGTTTAGTATTTGATGTTAAGTAATGATTTAGTATTTGATGTTAAGTAATGGTTTAGTATTTGATGTTAAGTAATGGTTTAGTATTTGATGTTAAAGTAATGGTTTAGTATTTGATGTTAAAGTAATGGTTTAGTATTTGATGCTAAAGTAATGGTTTAGTATTTGATGTTAAAGTAATGGTTTAGTATTTGATGTTTAAGAGTAATGAATTAGTGTTTGATGTTAAAGTAATGGTTTAGTATTTGATGTTAAAGTAATGGTTTAGTATTTGATGTTAAAGTAATGGTTTAGTATTTGATGCTAAAGTAATGGTTTAGTATTTGATGTTAAAGTAATGATTTAGTATTTGATGTAAAGTAATGGTTTAATATTTGATGTTAAGTAATGGTTTAGTATTTGACATTACGTAATGGTTTAGTGTTTGATGTTAAGTTTAACGGTTTAGTATTTTAGTTAGGTTAGGAACTGGTTTAGTATATTATGTTACGAAAATCAAATGGTTAGTAATTAATAGTTTGGTATAAAAGATTAAGCATTTACTTTGTATTTTAGATAAAGCAAAGTATTTTATGTTAGTATCTAAGATTAAGAAAAGTTTAGTATTTGAGGTTATGCACTGCTTTACTAATTCAAATTCAAAAATGGTTTAGTATTTGTAGCTGACCACATGGCACATTGGGTTGAATCTATTCAATTCGTACAGCGCAAAAATCTCAACGCCACCATTAAGAATAAGGCGTAAGTACATTTTTGTGCGGACTGCAGTACTGTCAATATCAAGCGTTCATCATTGTGGCTCCACTAGGCTGGTCTTTGGAGTCGGAGAAGTCAAGAAGAAAACAAGCAGAGGAATCACAAATGTCAAAGAATACAATACAAAGAATAAGCGATCAAGAACAATGGCTGCGAACTCCCACTCTTCAAGCATTTCCCCCCGTTCGTTGTCATCTTTTACTCTCCGGGTCAGAACACCAAGCCCGTCCATAACTCTGTTCTGCACTGTATTCAGAGCGTTGCCGCGTTTGGGAACGACTGACACCTTTCTCCTTCGTATCCGCCTTTCTGAAGCTCCCGAGGGTCCGCTAGTGAGGTTAATGGCTGGTTCGCTCTTTGATTTCATTGGAGATGACGCACCCAAAGGCGCCCGATGATGCTGGTCTTGTATCCCGTTGGCCCGCGGGGCGGGAGGTTTTGGTCTAATGTCGATCAGAGCAACTCGCTCTTCGGTTGTGTTGTTCTCGTTTCGGACAATGTAGCTCTGCGCAGCCATCAGATTGTTGGTCTCATCGCAATCAAAGCACGCCTCCTCGGTTCGTTTGCCGCACCATTGGCTGATGCCCTTTCCCTTGGGTTTCTTAGTGATGACGAAAAACAGGAATGAGGCAATCCACTCGTTGATGATGATACGCAGTCGTTCGGGCATGCGCGTTGGACCAGCATAATAATACCGCAGGACGATACACGTGGAGAGAATCGCGAAGCACACGAGGATCATGAGAATGAGGTAATAGTCTCCAAGCAGGGGGATGTTGTCCGAGGTGGAAGGCAGCGTGTTCGACGCAATGTTCAAGAACACCGTCATCGTCAGCAGCACTGTGATGTTCAAGGTGATCCTCTCACCCGTGATGGGCGGGAGACAGAAGCCGACAAGAATGAAGGTGACGATGATCGTGGTGGGAACGATCAGGTTGAAGATGTAATACAGCACCTTCCTCTTCATGTGGATGGTAAAGGTGATGTCAGCGTACGCGTCGGGACAGCAGACGTAGTATAGCTTGTTTTCTGTCACGGGAACATCTATTACCTCCCACTCGCCGTTTTTAATGTAGGACGACATGCCAGCTTTCTCTTGGTGTGTGTTCATGTCCAGGAACTTTGTACTGTAGGTCCAAGATCTGAGGAAAATCCAAAAGTAAATAAACTCTCCATAAAGTACAGAGCATGTGCTTGTTATTTACTATCCTGTTTTAGAAAACAGTCCTCAGAAAATACGCGCGCTGATTGGTTAAAAATCGTGTTTCTATTTAACAATTAGATTATGAGCTCGAGAATTCTATGAGGTGATAGTTGATGAGGCCGCAGGCCGAATCAACTATCACCTCATAGAAATTGAGAGCGAATAATCTAATTGTTTTAGTAGAATTCTGACTGAAATAAACGCAAATAATGGTTTCTAATTATTTTCTTACGCATTATCGAACTTAACGTTTTAACAAAGTCGCACGCATTGAATTGTCCTTGGTAAATTTGCAGTTGTTTACGCGCGTGCACCCGTTTTTCAATAATTTCAAGCTTTTAAAGTCAAGAAACCGCTAATGTCCTTCTTTTAGTCTTCTCGGGAATTTTATTATCCATTTACATTTAAACTTCCTTCGAAAACTTCGGAAAAACGATAAAAACGTCGCATTTTGTGGACGATCTTCGGCAACTGCACACTAATTAACAATTAGACCCGTAGCCCGAAAGGGCTACGGGTCAATAGCCCATGAGGCCAAGCCGAATGGGCTATTGACCCGTGGCCCTTGAGGGCGAAGGGTCTAATTGTTTTAGTATCACCCAACTAGTCGGACAGAAAAAGCAATAATAAAGCTAGCAAATGCAAGTTGAAGAAAGATTTATTTAGGAATAAAACAAAAGAAAGCGTCGTGAATTTCGCTACTCGAGGACTATTACTAATAGTCCTCTAGTAGCGTAGCCAATCAAAATGCAGGATTTGCATTAGTCCACTAGTTGGGTGATACTAATGGCTGATAGTGTTCAATAGCTCAGCCAATCACATTGCAGCATTTGCATTAGTGTACTAGTAGAATTCTACTAAAACTCAATAGAAACACAGAACTAGCACGAGCTGTTGACGTGATGATGGTGCGAGCAAAGAGAATTTACATTTTGATAGTCAAAGTTAATAAATTGTTTTCGTTTTTTTCGTCGCGGTGTTTTCTAAAAGAAATAGAAAACATGTTTTCCTTGTTTCTATCGAGCTATAGAAACACTTGTGAAAGTTTGGGAGAACTCGAAAAAGCTGTGGAAACACTCGCCTATTTCTTGTCGGTTCTCCCAAACGTCCACTCGTGTTTCTATAACTCGATAGAAATACGGTACACGTTTTCTATTTCTTTAATACTCCCCGGCTCAATTTCAGCACACAATTCAAGAGTACTAGGTGTTTTAATCTACACTACTCGAAATTAAGACAGACGTCGAAAGTTGCTTGAGATAACTCCTGCTTCGTAGCGTCTTAAGTGAAACTAAAAATGTCTAGTATGCTTAGAACGTCAAAACCTGCTAAACAGTGCTACCGCACGGCTGCACTTACCCGAATTTTAAGTAACAGAACTGCTCGTCATAAGGAAAGAAGCGTATGTTCTGTTTACACGACGAAATGAACTGAGTAGCAGAAAACCATGTGACAGTACCGTTGCTGTCAATCACCACTTTGGTCTTGTATTTTTCCAGGCCACCGGTGAAGCCTTTGGCAGCGCTGAAATATATATGTAGGAAGAAGAATGTTCACTTAAGACATTTTGCTGAATCCTATGTAAAGCTAGGGACGATTCTTGGTTTGTTCCAGGCTCAAACTAACACTTGCATGCGGCCTGGGTCAAAAGATGTTGGTGGACACAGCCCCCTTACTTTCCCTCAGCCACTGCAATTACCCTTATGCACTCTTTTTAATATAAGAACCTTTTTTAAAAGAACGTTGAGACTGAGATTTACTGATATTTTAAGAACATGCTAAGAACATACCCCAGGCTGAGAGTCGGAGAACGTCTTTATTTTGCCCATTTGTTTTAATTTTTTGTAAAATGAGCAGTATAAATAAATGCAAAACTGTGGTCTAACAGTAGTTAACTGAATGCTTCACCTCGGCACCAGATCCGCGCAAGCATGCCAAGAGCAACTTGATACACCACATTCGGCGAACAATGCTCTTTGAAACGTTTCCAGGTTTTGTCCCCATTGATTTATGAAATACTATAACACGTTTTAAGAACATTTTCAGCCTCAAATCGTGAAAAAAAAAATAAGAACGCTCAGCCTTGGCCCCAAAATTAGACGTTCTTATAAAAAAAGAGTGTGTTTACTACAGTCCATCCGCTAAATGTTATACGCTAGATTTGAAAGCTAACCGAGCGCAACTATAAAATCTGCGCCTGCTGTTTTTAGGTCTGTTCTTTTGTAATCCAATTCCATCCGGGTAATAATTGAACTTCGCTTGATAAAGTTCCTCGAAATCAGTGTCCTTATAAGAATAAACATTTAAACACTTTTCTGGGTGGGGTAAGGTTGTTTCTTACTTGTTGTATAGGATTATGACTGGCAGCCACACTAAATTTGGTTCTACGTTGATTATTCTTATATCATCATAGTGCTTTGGGTTCCACCGTAGAAAAGGGTCCTTCCACTCCTAAGAAAAAAAGAGAAAAGCGTTAATCTTTTCTCAAAATAAGAAAAGAGATGTCAGCTCCTTATTTTCTTTTCCGTGCAAGAATTCTCTAAGTTTTGTTAACGTTGTTGATAATTTTTTTAAGCTAGCAAGTATAACTCGCCTACTCGAAGACGATCACAAATCAGTTATATTTCACCAACCTGTCTTGTCCAGACGTTAACTTTTAGTGTCTCTGCTTTCTCGTCCTGTCAGAACCACAGAATATACGTACATTAACTGATCCATGAAGTGAGAAAAATAACGAGAACTGATTTTACGCGTTTGTAGAAATTCCCGTCAATACGTGCTTTGGGTGATCTTCGGCAGTCTTTGGGAGACTACTGGAAAACATTCACTGACGTCCCGATAACGTCCGAAAATCTTCGGACTTCCTCAAGAAATTTTCCGAAATCTTTAGGTCGTCTTCGGAAATCTTCGAAAAGTGTTCCGGTGAACCTTTGAATCTTCGGTTTTGGCTTAAACGATTCAGAATTCAACCATTTTGCCGCTATGTTTTACTTATCTAACAAAAAATATTATAACTCACCACATCCACGATCTGAACGAGCTCCAGAGAGAACGCTACTTTGACAACATCGTCTTTTTTTAGCGCTGGTCGAACTTCTCTGTTGTAACTGTCGCTGTAAATCAAATCCTGGAGAAGACGATGTTCAGCTGACTTGGCAATTTTATCATCTGGACCAACCTCTCCCGGCTTAACTAAAAATAGTTACATTAAAAAAGGCAGAAGATAAAGCCCTGCATGCATTAAAATGTCATGAAATGTGACTGGAATTTGACAACGCGAGAAAAATTAAGAAAACAATTGCCGCAGGCTGGTGATTTTCGATTTCTACATATGTGTTGTCAAATTACCGAAATGTTGACAATATAATACACGCCTGGAGGGGGGGAGGGGTACTCCCATATGTGAGCTACATAGGTACGAGGTTCGAAGAAGCGGTCGTGGAAAAGTAACATCACGGATTGCAAGTACTTGTTTCTCAGTTCGTCAGTGTGACGTTACAAGGATATACGCCATTTTGGTTTGCAACATCGGGAATTTCCCGCAATTTTGGTCTGAAGTATTCTGAAATTAGTGTTAGGCAACTACGAAAGATATAACCTAAATTCGCGGACAGAAATAAAACCACGGCTATTAATATCGATTTGTTTTTAAGACGGGCGGGAACCGTTGAAAAATTTAGCCTCAATTTTTCAAATTATAATGCATTTCCATCCAAGCCATCCACAGCCAAAGATGCTTGTTAACATTTTTTCAGTGCTCCAAAATAGCAACTGTTAATAAAAATGGACTATTATTTTTAGGTTTCCTACGACACAAATATATATTTTGGCTGTTGAAAAATCTGTTAAAATCCGTGACAAAGTCACTTTAATTAACTTTCGGAGTTCCGTGTACATGCATGCGTCAAAATAACACTCTGTAGCATAACATAGAAAATAAAAGCATAACACGCTTCTAAATGTATTGCAATCCCCCAAAACTGGACAGAATTTCCTGCTAAATCGTCTTACCTCTTCGTTCAGGAGTTGCAGTAGTCTTTGGTTTCGGTTTGGTTGCCGTGTTTGTTGAAGCAGTTGTCGGATCGACGTTACTTGGAAAGACAGTAGGTGTAGGCTCCCCTGCAAGGACAAATAATATTGCAACTATATTATAAGACCTTATTAACATTATATCTACCGTAACCATCATAATCATAGAACACTGAGCTCTGACAAGAGAGAAGTCCATTCAGCTCTCTTGAGAATGAGAAACTACAGCTGGCTGCGAAGGAGAACAATCTGGAACGAACTGTTACAATTTACCATAAAAATTCTACCGAGCCCCATCCCCTATCCCTTTATTTGTTTAACCTCCCTCTCCCCCTGCTAAAAGATCCCTCCTCTAGAACATCAGTTTTAATAAGCCATTTCCCATATTTAAATAAATAAATAAATGGGAATTTGCAGTGGCACTTCCACAGAGTGGCTCTTTGTCCACTGTTCCCGATCGAATTGGAATTTAGCAGTGTTGATTTTTGCGGAGGGAGGAAAACCGGAGAACCCGGAGAAAAACCCTCGGAGCGAGGACGAGAACCAACAACAAACTCAACCCACATATGACGCCGGGTGCGGGAATCGAACCCGGGCCACATTGGTGGGAGGCGAGTGCTCTCCCCACTGCGCCATCCCCGCTCCCCCATATTTGCCCCCATATTTGGTAAGCCAAAACAATGTATTGCGAGAGAAGAACTATTTTGAGGTGTAATTGTATGTTTTGGAGTTATTTATCCATCATATTTGTATGTTATTACTTTCTTGTGTCAAGGAAGAAGTCATAGAACTTTTAGCTACAACGTCCTTAGTATACCGAATTAAGCAACTTCCTGAATTATCGTAGTTTAATTTCTGTGCTCACTAAAATTTTCAAAATCGTTTAAAATTCGGTTGAAATTATCAAAACATGAGTAAAAATTGAAGAAATCGCTAAATTAAATAGTCGTCAAATCTTGGGAAAACCTGATCGCTGAATTTAGTTTTGTCGCTTCAAATAGTACCCAGTCCTACCTAACCACTCAAGACGAGCCGCGGCAGAGTTGGCATGAGGAGCCCTGACCAGGTCACATGTTGTGTAACATTTCACCAGAAAACACCGATCATCTAACAGGTACGCCAGATCTCCCTCGCCTCTTTTACAAGCAAGTTCAATGCATTCCTTCATGTTGGCGACCTCGCCCAGATAAGGGAATTCTCCTGACAAAATCCCTCCTCTTATAGTTACGTTATACTCTGGTGTTGGAGGTTTGCATTCTCGAGGAGAACCTAGCAAAGAAAACGAATATACAAAGTGTGCGTCACTCTTCCTTAGTGTACAGAAAAGTAATAATTTGTAATATTTTTACCCAAAATTCTAATTCACAGACTAACTGACTGTTTCGCTTAGAGCCAAAGTATTAATCCCTCGTAGAAACCCATAAGGTTTGAACAATTCAACCCCTTAATCACAAGTATCTTTCTTTCATTTAATATTATTATCCCTTTACTGATAAACAACTGTTGTTTAATTGTGGTAAATTCACTGAGATTTAGGGCTATCCATCCTTTTTTCACATAAAAATTGTTTCTAATTCCTCATGCTTTTAAGTACCAATAAATCAAATGGCTGACTCCGTCGTGCATTTTAAATTCTGTTATTTCTAAAGTCGTAGTCCATGATTTAAGTTCGAAGTAAGTCACGTGACCTACACGTATCCAGTTCCTGCATGGGTTATTTTTGTTTCAAAGTGATAATGAAATAGGAATAGGGTTCGACAAAAAACCTCGATCTACCAATCATTCACGCGTGGGTAATTTTCAGAATTAAGTGACTCGCCCATATAGTTACTTGGACCAAACTTGTTAATGAAATGGACCCTGCGCGGCCGTTTATTTATATTTTTTTTCATAAATGTATTTTTTTGTCATGAAATTTCTTCGCCCGGCATCAATGTTCATTTGTAACTTCAACAATTATTTCACAGATTCAGTATTAAAACGTTCAGTGAGAAAGTTGTCCCGTGAAACATAAGTGGGTCTGAGGCATCTAATTCATTTATTAAATAAACACCTACATCTTTGAAGATGAAAACCACGACATTGTTATGTCTTCTGGTGAAGAACGAGAATTGCTAAAATAGCTCTGCTCCTTATGTGCAGTGAAAATGACTTAGCCAACCAATTTATTTTATTTCACAGTTTTATTTAGCGTTAACGATGAAAAGCAAAATCTTGTTCATGAACTGAAAGAACTTACCTGAGGTGCCTTGAATTTGAAGCGTCGTCCACAACGTAATGAAGATGAACATCCATAACGCAACTTGGTTGTTGTATGTCATTTCAAAACAAACGACTAAAGAATAGCTTCTGCAAACGAAATAATTCAACATATTGTATCTTCTTTTGAATTGTAATTACATCAGGCAATTAGAACATGTTTACTTTCTTCTCAAGAGCTGGCAATACGACTTTAACATTTTGCCATAAATAAGTTAGTAGATATCGCAGTGCATACGGTAGAGCATTTTGGAAAATGGAAATTTTTTCAGGCATCGAAGTGTTATTCTGTAGTGTTTTCGGATGCACGAAGACCTGATTTCAATTTAATAATGTTCATGCAGTTGATTTATCTGTTGAGGGAAGCTGTTTGCATTTAATGTTGTACGTTTTCAGCTGAGTTTGTAAATGTTGGCGTGCGGATGATACATGTAACAGATGGTAAATTATTGGCAAAAAAAGACTAATGGAGAAGGAAAGAAACATCGGCTATGAAAGAGAAGTACTTAATGCAGTCGCAAATATAGATATCCTAGCTTGTACTCGAAATGGTGTGAAAATTGAACACAATAAGTGCAGTTTTAGATTTAGCCGGTTTTGAGTTTTAAACCATAAACTAACCTCATGTCTTTCCTAAAATCTAAGTTACATGGAATGAAGTATTGATCGCACCTTTTTTGTTTGAGCAATTTGAAATGAAGATCTCATAATATAAGCAGAAGTGTCAAAGCTATCTCGATTTCGTTTACCTACCTTATGGCTGCTAGTTTGGAGTTCCCGTAATTCAGGTCGATAAAATATTTACGTGAAACACTTGCATAATAGGATGAGCAGAATGTACCTGCAACTCCCGCCGAGAGAAGAATTAATCATTAAAAGAAAAATCTGTTTCTCTTAAAGCAAGCAGTTGAAACAATAGAAGATTTTAGTTTATTCTCTAATGAAAAATGATGTAAAAACAATAGTAAACGCTCATTGAGAAATGTAAAGTAAGCTGTGTTAGTGTATCTATAGATCATGTTTTGTTTCTCACTAACATCGCAGTGAATTGTGTGGAGTGTTTACACGCGTTCTGATTGGTTAATAATCATATACGTTGGACAGCTATCGACGTTCGCGCGATAGTAGCGAGCGAGCGCGCGAAGAAATATTCTCATTGCGGGGTTTTGTGCGGAGAGCTCTGGAGATGAGGATGAGTTGTGGAGGATTCAAGTTTAGCCAATCAGCGTGCGCGAGTATTCTGATAATTGACCAATCACAGCATTCGTACACTTCTCATTAATAATTCGAACTTGTGCATTTTGTTGCGTTGAGTACATCACAACCCGCTGATTGGCAATTTGAACATAAGAGGAAATTCGACTGATTGGAAACGAAATTGGAGTCTAAATGAGATTGAAAGAAGATTATAACCTATTACGAAATGAGAAATGGAACTGAATCTAAAGCAATTGGGAACACCTACTCTGTAAGCAAACAAGAAATCAGTAAAATAGAGTAGTTTTGGCTAGTGACTTAGGGAGTTGCTGACCTTTTCCCAAATACATCATAGTGTTTACTGAGGTTAGCGGCTTACCACTGTCTATCTTTTGTGGTTTCGCCGCCTCTCAGCTGTAATTCGCTAGACAAGATTTTACACCTAGGTTTTACCTGCCCTTGAAATTAAAATATACGTATTTGAATTATGCCGTAAACCAACGGCAACGTTTCAGAAAAGCTACTTAACATCATTTAAAGGCGGAAAATAAACGGCAGGATAAATTACATCTTCTCAAAACTGAGAACAGAAGGAAAATTTAAGCGATAGCTATGCAAATTTCCGATAATAAAAAGTACTTTTTAGCAGGTGCTATCCTTGATATCGCACATTGAGCAGCGTCCTGGTTATGAATTGTTTATAGTCGCAACGCGATAGGACGCTATATTATATGAAGACATGACAGCGAACTGGCATTCAGTTTGACAACAATTTGTCAGATTCAAAGCGGCGGATGTTGTACTGCCAGATTTTTTAATCTATTCCACTTTTCGATTTGGAGTTCGCTTTGCTGAATGAGGTTAGCGTCGAAGGACACTTGACTCGTCGCTACCTCGAAACTCGGCAATATATATAATCCATCGACGAGGGCTTTGTCTGACTGATGTACACACTTAAGCAAGCGAATCAGTCTCCAGAAGTTAATCTTCAGTAGCCGAGCTAAACTCAGCATGGAGGAAATGCAAACAGAGTCACAAGTTATTAAAGCTGACAGCTCGCTTGCGACTACTTTATCAAGACTTGCAAACGTTCGAGTGCAGGTGGAACTGATTCAAGAAGATACCAAAAGCTTAAAACAAGGATTTGCAGACATGGCTAGAAGAGTTAATGTATTGACTGCAAGCTTCCACGAAGAGAGGGACACAATTTTAAAACGACGTACAAAAGCATGAGATCGAACGAGATTTAGCTTTCACAAGTGAAGTTTAAATCAATTCCTTCGAGTATCAGGACGGCCGGCGATATGGCTTCCAAACGTTAATTATAACAGGCATCAAACAATTAGCTACTTTCCAACAAACATGGCATCCGAAAGCCCGGTGAGCAGTAATTCAAATAAAGTCGCTGGATGTTCTCATGGACGTTTCATTATAATTCAGTCTGTCCTTAGTTTTGTCATTAAATTTCGCTTTTGAAGAATTGCTCGGTAGAAAATAACGATTCTGGCCAAGAAATAGAGAAGTAAATAAATACATAAATAAATAAATAAGTAATAAACAATAAGCAAAAGTAAATAAAAATATTCAATTTATCAATAAAAATGTATAAGATAAATAATGCTAATAAACAATGAAACAGGCTGTTCGACACCTTGCAAATTGAAGCTGCTTTCCTATTTAAAAATCAAGATGACTAATCATATGACTAGAAATAAGAATATAGAATAAAATACATATTTAAGGTAGAAATCATGACAAACTTGTTAATTCCCCGTTTCGAGTCATTAACTTTATTTTACTGAAAAATGATATACCGTAAAATTCCGGTTATAAGCTCCCCCGCTTATAAACTCTCCTGGTTATAGGCCCATCAACCTGGAAACAAGAAAATACATCCGGTTATAAGCCCCCCCCCCCCCCCCCGGATATAAGCCCCCCTCTCAGTACTGAACAGGGCTAAATGTTGCTTTACTATTACTTTTTAACTTAAAAACATATTGCGATCAACACTGTCGTGGCTCGTTTCGAAGTGCTTTTTATTCCGCTTATAAGCCCCCCCCCCCCCCCCCCCGTTTATAAGCCCACCCAAAACCCCTTACGAAGTTGTAAAAGCCCAGGGCTTATAACCGGAATTTCACAATACTCAACCGAGAAAAATTACATGCTTCAAAATGCCTTGCATCTTAGTGGCTACTTATTTTTACAGTGTACTTTTTCCTAGCCTGTGCGCAGCCGTCTCCTTCTTCCTCGCGCGTGAGGGAAAGAGGCTACTGTTTTCCTACCTTTGTGTCGTAAAAACAAAACATTACTACGTCACAGGGATTTCTCAAATTTTTGGCCTAAACCGTTCTGAAATTTGTGTCAGGCAACTTAACCCATGAAAAACGTTATCTCTAAACATCTAAAGGGAGATATTACCTTAATTTGTAGATAGAAATCCCATAGAAATCAAGCTACAGCTACAAGTATCGACTTTTTGAAGACGCGCGGAAACAACTTGAAAAGTTAAGCCTTAATTTTTCAAGTTGTAATCCATTTCTATCCGAGCCAAAAAAGGAGAAAATAGTTTTAAGCCGACGAACAAGGAAATGAAACGAAATAGCTTTCTAAATGGGCTTTGTCACGACTTTTACCAGATTTTTGAACAGCCAAAATATATATTTGTGTCGCAGGAAACCTAAAAATAATGGTCTAGTTTTATTAATAATTGCTATATGAGAGCATTGAAACTGTAAAATGAAATTGTCATTTTAAACTTTGTAGGCTTAGTGAGTCTTGACATTTATGATTATAGAATATTAAGAACTGTTTTAATTAATGAGGTGAGCATCGGTGCGCTATTTGATCGCGTAAATTGGCGTTAAAGAGAGAGAGAAGGACACTATCGTGGGCTGGTAGGTATAGAGAAACCACAGGCAGACAAGGCTCTGTGTTTGAGACCGTGTGACATAAGCGTCACGGTGCGCGCTATCTGATCTCATACATTCACTGTAATTTGTAACGACTGCCCTCGGCTTGATCCAACTGATCCCGAGAAATGCTCCATAAAATACTGGATTTTGCATCTTTTAATCCCAAATTGTGATCTACTGTCAGCCAGATAAATAAAGTTCACTTATCTTTTTTCTTTTGCGAGGTATTTTGCGATTTTATGGGTTTTTTTGGTCGTTAATTCCTCGCTAACCGTCACCGACCCCAAACAAAAGTAAGAGAAAGAGACAAGGCAGGCAACTTCGATGGCCCGCCGAGACCGACAGCCTCCAGAATTTGTCCATTTTCTCCAACTTCCACGCGTCGCTCGCCATCCAGCCTCGGGCATATAAAAGGTGGACAATTTTCAAAGATCTGTGCCAAAAATCATTCCAATCGGTCGGTTTTAACGTGCTTAAAAGCCGCCGCGAATTTTCAAGTTCACTGCGAAATCGCCATCGTCAAAGGATATGGGCCAAAACGGTCGATCATAACGCCGATATCAAATTCGAATTAATCAAAACCAACGGTCAGATTACGCAAGCTAGTGACAAAATCAACCTTTGCCACATCCCCCAGGGCACGGCGTGTCCGACGAAAACCCATCTCCCCATATAGTAACTGGGAATGATTTCGGCCAGGGTTACAGAATCTTTGAAAACATTGTACTTTCGCGCCATCCTAGTTAAGCAATATACAAGATGAATCATTATTGAACGGACGCGCCGTGTGCTGGGGGATGTGGCAAAGGTTGATTTTGTCACTAGCTTGCGTAATTTGACCGTTGGTTTTGATTAATTCGAATTTGATATCGGCGTTATGATCGACCGTTTTGGCCCATATCCTTTGACGATGGCGATTTCGCAGTGAACTTGAAAATTCGCGGCGGCTTTTAAGCACGTTAAAACCGACCGATTAGAATGATTTTTGGCACAGATCTTTGAAAATTGTCCACCTTTTATATGCCCTAGGCTGGATGGCGAGCGACGCGTGGAAGTTGGAGAAAATGGACAAATTCTGGAGGCTGTCGGTCTCGGCGGGCCATCGAAGTTGCCTGCCTTGTCTCTTTCTCTTACTTTTGTTTGGGGTCGGTGAAAGCTAGCGAGGAATTAACGACCAAAAAAACCCATAAAATCGCAAAATACCTCGCAAAAGAAAAAAGATAAGTGAACTTTATTTATCTGGCTTACAGTAGATCACAATTTGGGATTAAAAGATGCAAAATCCAGTATTTTATGGAGCATTTCTCGGGATCAGTTGGATCAAGCCGAGGGCAGTCGTTACAAATTACAGTGAATGTATGAGATCAGATAGCGCGTACCGTGACGCTTATGTCACACTGTCTCAAACACAGAGCCTTGTCTGCCTGTGGAGAAACGATCAATTTGGAGCGTTCAACAAATTGGCGAAATTTGTCCTGGCGGGGGGGGGGGGGGGGGGGGGAGGAGGGGATACTGGACATACTGATCAAACCTTCTTATAGATTAAAAGTCGGCCAAATGAGATGTAAATTTCGGGAAGGAAGAAGAACTTAGTAGCTGATGGGTCTACGTGTACACTATATGCTTGTTACACCACGTGTTTACCCTGAGGAGAAGGATCCGCTGTCGAATCGCGAAAACCCCAAACAAAACAATTTAGGTTGGCAGTTAGGTTACAATGTTTTTGACGAGCTTTGCAGGGCTTGCGACTCTTAACAGATGAATTTATTGCCGTTTCCATGCAGCCAGGTTGTTTTCAGTGTTTCAACAGTTTGTGCATGGGTCTGAGAAAGTCGAAGCCCCGGCGTTTCGAGGGTTATGACGGTGTCAATTCCACTGATGAAGTGAGCAAGACTTTCCAAACAGAGGCAACGGAATACAAATCAATTCACGGTGATTCTGTCACTTGTATCGACGCATTCGCACCTGGAACTTGTGTTACAGGTAGCAAAGACAACGTAAGTATATCATTTCTCTGTTAGGGGTATCCTACATAAAAATGTCCGGTAATGTTCGACGCAAATTTTGAAACTGAAAAACCAATTTTGGGGGCGTGCATGCACCTGGTTTATACAAGAGAGGTCACAAGGTAAAACACGTTCCTCTGAAAAAAAGTTACACTGTAATAACTTTAATAAATACTCAGGAGAAAAATATTCGAAGAGGAGGTACAAGCACTGCACAGTGTAATTATTGTGCATCCCCCATGTCCACCTTCATAAAAATTCTTGATCCCTCCAACATGTGAAGAATTTTTGTATGCTCACTGGCATCAAAAAATACCCAGTAAATTTGAAATATTGAACAACCTCCAACCCCTAGCAAATACTTGACACATTTATGACCAAGATTGCATACCCAGCAACCCTCCAAGTTAAGACCATTTTAGTTGCCATGGCGACTAAAATCTTGGAGCTGGCAACGTAACTCAAATTAAGAAGAAGGATTGAAAGCTTGAGCTTTATTTATTTAGCAACTAGAATTTTTCACTGGTGACCAAACTTGAGCAGTTGGTGGCCAAATGGCCACTAAGGAAAAAAATAAACTTGGAGGGTTGCCCAGAGAACACTTTGAAGCTGGTAAACTCAGTTAATTGTCAACATGAAGTAAATTAACTGCTGAAGTGAATTTGAGAAGCTGATATTTTGAATGCCAGCCCTTCATTCAAAGATCAGGGGCAAGGTACGTAACAGGTAGAAATTTAGGCTATTAAAAATACCTGCCCTAAAATACCCTTCAGATAAGAGGAACTACCATGCATGTTGTTTTGGTTTGAACTTTCTCACCTCTATGGAATTATTTTCTTAATTAGCTTCAACCCTTCCTTTGAAAACTCTGGCTTTTAAAATCTCCCCTCCTCCCCCTTTGAATTTCCAGTGACCTTCCTTGGGGTGGGAATAGATGTTTCCTGGATTACTATGCAATATAATAATTTCCACATAAGCATGTCATATGACTTAACAGATAGACTCTTCTAGAGAAATCTATGTGCTATTCAATGTATATATTGTTTACAGTTGAATCTCGAACTCAGCATCTTAAAAACTTCTTGCTGTATCAAACTCAAATCCATTTCCCTTCGATTTGCTTTTTCAGTATTTCTGCTTTCTCAAACTATTTATTTCCCTTGAAAGTTCAAAATAGTGTGGTTCAACTGTATTTTTTTTAACAATGCAGTCAGTGGTTTTGTTTGACTGGAAGCAAGGTATCCCACTTCATAGATGGACTGGTCACACTAGAGATGTCACTAAAGTAGGTGTATGTTCCAGTATGCAAAGTATGGAGCTTGCATGTGCATTAATCTAGTTTATTTAATGTTTATTATACACACCAGAATCTGTACTCCTCATGCCTAATAAACAAATTACAATTATAACAATTTATTGTTTCGGTGTAATCAGCCTTATGTTTCAAACCATGTATCCAGGGGCAAAAGTTACTGTTTTGCAGTGGGCAAATATCAAGAGATTGAATTGTTGGAGTGGTCATGAGGGAATGCTCCTCATGAGAATGCTTCAAATGTGTTCTTTTTTTAAAACATTCCCTGTATTTTTAAGAGATTAAGAACTTACATCCCTTCCTCTATAGAACTTCAATATTTTAATAAGATCCCCCCATCCCTAGATGGTTAATTATCACAAATACCCCCTCCCCCTCTGAACAGTGATAGACCAAATAAACAAACATGGTAATTTTATTATCTACAGTTTAAATCAGCTAGAAATAACCATTGATTTGTTTTTCTCTCTTATTTTTGACAGGTAAAACATGTAGGTGCCACTGTGTATAGTTCTTCTAGAGATAAGACAATAAAGGCGTGGCAGGTCCATAAAGAGCAAAATGATCCTCTTTTGACGTTTGAGGGTCACAGACTGGTGGTAACTGCTATAGATCTAAATGATGGTAAGACCACTCTTAATGGCCAATATTCAACATTAATATTAAATATAACCAGGGCTTGATCTAACACTTACCCAGTTTCACTGGAAAGTAAAAAACGTGAAAATGAACCAAAATACTTATCCGATCTGGAAAGTTAATAATTTGGGCTTTATTAATTACTGGAAAGCAAATATTATGCTTAAATTGGCTTAAGTGAAAAAAGGGTGAAAAAAATTATGAAAAAAAATAATGAATGTGTGAGTTAACTTATTTTCAGTCAGGAGGTTAACACTTAAGGATCAAGGCAAAAGTAACGTGGAAATGGTCGATTAAGTTTTAACATCACGCAATCCTCATGACTGTTGTAGATGGAACATTATTATTCTCTGGGTCAAGAGATAACTGCGTGAGGCTGTGGGACACCACAAGGAAAACAAGCATCAGAGAAACAGAGGTGTCTAGAAATCTGGTGAGATTTAATAAAAAAATTTGTTTTCCTCTATTCGCTTACAAAATCTAGTATATGATTGATTGGGACACATTGCGACGTTGAAGGGGTTTCTTTTGGAGAGCGAGACAGGGCATGGGGGTTTAAGATAAACATCCTTTATGATGCTTAAACAAGAAGTTTGGGTATACAAGGGGTCTGGCCTGGCCATTCTAATGCCCAGTTGTCAATAAACCATCAAAGCGTAAACAGCTGACAAACAATCCACGCTTTCTCTGTTACAGTTGCTGGTAAAATGTGCTTCATTTTTGCTGTGGATGTTGTGCTAAAACGTTAACAAATGATACCTTACTTTTGTACAGGGTATCTTTTGGTTTCATGAGATTTTGAAGCATATTCATTTTGCAGGATGCTTGACTCTGCAACATCCCTAAATGCGAGGGTAAAAAATTTGCATTTTGCACCCAAATGGTGTGAAATATGGGAGGTGCCATCCCTTTTATAGTGGAAATTGTTTTTTTTCTTGCTTGATTGTGACTTTTTTCATTGTTGTATTAATGGTTTGTTGATAGGTAAGTTGTGTGAAATGGATCCCTGGAACTCAGACTCAAGTCGCTCAAACTGGAGAAGACAAAATGGTCAGGTACATAAGTAATGACTGACTGATCGAACATGGCATCTGATAGGTAGTCATGTGACTCAGGTTAATTGATTACTGACCATGATGCTGATGATAATCCTGTGATAGAGAAGATAAACTGGTGTACAGAAATATATTGTTGTTTAGACTATAAAATATGTCTAAACATTGTAACAGCGTATGGCATGGTTCCTAGTTTAAGTCTTTTCTTCTCCATATGGCACCAAATTATCCCATTAGTTGATAAGCTGCTGTCTTTTCATCCAGTATTAATTTCAGTTTACTTGTGACAGTACAAAGAAATGTTTGATGCTGCAGTTTGTGGGCAGGCATAAGTAGTGGGGCAAAAATGACAAGCATATTATTGTAAGTCATTATATTATTTTTTGTTTTGTTTTAGTAGACACTAACTAATTAGCCAATTTTTATTTTTTTACCAGGGTGTGGGATACAAGAAACATGCAACCTGCATTTACATTCCCTGCTCAGCAGTACTTTCAGGTATTTTTTTATCTTTTAGAAGAATAATTTGGAAATTCAGTCCAGGGATTGGGATCAAAGGCCCAGCAAACAAATTACTGAGGGAGATGGGTGTACCAAGGGATATTTTTTCCAGAGGGTATATTTTGGTGGATTATTTTGGAAAATCGAGAGGGGTCATAAGACAGATACCTCTGACACACCTGGCATACAGATATTTTCTGGAATTATGCAATGTGCAGAGGGCATAATGAAAGCCTATGATGCTGTTGTTTTAAATTTTCCAATTTTTATTTGTAGACGTACTGTGATTGCTCAAGAGATGGCCAGTTTATTTTGACATGTAGCAATGGATTCAATGGAAAAGGCTGTGAAGCCACTGTGAGTTACACTTATATTTTATACTCTTATTGATAAAACAGTGTTCTAATAGTAGCAAGCATGCGCAATGCTCTATCTGTATGTAAACAGCACTGAAGGGAATTTCTCTTGCCATCAGGACAGCACTTGTCTCAGTAGCAAAGATGGGAAACTAGTCCACGGCAGGGTTACCCCTCTCCTCCATCATTTAGTTCACTGATACCCATTTTATGCCTAAGTGGAGAGAGGCACTGTGTGAGTTAAGTGTCTTGCCCAAGCAAGAACACAACACAATGACCCTGACCAGGGCTTAAACCCAGACCACTTGATGTGTAGTCCAGCACAGCAGGGCTCAAAAAGGTTGATTTTTCTGTCTGTCAAGTAACTTTTTAAACACATGCACACTTCCTGATGGGTAACTGCCAACAGTTACAGGAAAGTAAACTAAAACAAACATGCAACTGCGGCGGGCGAGCAAAATTTGAGAGCTGCTTGTCTGAAGGGCATTTTCTCAAGCCCTGTAAAAAATAGCCAATTGGTTTTCACAAGTAGTTCCCAGCCTTATTATCTCATAACCACTGACCATCTCTTTGATTGACAGCTGTGGGATGTGAGGGCACAACAGATGATCTGTCGATATATTGGCCACTACCAAACTACTTCAGCTTGTCTTTTTCTTCCTCATTTGGGTCATGTTTCATCAAAAGATCTGTAAGTTGTTATATCTTTTTTTATTTAGTCGCATTAACAGTTAATTTTATTATTTATTATTTCATGTTAATTTTGTTGATGAAATCTGTTGAGTTTGGTTCAGCACAACTAAAGCAATATCGTTATTGTACCGGTACAGTGAAGAGAGTAGAATGTTAGTGGATATAATTGGAAATTAAATAGTGCACTCAGTGCACAAGCTCACCAATGACATAGCACCTTTAAAAATTTATAGGTTTTTGTGTTGTTCATTTCCATGGTGAGTTCTTAGTATATCAGTGTGATGTTGTGCAGAACCATATGATCAACCAATCGACCTGGCAGATATCTACACTACCCTTAATATAAATTTTTTTACAAAAATGTTGGTTGTGATTTAGTAACATGTCACTTTTATCTGTTGCCAGAATTGCTACAGCCTCACATGATTCAACCATGAAAATCTGGGACAGAGAAGGAACAGGTAACTCTTTGACATTTATTCATCTATTTTGAGTAAACATAGTATCCTTCACAGTTCATATCAGGATAATTTTTTAGATTATATTAAGGCTCACTTCCACCCTGCATGTTGTTATGTAGCCATTTGGTTCTTCCCCCGAAAAACATCTTCAAGACTGTTGTTCTATGCATCCACTTTTCCCCCGATGCAAGAGTATACATGTATGTCTCCCATCTTTGTGTACTTGAGATATAAAATAATTCAAGCCTAATATCCAAGCCAGTATTCAAGCCAGTCATGGCTTCAAGAGTATGTATTTCACATGTGAAAAATGTACTTCAGTGCACAATAATGCATCAGTTAAGATGAAATTGGCCTTTGATGTTGTCTTTCCTACAATCTGGTATTTTCTTTTGTTTTCTATTCATTATTAACCGCGCGGCCATGGGCCGAGCGCGGTTCTTGCTCTGCACGGGATTTAATTTTTTTCGTTTTTTGTCGGTGACCAGACCCAAACCTCCACTCGGCCAAATCACGATCGGGACTGAATCATGCAACCTGGGATGCTTATTCGCCAAAAGCTGTTGGAACAATGATGTACGGGAAATGTTACGGATAATGTTTTCTTTGTTGTGAATAATATATATTTTTCTTTGGGTTTTTTCGAAGCGTTGGATTCAAAGGGAATATTGAATTCACTAAAAAAAGGTATGACATCAGCCATGGAATGCGCTGACGTTGCAGCTTTCACTTTCGTTACGTGACAAATAAGATTGTGTTTACTTGGCATGTTTATTTCGCCAGAAGCGACGGTCGTTGCAGTCAAAACAGCTCAAGCGTTTCTATCGAGGGTGAATAATGAATTTTTTATGGGAATTTGATTTTATTCTTCGCTTCAATATTCCATTCATGAAGAAAATATTTCAATGTTCAAAAGGCGGCTCAATTCAAATCACGAATGTTAAATAGTTTGTTATCTTGCTTCACGCGAGGGGCACGTGGGAATTTGGCCAAAATTTGCATAATTTCGACTGCAACAAGTCAACCGTCAATTGTCACGCACACTGTTTCTTCATCATTTTGTTCGCATTGTGTTTTTTTTTTGCAAGTTTATATCGGCAGAAGCGACGGTCATTAATTTATTTGCACTTCTGCGAGTATTTCTTGAAAGTTTAGGCAATTGAAAAGAAATTCTTTAGCTGTTTCATTGAAGCAAGTTCAAAGATTTAAAGGGAAATAAAATATTTGCTTAAGTAAACAATTGAGCGTGCCCAAACGTGCAGGGGTTACGTCATTAGAAGGGAAAAAACCCCAAGCTAAAGATAGCCGGGTATAACGTAAACCTCGGATTGTGTGACTAACGTGACTACTTTGCTTGTCCTTTACTCATAATGCAAGCAGATTAAATTTAACCGTGACTTTTGAGAAAGAAAGCTGTTAATTAGCCAAAAATATAAGCGCGGTTTTAAGTTGCTATAGCAACTTCTTGTTTTATATTACCATACACCAGAACAAAGAAAAATACCAAAATTGTACCAAGGGTAAAGTTGAGCCATGTCAGACGGATATGTAATTGAAGTTCTTTTGTGTATTTCCAGAATGCGTTACTTCCCTTGAGTTTTCTGGAGCAGGTCCATTGACGGACCTTTGTGTGTGGGAAGATGGAAGGTATGGCAGTCCAGTTACCATTCAACTTACACTCAACTTTTTTTGGAGAAATAGGGCCAGTTTTTGTTAAATAACTCTTAAATGTGCTTGACCATACTTGCCTTGTTTTTATAACACTTCCTCTTCCATTCAGGTAATTGCCATGATTCCATTCAATCTTGTACCTCTATTTTTCTAGTATTTAGTCATTCTTCTTTTTAACCTTTCAGTATATGCGTTTCCACGACAAATATGGGTGTGTACCAATGTGTGTTGGACTCCTCTGAAGGCAAACCACAGCTCACCAAAAAATGCCAATTTTAGCTTCTTCAACCATGACAGTGTAGCTTATACAGGATACACAAAAACTAGAAGTATTAATTAAACTCCAAAGATAGGAACTTACCATGCATTTCAATAACATGCAAACTCTGCTTAAAGGGACACTGTCACGAGCATAACTTCAAACTTCAAAAATTCAACAGCCCAAAAACATGTTTACACCATTGGAATAAATGTTCACAAAAAGGGGATTTTGCTGCGTAGCACTCAAATAAGTAACATTAACTAGTAAATAGTGTTTCTGGAGTGCTTGAAATACTGTTAAAACAGACGTTTCGGGGATAACCCCTTCATTAGTGTTAAGTTGATGTTAAAACGTTAACGTTTTAACATCAACTTAACACTGATGAAGGGGTTATCCCCGAAACGTCTGTTTTAACAGTATTTCAAGCACTCCAGAAACACTTTTTACTAGTTAATGTTACACCATTGGAAACCTATTAACAGTGGTCAGGTTTTCTTACTATACCAATATACTGAAGATAAATATAGAGTGATATCACTGTGATACCACTGGGAGCTTTTGAAAAGTCAGCCTGGCTTTTTCAAGTTCTGTCGTTGTGGTTTGGAAAAGGTGATGAAAACTATTTATGGTCACCCTCTTCTTTAAAAAATTTACTAGATATCCTTCCCTTTACTTTCTAGGAGCATTTCCTGCATGGTTGAAAGTACTTAGTCATAATTGTGGTGCCATTTTATTAAAAAAGCCAAAAAATGTCTGTGACAGTGTCCCTTTAATCAATGGTTACATTTTGCTGTAAATCTAAGTAGACCTCTCAGGAAACGGAAGTTCACTTTGACCAGTACAAAAGGTCACACCTTTGGGTTATGACTGGTAGATTTCAATCCAAAATTGTTTGTTTGTGTTTCAAGGTTCACTGATGGCAGCGAAAATGCATTATTGTTAGTTTAGTTAGGTTTTGAACTTCAGAGTTTGTGTTATTGAAAGGCACAGTAAAGACTAGCTATGTCCAGGATTGAACACTAATGAGATGCACATTCTTTATGACCCAGGGGGGGGACTCCCTTATGAAATGGACGGGGATGCTCGTCGGAAATTTTGAATTTACCCCCTAAAAGAGACCAATCTGGGTGCGGCCGAACGTTATGCAGACCCCTAAAAGAGTAAATATAACAAATCAAAATTCTTTTTTTCTTGTTATTTCTTCGCGTGCAACCCTAAACGAGACCTTGACAGCTAAAAATAATGACATTTTGCCCAGAACACCCTAAGCGAGACAAAAATCCGAAATTTACACCCCTAAGCAAGACGACGAGCATCCCCATCCATTTCATATGGGAGTCCCCCCACCTGGGCTTTATGATAGGCATCACAAATTGTCCTCATTTATAAAAGCTCACCAAAACGCACCCAATTCTGTCCAAAATGAAGTAATAACATGGAAATGACAAATAACCCAGTCAAACATGAAGTACCGCTACTTATAAAGTACAATCCTCCACATAAGTGGCAAAATGTCTAAACCATGAAAATGTTTTTTTGTTATGTATTTACTAGTCTTAAGGTATTTATTTAATAGTCAGAGTAGAACCCTGTGTATTTACTGACAGAAGGAATTTTGCTTCTGTTAATTTATTTACATTCCACTTAAAAAAGTCAAACCTTGTCATGCAATAAATTCTATACATTTTATTTTGGTTTTTATTTAATTTTAAAGATTTTATATTCAAAAAAAAATTATGGTATATATTAACATGTAAAACATAATTTGTGTTTTTGCTCACATGTCCATTCCAAAGTTACTAAAGTGGACCAATTTCGTACCATAAACACAAAGTTATATTAAAGGGGCGCACTCAATTCCATTGTTCGCCAACCAAACAGGTGTGAGTAGATGACAAATGTGACGCTGACAATGGCAATGTAAAGTACCACTCATTTTAGGTTTTTTCAGTTTTTTGTCTTCATATGTTAGTGCGCGAAAAAAATGAGGAGGAATCTTGTTTACATGGGGAAGAATGTTTAACATTAACGATCTAAACATTTTTTAGTCCCTTGGTCCCGGCAGATCCCTGTATATTTGTAGTGCAGAATGCACTATTGTGAATTTGCCTCTTTCGTTTATAGTTTGCATCAGTCCTTTCTAACTGCCCTGAGTGCAGTGAGTTAAACTTGATTTCTTTCCTACTGACGTTTATTCCTGTAGTTAGTTCCCAGTCCTATTCGGTTCTACGGATTGGTCGACCGCAACAGACAACAGATCCGGTCCAGTCGCATGACGACATTAAGTGATGACATCACGTCATCGCTTAAAAACCTAGCTTATAAATCCATTATTCAGTAATGGGACGGGAGAAATAGCTTATCTTGAAGTTAACTGAATTCCAAGAAGCAAAACACATGTTGATCTCTGCGGCTTGGGCAATACATAACATCAATAAATAAAGCTACTGCAGGGCCTCTTTACAACAAGTTTATTACAGTTATATGGTCAGTGTATCCTCTGTTTTCATGGTAAACATCATCTATTTTGATCGATATTCACCCAATGTCAGTTCATGGCATGTACTGATGGTATATCATGACGACAAACACTACAGAACATCTTCAAGTTATGTTGTTTATGCAAATTCAGAATGATATATTGTTGGCCTCAACTGCCATTCGTTACCAGCATAAATTCCTAATGTTGTGTAAATATTTGGCTTGTAGTATAATGTTAACTTGACTCCCAATTTCCTGAGGCTCCTCTCTGCAGCCCACACTTCCTCTTTGTTTGTGAAATCTTTTGTGTACACACAAATCACATACTCCCCAGAGTCACCACTCTCAAACAAATTGGCAGCACTTCCTAGGGTGCCAGTAACCACTGCTTTGGCAACAGTTGTCCAGATTTCATCAATCTGAGTGCTGTAATGAAAAGTAATACTGTTTTCAAATAACTGGTCATTTTCCCAGTTTTCAGTCAGTTCTAAAATGAATTAAAATGGCGTAAAAGTACATTGCCCCCGCCCCGCCATCTGTATGGTAAAAATGAAAGGTTATCTCACTTTGAGAAGGCAAAATTTTTGACTAACAGAAATGATTCTAAAATTTGATGAATTTTCAAGTGATGTACAACATAAGACATTGGTTCCTTTCAGAATATTTGATTAACATTTTTAGGCCATGTTTCATCACAATTTTTACAAAGGAAATAGGAGTGAGGCGAGATCTTGGAAACCGGGCCAGCCCAGTCAACCAAGCTCATATGAAGAGGCCCTAAGTGTGCTAAAATATAAAATTACTACCATTTGTTGTCACAGTATCTTTAAGGGTCTCAAGCCAAAATATGACAGGAATATTGTGCGACTCTGCTGAGCCCCTGCTACCTCTTAGGGGGAAAACTAATTTGGGCACACCCACTAATCCAGATTCTGGTAGGGGTTCTTTTTAAAATTATAGACCCAGTCATTTTTATAGCCCCCCAGTTTGGCCCGTTTTTAAAATGGCGGATGTTACAGGCAGGGACAAAAGTCGGACGGGATCAACTTGAATCGCTGATTTGAATAAGAATAGCAGCTATTCAAGAATGAGGTCCAAATAAACAATAGCTGCTATTTTCATTCAGTTCAACGATCCGAGTTGATCTGGTCCAGCTTTTGTGACTTCTGTCCCTGTCGGGATTTTGCCGCGAAAAGGAAGGTGAAATCTTTTATCTGTCCAACCAAAAACATTACTTTTCGTCCTACCTTGGACAATAAATTATCCACTTTCCCGACTTGTAGGAGTGTTCCTCTGCTAAATGTCGGACATATTCTTTGTTAATCCTCCGGGTTTTTTTAATCCTTTTTCCCCACTGTTCAAGAAGCATCTGTTTTTGAGGTTCGGGAATCGACAATGGGAATTTGAACTCCATTGGACGTTGTTTAGGATCACCTGCAAAGACCCCCATATTGACGAACTCGATAACGGAAGGCCGGTTTTTCTCCAAAAACTCGTCAAGGGGAATTTCCCCATCGAAAATTATCCAATTGTCCATTGATTCAAGCTTACGACAAGACCGAAAGAAAGTACGCAATGAAGAGGGCACGAATGACGATATCGGCAATTTGTTTCTTTTGTCATTTTCTTTACCGGCGAAGTCACGTGATGTCTAGTTGGCATAACCTGAAATCATGCCCTCCATCCCTGCGACTACTGAGGGAAAAAACGCCTGATCGCAGGTTATTCATCAGAATACTGGATAATTTCACTTTGAGTTTTGTTTTCCGGTGCTTTTAGTTTCCAAGGACAGGAAAACTTGTTTTTCATTTGTTGCGCTTTCACAAGCCAATATTTATGGCCGTTATCGCCTTGGACCCTTCCCCTTAGGAAGGCCTGATACACATGTACGCGTTGCGGACCTGCCGACGAGGCCGTTTTGGTTATTTCTGGTTTACGTTTTCTCTGTTTTCTTCATGTTTCTACTCTTCATAGATGTGGAAACAAGATTTTTTTTTATAGCCACACTGAATTTTAGACACTTTTTTAAAAATTCAAATACATGCAACAGTGAAGCTACAAGAACAAGGTCTAATATTATACCTCATGTGTAGATTTCCTCCACCAAAATGCAAAATAATTCCGTGACAACTAGACTGCCAAACCGGAAACGAGAAGCGAACGACTCTCATGAGAAAGACTATTATGTAAAGTCCCGCGGGGAGGCTCAACTTTGGGTAAACTGTGGCTTGTGGTGTGAGCCCACAATACACCAGCAGTGGGAATATCCAAGATGGCGGAGTACTTTGATGAAGTTGTTCTCGATAAAGAAGACTTGGAAAAGCTCTTTCAAGCGGCGACGGAATTTGTCAGAACTATAAGAAATTTGAGTGACGAGAAAAAGCTTACTTTTTATGCTCTTTACAAACAGGTTGGCTTGAATTTTATTTTAAATACCCTTGATGTCCTTGATACCTTTCCTTGTTGCATTGCATTTTGAAAAGAACGTGTACAGACACATTTCTTTCATTTAATTTATAACGAATTTTTGTTTACTTTTTATTGTGTCCAAGGCAAAGGAAGGACCATGCAATACATCAAGACCAGGGTTTTGGGACTTAGTAGGAAGAGCAAAGTGGTAACTCAATATTTTTCATATACACATGTCAATAATATGTTGTGGTTTAAATTTATTTTTGGTTTAAAATTTGATTTTTGTCTCTTTGTTTCAGATTATGATAATGGATATGAGAC
The DNA here is from genome assembly GCA_963693305.1 of Meandrina meandrites. Lineage (NCBI taxonomy): Eukaryota > Metazoa > Cnidaria > Anthozoa > Scleractinia > Meandrinidae > Meandrina > Meandrina meandrites. The sequence goes on from OY855904.1 coordinate 17,046,240, forward strand.
AATGAAAAATAAATATCGAACTGGTTTGAAAAATTTTAAACCAAAGATAAATTTAAACCACGGACGTGTCTAAAACAAAGACCCAAAAACCAGGGAGCATTTAGTGTAGGTTACGCCGAAGATCTTCGGCGTGGGTTTTAAAATTTTGCGGCGTACCAGTGTGGGATCAGAGTTTTCGGCGTACAGTGGCGGGAGATGAAGACAACGTTTGGCGTAACCCTGGCCTGCACATTCATCCCTGCTGGTGCTGTAATATCAGTTACTACTACGTGAAGCAAAGTCGATGCCAGAAGTTACCAGAGTCTTCCGGCCTCTCTTTCAAGAAAGCTACGAGCTACGAGCTACGAGCATTCCTTGGCGAATCGGTGTGGGATTTTGGCCGCTTGTCAGGTGCTTGGCGTGGAATTTTGAAACGCTTGGCATATCTTTGGCGTGAGATTTATGCGGAATGCACCCTGGCCCAAAAACAAAGACCGAAGGCCTAAGACCATGTGGTCTAAAGCAAAGACCCGCTGGTCTAAAGCAAAGACCCACAGAAACAGAAGATAAATTTAGCATCAGATGTGAGAGTAGCGTCTACAAAAATAAAGCTGAAGCAAATAGCGCTCCTCTTTGCATAAATTAAAATGTCATCAGAGCGCATGAGAAATTTGACAGTTATCTCCGTACAAAGCGTGTGACATGCTTTGTACTAGGATAAAGTAACTGTCAAATTTCTCGTGGGCTCGGATGACATTTTAATTTATGCAAAGAGAAGCACTATTTGCTTCAGTTTTGTAGATGCTACTCCCACATCTGATACTAAATTTATCTTCTGTTTGATGGGCATGCACACAAATCAATGATTTGTATGCATGCCCGAGCAAAAAATTATGTCATAAAATGCAATACTGGTGAAATGCAAGGTACGTTTTCATGTTGCGAATGTCGTTTTAAGTAGTTTGGGACTAATTTAGCTCAAAAATGAAAACGTCAAAACTGTCTTGAAAATGTGTTTTTTTTTTTCAAAAAAACTTCAAGTGTCAATGGGTTAACAACTTGTAGTGATTATATTTTTCATTTCTTAAGGGACTCATGGAAAAAGCTTGGAGCCATGTCTAAACAAGAAGCCCTTGAACTTTATATCCAGAGAGTGTTTGAAACTGATCCAGAATGGGAAGCAAAATATGCTGTCACAGATGACTTGGTGGGTAATATGAATTGATAAGTCCCTAGTTTTAATTGGGGCATAGAAAAATAAGAAGTCTTTCATTCTTAGCTTTCTATTTCTTGTTTGTTTTAAGTTTCATTGTGGTTTTGATTCCATGTGTTTATTCCTAATTGTTGCAAACTCCATCTCTCCTAGATAATGTGATAATATAACTATGTTCATGTAGAATTGTGCAAAGCTGTGTCTCAATCTTGTTTAACTCTGATATTTTGACACAGACTGTTAAAGAAAGTGAAAAACCAGTTCAAAAGCAGTCAATGGGCCTTGCTGTCAGCACACTGCGAGGAAATGATGATGAGGATATTATAAGGTCTGTAATTTTTATAAAATAGAATGCTGATTTAGGAGCAGAAATGAGGTGATAGTTGATGAGGCTGAAGACCGGACAGGCACTATGGACTGACAGTGGCCTTCTGCAGATGAACACTATCGCATCATGTGTTCAATTTAAACCAATCAGAATGGGGAAAAATTTAGTGGTGATCAATCAGATTGCATAGTAATCTTGGAATTTTTCTTTGGTTTGATTACAGTGATGCTAACAAATCAGTGTTTGATTGGTGCAAGGAAGGCAATGTAAAAAAGATGGATGTTCTTCTTACAAGAGGAGAAAACATTAACACTAAGGATGAACAGGTGAGCTGCTGAGCTTATAAATTAAGTAAAGGTATACACTTGAGAGATGTAATGTGAAAGGCCTTTTCCCATGCTTATAATCCTTTACTTTAAATTTAAACTCTGCTTACATTACGAGCTATACATTATAACAAACATCCATTTCACTCTGATGAACATGGACTAAGGCCACCAAAAATTTAGTGAACATTAAATCTTCAGGTCATATATGTCTATTGAATTAGAACTCAAATATTAATCTGAAGATCTTTGGAAGATTTTCACCAGTAATAAATGCTGGGAATAGCTGTGATAGACTAGAATCCCATCCGGGGGAGCAACCAACACTCCTAGTTGCTTTTACTGACATATGGCTTGTGATAGGACTGTAATATTACTGTAAGTGTGCCTTTCAATAACATGTGAACTCTGCTCAAGTCAACAGTTATGTTTCTCCCTGGCAACAATCATCTAAGCAGGTCTCTTGGGAAATAGAAGTTCACTTCAACCAGTTCAACAGGTCACACCTTTGGGTTATGACCGGTAGATTTCAATCCAAAATTGTTTGTTTGTGTGTTTTTCAAGGTTCATTGATTGCAGCGATTGTGATTGGCAGATTTCGATCCATATTGTTTGTTTCTGGTTTTCAACATTCATTGGCTGTTGCCATAATTATGATTGACAACAGTGAAAAATGCAATTATTAGTTGGGCTTTGAACTTAAGAGATCACATAATTGTTATTAAAAGGTGCAGTTGTAATTAATATATGTTTTGTTATTACAAGAAACATATGTTTTATTTGAATCCATAGTTCACTTTTACTACTGGCAGTAACAAAGCATGTATCATGCACGTATAATGCTAATTTTTATCTGTTATCTTCTAGGGCTTGACTTTACTTCACTGGGCCTGTGACAGAGGCCATGAGGATGTAGTGAGATGTCTAATAAAAAACAAGGCTGAAGTAAACACGCAGGTAGTAATATGTAACACCTGAATGTTGCTGTAACTGACAAAAAGCTCTATATGTTATATTCATTTGTCAGTAATCAGGTTACTGTTGGCCATTTACTGACCAACAGTTGATGAACAGATTTTCAGGCACAGATCCAGGAGAAATAGTGAGCATTTTATGATAATAACAGCTCCGAGGGCTTGCGCCATCAGGGGTGTCATTTCTGGTTTTGAGTAACCCATTTTCCTTGAATGAGGATAACTTCATCAAATGAATGAATATTTCCATATTGCAATGATGCTGGCCTCAAAATATATGTTTATTTAAAAAATCTGACCAATGTCTGTACAACAGTGGAAATCAGTCTGGACCTGCACCTGATTTCTGACAAGCAAGTGAATTTCATTTATGTTGTTTCTATGGTCTATAAGAGTGTAGGGCATGGAAACATTAAATTTGGTCAATTTGCTATCGGTAGCATTTTTTAATTATCTTTTTTTTGTGTGAAAAATTAATTCTGTATTGATGTGTGGCGAATGCTTCCTGAAACAATTGCATAACTGCTATTAACTTGATTTTCTTTTTCAAACTAGGATGCCGATGGCCAAACACCATTACATTATGGTTGGTACCCATTTAAGTCAGTAATGTGTGGTTCCAGAAAATATCCATACTCCCCCCACAGGAGGGATTGGAAATTCGGGGAGGAAGGGGGGTCTTAATGACCCCAAAATTTAAAGCAATGTATGAAGCTAAATTGGAATTTCTGGAGAGGTAGGTCATAGGACAAATCCCTTCCATGGAGGGGGGGGGGGGGGGGTATGGATATTTTCTGGAACCACACAATTTAAGAAAATATGGTCACTGCAAACTAATTGCTGAAAAAGGAATTTGTTGTCATTTGATGCATTATTTTGTAAGCTCCTTCAAGCAGTATTATTGATTTTGACCTTAAAGTGCCCCTGTGATCAAATTTTTGAGTTTCATTTTTTTACATTTTCGTGTCCTATTAGACTTTCTTACTCACCTTGCCAAATTTCAATCCATTATGAACATCAGAAGTCATTTTGTTTTAACATTTAATTCAGAGAATTTACGGCCGCCATTAATCAACCTTGTTCCAAGCCTTGGTTGCAAATGAGAGAAAGTGACGTCAAAGGCTCAAAAATACCTCACGGGTTGAAATGAGAATAACAATAAGTGTTCAAAATCACGCGAAAAGGAACAAAAACTTTGGACGTGTTCTTCGTGCAATTTTCTATGCTGATTGTTATTAAAATTTCAACCCGTGAGGTATGTTTGAGCCTTTGACGTCACTTTCCCCCATTCGCAACCAAACCTTGGAACAGGGTTTTGTAATGGCGGCCGTAAATTTTCGGAATTAAATGTTAAAATAAAATGACTTCTGATGTTCGTAATGGATTGAAATTTGGCAAGATGAATAAGGACGTCTAGTTGTACACGAACATGTAAAAAAATACAAATCGAAAATTTGATCACAGGGGCACTTTAAATCTGTGGAATCATGATATGAAGGGAAAAGAATGGTCCTTGAAAAATCTTGGGTCTCGGCAAATTTTAGGCAAGTCTCCAAATCTCAGCGTTGCAAGCTAGTGTCTCGGAATCTCAAGCTCGCAAAAAATAAAGCTGGTCTCGGAATCTGAAATTTTGAAATTTGAGTCTCCGAGACTCGCAAACCAAGTAAAAGTTTAATCAGTATGAACCATCATAAAACAATGTCAACAACAACAGCAAAGCAGAGAGCTATAGAGGGTTAGACTAGCATCATAATAATCTCACGCTGAGATTTTTTTGAATCGCTGTGTTTCGGGCTTGGATTTGAAAAATATAGTTAATTCTCGTTCTCTGATTTTAAGAGGGTCTTGGCGAGTCTTGGATTTTACCATTCTATACCCCTAATATGGGCCTGTATCATTCTACTTTAATAGGGGGTTTACTTGAAACATTTATAGAGTCATTTAGCACTCAATTTACAAATTATTTTTTTCTTCCCTCCTCCTAAATACTGCAACTAATTGGCCAACTAGCATGGGAATCAGGCTCATTCCTCATTAAAACCTCTTTAGATAAGAGGTTGAGCAGCTTTGCTCACTCTTATTGACGTGCCCCAGTTGTTGCAAAATACCAGTAGATATTAGAAACTGTTTTGTTTGTTCCAAATTACAGCTGCCACCTGTGACTTTCTGTCCATATTAAAAGAGCTATTACAGTCAGGAGCAGATCGTTCAATTGCCGACAATGATGGCTGCCGACCAGTTGATGTCGCAGACAGTTCAGCAATAAAAGAATTACTAAATACATAAAACAGGAATCATAAACTTCAAATGTGTGTGAGGCTTCTAAAGCTGAAAATTTATATTTATTGCCGTTTTGATAAATATTGTGAAATGATTTTAGGGTTTGCCCTGAAACATGCAAAGAATTATTTTATCCATTTCAGAATTCAATATTATTTTTACTACAAAATAATTAAGTGTATGTACATAAGATCAGAAATGGTTATTTGAAGAATGTAACCATGTGAAAGAAATATATGTGCATGAAATCATGAAATATTATACCACTTTTTTGGCATTTGATTCTGTTAATGTTATTTATAATTAAAGGCTGTTACAGAAACAAGCAGCAAAAGTATTCAGTTACAAAATAATGTATTTATGAATAATTGCAATAAATTCATAAACACAAAAAACAACAACAGAATACTCTGTATTGTCTCATTCTGGTGGTTTTATTAGTAAAATACCGGTAGTTATATTCTCTAGCACAATCTACAATTTCTTACTACTCTTATTTGTTTAAAAAATAATGACAACCCTTGTGCCTAATAATTTTGTTGAAGTGCACCAGTGCATCTCATCATCTATTTTGTTTCCCTCAACAGGGCCCGCGCAGAGGGAGGTGCTGGAGGGGCTTTAGCCCCCCCACTATTTTACAGTAAAAAGAAAAAATAAGAAGAGTAAATAGGCAAGTAAAGAAAGAAATAAAGGGAAAAAATATTATTATTATAATTATTATTATTATTGGACAAACAATTACTAAAAGTATTTCATTTGAACGCCTTTCCAGAAGCTGGTGATAAATTTTGTTTTTGAGTTCCATATCGGTTAATCATGTATCGAGTGCATCTGGTGATCATTCAGTTTCCACTGCCCGAATAATAAACATTTTGCCCAACAATGACGCAAGAGAGATTTAGTCACTTGACAATGATAAACAGTCGTGAAGAATGGTTTTCACATCACTAACGAATTTGCAGATTGTAGCAATAACAGAAAGAGAAATACCATTTACAACATTAAGCTGAAGTATAGAAAAAATCGTCAGATTCCTGGTTGGTAAATGCTAATGGCAGTAGTAATGATTTGGAGTAAATTATATTGCTTCAAGCAGGATTTAATAGTTAATCTATAGGTCTGGTTCTAAATGTTTAGTATGCTTATACTGTAAAAGCATTACAATAATATAGCAAGGCCGATAAGTACTATGTGAAAAAGTAACTTTGCAAGACACCAACACGACCAGAACAATAAAGTAGGGTTACAATCGCGGACAGCCATTCCGTCCTTTTTGGGGCTCATCTGCGTGGTGTAGCAAATCTAAATAATGCCAGCTCGAAGGCCAGCGCAAATAAATTGCAATAATCTCTTTTAGATCCTGGTACGTTAGCACCATTGTTATTTGCGGACAGTTGCTATTACAAGTTGTAAAAACATTGCACTTCAACACACTGTTTGTTCATTTTAAATCCACCTTCCGATATCTGAGAGTAACTAAAACCCTAATTTTCCCAGGGTAGCATGCCTCCGCTCCCCCTCCCCCCCCCCCCCAAAAAAAATCTGGCTCACGCTTGAGCCCACCCCCCCCACTCAAAATCTTGCTGCGCGGGCCTTGCTCAAGAGATTTTTTACAACAGTTCACTATAAATTACTGGTATTACTCGTTCAGAGTCACCTGAATAAATAAAACTCACAATTGATTAGTTACAAGATACTAGTTCAGTTTCATAAGTAATTAGCTTTTTCTGGAAATAAGATAGGTCAACATTTTGCACAGAATGTTAACAGAACCATAATTTATAGATAGCCAGTCCACAGTAAATTTTGCTAATGAGGCATTATTTTGTGGAGTGTACATTCATGTAGTTCTACTTTAACGATTTAATGCTAGGTGGGCAAAACTGAAAAAAGTATGCAAACTACTAACTCATGAAATGTGATAAATAGTTTCACTTTTCTGTTAAATATGGCAATATTATTAACTTTTACTTCTTGGTTGTATTGTGCTTGGCCAAAGACTAAAAAAACTGCCCTTCTTGTAGAAATGAACTGCCAAAGCAAAATATTTTTTCTTAAAAGTATTTGTACTGGCGATTTATTTTAATTCTTCCCATGGGCCTGCCAAATCCTACATGATGCATAAAGATGTGAAGTAACACACTACACACTAAACTGCCTGCTATAAGTTAATAATCTTTAAGTGCAAAGCTGGATTGTGGCCACTGAAATTCAGTTGTTTTCTTTTAGCCAGTCCAATAATTGTGGAACAAAATAGGTTATGATGATATCTGCACCTGAAACACAATAAAACACTGAAGATAAGCATTACAATGACTATGGTTCCAAAACATTCACTTTTATTAATAATTATAAAATAATTATGAACATTCGTGACACCACTGTCTCCTGAGCATCTTTTCAAACCTGGCAACCATTTCAAGCATCAGAGAAAGTGACTGGTGAACATACAATTACAATAGTTATTGTTATTTCAATTATTATTACCCGCCCTCCTCATTGATGTTAAACATTCTAACACTATCGTCTTCAAGTCAAAAGCTCCAGCTTTGCTTCCATGGTACAGCATGGCAAACTCCCCTGAAACCTGCAGCAACAAAATAAAAAGTCAATGATCCGTTTATCCTAGTAGGTGTCCTAGGAACTTTTTGTTGTCCAGATCAATAACATCAGGGATGCCAACGTAAAAAAAAATTGAAATCCGGGAGACTATTTCAAAATTTTCCCCAAAATCTTAAAAAATAAGTGTGAAAATTCCTATTTTAAGCATTTTCCTTTGAATCCAAGAGATTTGGCATTGGAAGGAAATTACAATTAAGCTGGTGGTCTTCTAATAATTGGAATGTTGTTTTGTTGGTCTTGGAGAAGCAAGAAAAACAATAAGCTGCAGAAAGATCCAAAAGTCCCCAACAACGTTGTACAAGCTAAAGACTGGATAGTAACAATAGCATGAAAGGTCTTGATGCAGGCAGAGAGCTAGCCTGGAGGTTCTGAGAGAGTTGAAAGTTACTGTGCACCAAATTTTGTAACAATAATTTAGTCACTGTTGAATGCTTTGTGTTGTAAATCAATGTTTTTTTTTTTCAGAAACACTTCTCAAATTATGACCATTATAAAACATTGTTTACAAACCTGGTAAATTGCCAGAGGCAAGTCAGGAAACTATAAAGCAATAATAAGTACATATAATAATTAAAATGACAGGTATCAAAACTTGTATTATAATGATTGTTAATCTTTGTGTTAATTGTATAGTTTCAACTTAAAACAATGTCCTTAAATTAAATATAATATTTTATTATCTGATTATGCTGATGAAATTAACTGCAAACAAGCAGCTAGTGGTTTTGTATGCTCCATGAAGTTGTAGCATGGCATTATTCACTTTCACGGCAAGGATCCCAAGTAACAATTTATTATAATAGTTTATTTATTATCCAATTATTTACTCATATATAGAGAGTTAAATGGATAATCATATGTTTCATTTTATCTAGCATTTGTCCTGGCTTTCACTTAGTGCAGTTATACCGGGATGTATGGCAGTGTTGATATTTGTGATATTTATTTTGTAGTACAACATAAGCTTAAGTAATCAAAACCTGCAATACCTTATCCTTCGTCTGCCTCACAATGTCAAGATAAGCCATCCCTGGCTTCACCATGAGCATGTCTGCACCTTCTTTGACATCACGCTCCTAGACATTGGCCAAATAACACCAGTAACACAAATATCTTAAATCACTAGTCACTGTAACAAATTGGGGGTTTGCATTTCACAGTTACAGTGAGTCATGGGGGAGCAGTGGTGCGAGCACTTGTCTCCCACCAATGTGGCCTGGGTTTGATTCTGGCCAGGTGCCATATGTGGTGAGTTTGTTCTTGGTTCTTGTCCTTGCTCCGAGAGTTTTTCTACAGGTTCTCCAGTTTTCTTCCCTCCTAAAAAACCAACATTTCAAAAACCAATTCAACCTAGATAGAGGTCCTGCATGAAAACCAGCTGTCCAGAGCTGATGTGGCTTCCTCTCTAAATATAGCAATTTGTTAATTTTGTTAGTAACTGAGATGCTGTATGTGTTGTGGTTAGTTAATAGCCATTTACTAGTGTTCTGGTTAGTTGTTGCCTAGTTGTTGCACAGTCATGGTAGTACAATTCAATCCACGTCACGATGATACAGCAGGGCTCCAGAAGGAAGAAGGAAAGAGTAAGGCCAAAGACAACATGGAAGCTGATAGTGGGAAGGGAGAAGTCTAAAACGGTGTAGCACTTCAGGGGTGAAGCCTGTTCTGCAGCACAGGGTATGGTAGGAGTTATTGGTGGAGGCCTTTTGCACCATATGGCATAAATAAGTTAAGTGACAGGTATCATGATGACACAGCAGCAGGAGAACCATGACTTACCACAGCTCTGGCTGCAAGACCCTTAGACCCCAATGGCAACTGATAACATCTCCTGTCACCAAAGGCTGGTGCACTCTTAGCTGCCTCCCTGCAAATAAATGAAGCTTACCTATTATACTACTCCTTCACATGGTAAACACAGTTTCTCAACTTGGAAACTACATCTGACTATGGAAGAAGTGCCAATAGTAGGCCTTATGCATCAATCACTCTGGCACTTTCATACTGTTTTCAAGTGTTTTTTTTTTCACCCTCACTGTTTTGGAAATTGGATATTCAAGATAACATTTTCAAGCTCAAAAGGAAAGCTTCAGCATGAAATGTACCGGTAAATTTGCACATAAGGGCTATAATTACATGAAACATGACCTACTTAGTAACATCACAAAGGGCTTGGAATGGCAGGTCCCCAAGATGCACCAGAGAAGAAATTAATAAATATGAAAGATGAAATATTCAACATGTTGTGAGCATAGGACAAAGAAAAAATCTGAGTCTCCAATGGGAATCGAACCCATGACCTCCCAAACACTGGACGGGTGCTCTATCCACTGAGCAAGACCATTTACTAGGTGACATGCATCCTGCATACTGCTAGGATTAGCAATGTCAATAGCAATCTGATGGTGATAAAGAAAGAAAGGTGTAAATTTTAAGCTCGGTAATGAAATAAGAAAGATGAAATATTCAACATGTCAAGAGCACAAATTAATAATAGTGTCTGTAGTTTGCATTTTACCTGAATGGACCATAAAAATTAGAGGCAAACTTGGCACTGTAGCTCATTACTGCAACCTACAAACAGACAATAGCACATTGCAATATCACAGGTCGGAATATGTGTTTAACAATTCCTGATAAACACTACTCCTTATCTCCATGACTGGTGTGTTTGGGAATCAACAATACTTTCTGCATTAGGGTGTAATTTATTTTGAAACTGCCATTACAACAGGTATCTCATTTACCTAAATCAAATATTTGGTGGTTGAATTGAAAACATTGATCAGGAAGTAGACAAAACATACTGGGTGACACATTCAAGCACTCATGTCGACTTGAGATTGACTTGTCTTTTCATCTCATAATCATCAGTGAGAAGAAAGCAAAAGTTTGTTGTTGTTGTGTTATAAGATACCTTTCCACCATAACCCATCCTGTGCAGAATATCCTTAATGGCTGCTATTCGGTTGTCCATCATGTCAGATGGGGCTATCACATGACATCCTACAGGAGAGTAAGTAACAAAACTGTTTATTCCAGCTGCAAGGTTACAAAAGCTTTGCATACAATAAGCTAAGGTTAATATTACACAAACATTGCAAAGGGGTTGAAGTGTGTTCCATTCCAAAAGATCCAAGATTAGCCATATGGTTCATCAGCACCAGTGCCAAAGACTGGGAATGTTGCTACTTCCCTGAATGAAACACTAGTCCACAGCAGGTTACCTCCTAGCATTTTTTTTTTGTCATATAAACTATTTGCCTTGAAGTAATTCACCAAAGTTAAGTGTCTTGGCCAAGAATGCAACACAGTGATGCTGGCTGTTTGTTCTAGGGTCCGATTACGTAACTAGAAAAATTTACTACTGTTGATAACTGAAGTTATTTTTGACTGAAGATACCTAGTCTCTACACTGCAGGTATTATTATTTTGTAGAGAAAGTTAGAATCTTCTTGCCAAATTTTCATACCTGCCTTGGCATAAGACAAAGATATTTCAGCCAGTCTTCTGATACTTGCTGTATTGTCGATGGAGCCATCATCATTAAGAATACCTGATAGAGATACAAATTTGATTCTTTGTAAACATGATGTCAAAGAGGGAGTTCTAGAAGGTATTGTGAATTGCTAATAGCATATGAGTGACATGCAATTGAATGTGTTACTATCGATTCCTAACATTTAAATTGGTTTGCATTCTGTAAATTACCCTCTTACCAGAAAGTAAGAACGCCAGGAAATTAAAAAAAAAACTACTTTAATTGGAAGAAATCCAGACAAAGTCCCTTTTAATCAGACTTCTTGAAATGGTAAAAACTGAAAATAACATACCACAATGCCCATGAGTTGCATAAGGGCAGATACAAACATCACAGCATATCAACAGGTCAGGATACAAGGATGCTAACTTCTTAGTGGCAAGGATCACTGGGGAGTCTTCACTGTCTGCATTGTAACCATTGTCAGTCTAAAGCATGCATGGGAAGATAAAAATTCTACTGATTGTCTCCAATGCATTGTGTGGTTCCAGAAAATATCCATATCCCCCCACGGAAGGGATTTGGCCTATGAACCCCCCCACCCCTCTGGAAATTCCAATTAGCTTCATACATTGTTTTAAATTTTTGGCTCTTCAAGACCCCCCCCTCCTCCCTGGACATGCTTCTCATAACTCAACAATAAAAAATGGGGGCCACCAAGCTCATTTTTGAGTTTTTACACAGAAAGCTAAACTTAAGGGTGTTTTTAACAGGTTATACTATTGCTATGGAAGCCACTAATGTCAACAAAATGACCACAACTTGTTGACCAATGAATAGGCCTGACCGACCAACCGACCGACCGACCGACTGACTTAGCTTGAAGGACCCTAGTCAGCCTCTGGAAAACAAAATTTTGACCCTCCAAGAAAATTATTCATTATTCTAAACAGCTGTACCTTCTTTAGTCTTTGGATAACTCCAAACAACAACACAGACTTGAGTCCTTTCTCCACCAAGGGTGAAACTATTTTCTCTACGTTGTTAATGCCAAACCTGCAAATGAAGAAAGAAAGAACAAAACATCTGTAAACACATTGTCATTTTGACAGCAGACCCTTTCCTCCCAATTTGCTGCATGCAGCTTAACATTTTGGCGAGTAGAGAGGGTTGGCTCAGCCATCTGCACTTGGTTTCTGTTGGTGTTTACATGCATCAAGATTGTACCAAGAAATATGAAATATAGCATTTGCAAGGTCTTGTGAAATGGACAAAGCATATTGGGTATGAATTGCGCTCAATTCACATCCAAGTACATATAAAGAAGAGATGTCTGAAATTCGACCCCGAAAATACATACTGATGACATCTGGAGTTCTACAGAGATAAGCCTGTGAATACAGCTGCCTCACAAACCATTTCAGGGTGGGAGCGAGGACAGACAGCTGTGTTCACAGGCTAAAAAGAGATCTATGTAGTGTCCAGATTGGTTGTTACTTGCATAAAACAACAAATTCAATTCCAGATCTTGAAATCAGCTGGTACTATTATCACCGTTGATGTCTGCCAATAAAATTATATTCTACCTGTATTGTCCAGGAAGGCTTGATATTTCTTCCTCTGCATCAGCTTCATCTCTACAAAGACAGTAAGTTTTGATACAACTGTAATATTTTGTAGCCGATTATTTATTTACTACCTGTATATCATGATCACAAAGGAATTACCTTCCATATCAAATACTTATCTGATGTAAAATGTAACTACAACACACTGTAGCGAGCCAATTTCCCCCCTGCCAGGGGGACCAGGGGGTGCCTGGTATGTCTGATATCATGCTAACTCTTGTAAAATGAGTTTTGTACATCATTGCACGCACTTACGAAATAAACAGTGGGTAGATCAAGTTCTTGCTCGTAATTTCTGTGTTTGTACTTTGCCAGCTTCTTGTAGTGGGATGATTGTAACCACCATGCAACAGTGCTCCGCAGCGAGAAGGATCCGCCATTTTGGAATGCAAAAATGCGCCTCATAAAAGAAGTTCAGCGGTTGAAGTGAAGACGACCTTACTTCATATAATAATTATCAACTGCCTTTCCTAGTGTCGACTAGTGTTTAATACATCTACGTTTCGTGAACCTCTGTTTATTTCGCCACTTTTTTTAAGATAACCAACTTGGTCCAAGCTACCGGGTAATTTGACTAGAGTTTTGGGTGTGAATCACGACAAGATTGTCCAAATCCTAATCGCGTTTGACTTAACTGTGTTTGGGGACATTGCATTTTGTGTTACATGATTGGATGTTTCATGGTGGTGCTGTCAGAGATCGCGGGCGCCGAGCAGTTTCTCGACTTGATTGTCGACTTGATTTCTTGGATTTCTTGCAGTATTTCGTGAGTTTGTTTGCCAGACAGCTTGCTGTACGATATCGGAGGAATTTTAGGCGGACACCTGAAGGTTATTTTTGTGAAGTAAGTGACTAGCTATGTGCAAGAATGCTCTAGTAATTTAATGTGTAAATTTTGAATCCGACAGGATCTGCCAACTACTCAATAGCTCATGCGTTCACTGAACGTTGCGGTAGTATTCGTAAAACAAATGCAGACCAAAGCTTAATGGCTCGAGTAAGCTCAAGGCAATCTGTTATGGTCAGTGATCAGCAAATGCTCGCTAGATAATGCTAAACACTGAACAGTTCCATCAGGAGTGTTTCAGAGAAAGTCTTTGTAAATGGATATTTTACAGAATCATCCATTTAAATGGATGATTCTGTAAAATATCCATTCACCTCCCCCCCCCCCCCCCCCCCCCTTCTTCCAAAATTCCAAAGCGCGTTACCTCCCATGCCCTCAGAATTCCATTATTGTTAATGTACCTCCCTGGTACACTAGGTAATTAATACAACTTGTTCCCAAATGCTGTTGCCTCACGCATATAAAAAATATATGCCAAAAGCAACACTAAAAAACTCATTTTACATGCACTGCACACCCATTTTGCAACTTGTCTAGCTATTTTGTTGTATCACACATGATATCAAACATTTCTTGGTATAACACATAAAGTGTTGCACTATGTCAAGTGTTCTGACAGAGGAAAAGGTGTGATTAGCCTGTTAGCAGCAATGTTTTGTTGTTGTTTTCTATTGTATTCAAGGATGATTGAAGTCACATGCAATGATCGTCTTGGGAAGAAAGTTCGGGTCAAGTGCAAGTATCCTTTGAAATACATGAGCAGTATAGAGTAATCCTTTTCAACAAAGTGCGTGTTAAATGCTGACCCCCTCCCTGTGGAGTACTTAAAACATTTATCAAAAATTTATGTACTTTTTATACGGGGATGCTCCACCGTGAGGTCAAAACCCTTACCCTTTGATATACGGTTTTGACAGGAAAGGAACCCCTTTCATATACCTACTACATTTACCCACAGAAGGGACACTGCATTTTTGTCAATTTTTCAATAACCCCTTAAATTGCTGGTTCATTTAATCTTTTTTAGGAACTCTTTTATTACATAAGTAACTGTTTTGTTTGTACAGATACGACACAGCATGATGTAGCAGGTGATAGAACAAGAATTCAATCAATGTACATTAGACTTTGATTAATCCTTTTGCGAAGCGAAGACAATAAGACAAGATTGCATTTCTTCCAAAGTTTTTTGTTGTATATAGGGACATATTTTGAATTAAACAGAATCAATTTCAATATCAAAGTTAAAGTTTATTACGTCTACAGTTTTCCCTACTGTTTTGTATTACTTCAACTCATGAAATCCCTGCCCTTTTATGTACCTACAGTCGGAGAAAGGTAACCCTTTTGGGGGGATCCTCCCCATATAGTCCACTATACGGAGTACCCCCCTCCCCCACCCCTTGAGTGCTGAAATAATACCATTCATAGGAGCCAGTCTGTTGTGAATTCTTGACTTGTTTTTAGTCCTGATGATACTGTTGGAGATTTGAAGAAACTTATCGCTGCTCAGACAGGAACCAAATGGGAAAGGATAGTGCTTAAGAAGTGGTACTTAAACATGTTTTAATAGTTGTACTCTTTGTAAACAGAACACTTTTAAGGCTATTAGATCACAAGAGCTGTTTTGACTAAATAGAAATAATTCACAGATAAATGCAAAAAAAAAAAAAATATTGGTCACTATTGCAAGTCCTCCTTTGCACTTATTGTCATCAACTCCACTTGTAATCACCCTTTTCCTGTGGATGGAAACTTTCAGTGTTTGAAATCACCTTAAGACCATTGTTAAGGCAGAAAACCTTAATGTGCAAACCTCCTTTTTACCTGGAAAGGAGTGTTGCTGTGTATTCTGTATGTTTATTTTAAACATAAACAGAAGGTACTTTTATATACTAGATAGAATGTAAAATGTAAACTATTTTTTAAAATTGAAGTGGAGCATGTTGAGAAAGGTCCATAACATGTTCTATTTTTGTGTTTTCCTGCAGGTATACAATTTTTAAAGATCACATAACACTTGAAGATTGTATCCTTTGATAGCATATCCCTTTGCCAGGATATAAATTTAAATATAGGGCTTAAATTTATGTTATTTCCCTCCTTTATCACTTCATCTTTCTTAGCACATTGGCTGAATGGTAAAGACAATGGACTCCAGATTGAGCAGGATTAGCTTGCGTAGCTGGTAAGCAGTGAGTCTGCGACAATGAGGGGCATATCGGGAGAAGAAAACCTTTTCTCCTCTCACCTTTGCTCCTCTCTAGGCCCCTGGCAGCTTTACCGCTTACTCCTGCGCACATTAACCCCAACAAAACTGCCGGCTATGCAGGCTAACCAGGATAAGTTCTAGCAATGCTGCTTGCTTTTGTATGGTAAAGACTAAATTTTACCAACAGCTGCAGTCGTGATAAATTCGCTACTTGTTAGATGAGCTTGGAGCATTTTGCATTAGACATTGCATTACTGTTATCCTTGATTGAGTACTTCAGATGAAATTCATGATGGAATGAACTTGGAGCTGTACTACCAGTAATCTCCCATACTAAAGACAAAATGCCAAATGATATTGTTGCATCATCAGCATCTCCAAAGAGACTTTCACTATTTTAATAGCAAACATTGTGGCTCAGTGTAGTTTTCAAAAGATATTTGTCACAAAACCAGGATAATTTATTGGTCAATCACCATGACTACAATATTAACTTTTGTTCCAGAAAATATCCATACTCTACTTATGGAAGGATTTTTAGTTTGAACCTTCCACTATTCTGGAAATTCCAGTTAAACTTAATGCTATGTCTTTTTTAAAAACATTTTGCTTTTGAACCCCAACTATGCCCCGTCCCCTCTCCACCTCCTCTCAGAATTTCTTTTGACCTTTCAAGCAGTGTGTAGTATTGGTATACCGTAGAACTGTGCCTTGTGTAATAAACAAAAAAATCAAGGAACAGAAAGCAAAACAAAACAAATCATAACGAGCAAACAAACAAACAAAACTATAAAACATGTAACAAGCAATGGAATAATTTGCCGAGTTTTTCCTTGACTGGATAGGTCATGCTTTATTGGCCGTTATCATAAAGCTTGGCATACGTAATATGTTTTAATTTAAGTAGAAAATGTTGGAAAACTCCTCTGCCCTTTGTACATGGCTTGTCTTGCTAGAGGATCTAGGGAATAAGGAAAAGGCACTTGCGATGTGTTTATATTTGTGCACATTTAACAATCTTTTTCTATTTAGTACAAGAGAAAAGCAAGATTTAGCAAGTGTTTTATATGAAATGCAGAGTAAAACAAATTGTGATAAATTTGTATGGGAAAACTTTATCTCTTGTTTTATCTTCTCACATATATACATATTCATTTGATTGGTAAAAGGTTTCTATAGTTATATTATCATTTTCATCAAAATCATCATCATCATCATTATTATTTATTGTACTTATCAGAACATCAAAGTAAAACATTAAAGTATTCCACTGAAATACAGTAAAAACCCACATGTAAGAACCTAGATTTTTCCAACTCAGCCTAAAAAGGTTCTTATAGAAATGGTATTTAGTGGGACTTTAGGCTACTTAGGTTTTTTAAATAGGTTCTTAATTTGATAAGGCCCCTATAAGCGATCAGCACAGATAACTACTACAGGGCATATGTGATATACGGAATATATTGCTGTATTAAATAAGTATCTAGAATACAGTTTAGATGATAACGATACAGTAAATTTATCTTTGAATCTTACTGACCGAGGTAGCAGGAGGTTTCGCTCCCAATCGTGTTCGCATCCACCGAGTTCGTCCCCAGCTTTCAGAGTACACTTATTTCTTGTTCTTTAAGCGTGAGAAAAAAACTATCTAGAATATTTCTCGTTATTTAAGGGTGAGAAAAACTATCTAGAATATTTCTCGTTCTTTAAGCGTGAGAAAAGCGTGACTAGGTTAGTGATCGGTGGGGGCGAACTCGAAAAAAGTAGGGAGCGAGCTCGGTGGGTGCGAACTCGTTTGGGAGCGAAACCTGCATCATTCCTGACCGAAACCTGGACTAAATATTTTTCTGTATTTTCATCTGTTTCTTCATTTTTGCAAAAAAAGAACCTATTGAAAATTTTAGGCTAAATAGGTTCTTATGAAAAGGAGGTTTCAAATGAACTGAAAATTTTAGTCTAACAGGTTCTTATACGCGGGTTTTTGTGTTGGACTGGTGACCAGGGTTTTCCTTTTCAAATAAAGTTGGTGTAGAAGAACTGCAAACAGGCGGCGAAATCAACATAAAATTGTTCTGAAATCCAAAGATTGTTTTGCAATGAAATTGAAGTTACCGGCGATGGAGACATTTACAGGTGGGGAAACTCGCTAGTGACTAGTGACTGATGAACTACGCCCTGGTTGAATCTTCTGAGGCAGGGAGGGGTAGGGTGAGAGAAGAGACTGGTTATGTTTTTTAGATTCGGAAACTGTAAGATCTTTCAATCAGCTTATCAAATAACTGCTAAAAAGTATAATAGTATCTATTTGAGTAGTAACTATTTCACGGTTGAAGGAAAATCACTCTTGTGTAGCAATCAGAGTTCAAAGAGAGAATAGCGTGGCCATCGCTGAACGTAAGAAATAGGTGAGCCTCTCTATGGGTAGTTCGAAGAAATCGAAGACGTGACGATTACCGCCGAGAAGACGAAGATCCCAAGATTGAAGTGAAGATTTCAGAATTCGCGTGATCAGATAGAAGATTAAGAAATAAAAGTTTTCATCAAAACGCGTAAAACTTAAAAAAATATCCTTCATCTCTGCTCATCTCACAAGTTTCGACAATTTGTTCCCGAAGTGAGTTAATTATTCGGCTGTGACTTACACTAACTACACTGTCAAACGCTGATTTCAATCCAAAAAAGAAGATCTGCATTAAAAATCTCGAAGATTTACACAAAAATAAAATAAAATATGCGAAGGAAACAAAGTCTGAGGGTTCCCATAAAGTGGCCCATAAGTGTTAGCCATGCCAATACTGGTTCTGATAGGCTAGAGTGAGTTAAACATCCTTTCAGTGATTTCTTCAAACCGTAGGTCAGCGTAGATTTTTGATTGCATTGGATGGAATCTTTTTCCTCTATTGTATAGTTTTGACAAATAACGATCTCATACTAAGCGTTTTTAAGCTCCAGGAAGCATTTATTCGATGGAATCTTTTTTTTCTGGAACCTATCTGCTTAAACTGATAAAAAAATTTTCAACTGAATCCACTTCCATCAAAGGTTGTATCACGGGCCTGGAGTCGCGAGGGACGGCAGAAAGCATAAATAACTCGTGCGAAATGGCGTTATTACAAACCGGTCAGCCTTACTTCCCAACAATTAGGTGATTAAGAGAAACACGGGGCGTTGGCTGATATATCTTGATTTCAGTTATGGTAACCGCTGCTTTTAATACCAAATCATCTTTGTAATTACCATCGCGCCCTTCGTCACTAATCTTGCCGACCAATGATCGTGAAGATTCAGAACTCGCCTTTATAGCAAAAACTCGATCCCTATGGTAACCTTTGTCGGAAGTGCTGTCGACCAATCATCGCGAAGTAAGTAAAATCGTGTCGGAGTATCTTTACTGCAATTAATTACCACGGTAACCTATGGACCAATGACGATGAAGATAACGAACAAACATCTACCTGATCGGTACAGATCAAAGGGAGTGATTAACCGAAACACATAACTCGAGGACGAAGAGTTACCAGTCGTTCTATTGTTCGAACGCTGATTTGTCATGTCGTTGCCGTTTAAGATTCTCTATCGTGGTAGTGGAAGAGTTTGGCCAGCCGATGAGCTTCCACAAGAAAGTACTAGTGAACTGGGTCAAGAAAACATGGAGCTCAACATGTACGGGTAACTCGATAATAACCATGCGCGAACTGGGCTCGGTGAAGTTAAGTGCGAAAATTAGGTTCCGGATCGAGATCGAGATACATAGTACGCTATTTTGTATTTATTCAATTGGCATTAATCATTTTTCTTTCTTAAATTTTGTAAATTAACGCTATGGGATTTTATTATTGTAAAGCGCTTAGAACATAAGCGCTGTGTTCTTTTTCTTTTCAGTTTGTTTTCTTTTTCTACTATTTTACTCACCATCGCCAAAAAAATATCCGGCTACAAAAGGCCGAAATATGTTCTCTAAATAACGGTCACATTTTTTTTAGTTACACTATTTCACAAACGAAAATTCTAAAACAAGCGGGGTCCGGTTATATTCTTACACTATTCGAGTGTCCTTCAATGGGATACCGTCCCCCGACATGACGGTGAATAACATTTGCAAATTTTGCCAGTTCTCTCTCTCTTTTTTAATGTGATAACAGAGTCCTGAAAATCGCAAAAAAAATAAGTTTCCTAGAGGAAATTTAACGAAATCATCCGAAACTGCAAAACTTTGATTCCATAAGACACAAAAATCTAACGTCAAAAATGAATTTCAGCAAAATTTTCATCCTACACGGTAGTTGTTTGTGAAGGTCGTGTTTTCCAAGAGCAAAACGGTCTTGGTTGATTCGGTTAAAGCGTCCAAACAGAAAATTTTTACAATCATTTTCGGTTGATAGAAATCTTTTTTTTTTTGATAGGAATCTTGAATATCGATCAACTGTTAAACGACCTTAAACCGAAAATAGTTGAAAAGTGTTCTATTGTGAAACTTCAACGAAATCAATCATTTCAACCTGGTTTGATGCCGGTTGAAAAAGTTGATCGACGGGTCTTTCCCAATAGAACCCGACCAAAGTGTCTCTGTCGAATAATGCAAAGTACTTTTGTCGGAATTCTTAAGCGAGTTTAAATGGTTGTTAAAAGTCGGACGAAGTCATCAGGCAATTTCAAAGTTTCGACAGCCAAATGCCAAACACTCTTGGTACTATTGTTAAAGTTCTTGTCAGAAAAAAACTATGGTAAAAAAAACTATTCCGACGAAAAGATCGACATGAAGGGAGACAATGCTAGTAGCCGGAGTTATATGCCACGCTATATATATATTTTTTTGTTCACCTGGGTCTAAATGGTTACTGAATTTAACCATTTAATATCATCATTATATCGTATTATTATTATTATTATTATTATTATTATTATTATTATTATTATTATTAATCACTCTCAAGGGGCTGACAAGAAGGGACATAGAGAGGGGCCGATAAGAAGGGGCATGTTCAAGAAAGAGGCTGATAAGAAGGGACATGCCCGGACCATGTTGCAGTGACACGTCACGTTATGACACGGAGTTACAGTGCAAAGTTGGACTTAAGCACTCGCCCAGGCGAGTGTCAAAATTGTCGGGCGAGTACAAATCACCGATCCCTCGCCCGGTTTGGCGAGTACGATTTTCAGCTCCAATATATTATTCAAAATAAGCGTTACTTTCTACTTTCTCCTTTAAAATAATCTACACTGTCCACACCTAATGGTTCGCAAACATACAAAATTAGCTTTGCTTGGTATTCGTTAAATGATGAAGAGACCTTGAAAATGAACTGAGAAACTCAACGGAAACCCTGTAAACTTACTTAAACCAGCTTAAACAAAGGAACAGTGTCAAATGTGATTAAAAATTGAAGCTGGATACTTTATGTTCGTGGGCAAAGGAGAGAGAGAGAGAGAGAGAGAGAGAGAGAGAGAGAGAGAGAGAGAGAGAGAGAGAGAGAGAGAGGGGGGGGGGGTGGGGGGGGGGGGCTTGATGTTTTCTGTCTTTGTGTGGAGCTAGGAGACTGGACGAGTGAAAAATTACCAGGGCGAGTGCAGCTTGAAGGTCACTCGCCCAAATGGCGAGCGCTCCAAAATTTTAGTTTCCAACCCTGCAGTGGGACTCAGTGTCGCTCCAACATGTCTCGGCGACATTTCATTGTGTGTGTGTGTGTGCACGTTATGATTTCGTCCCTGTATCATGTCCCTTCGTGTGCTAGCACCTTGGACAATTTTAACAATATGATTGAGGAAAAAAAATTCGTTTAACGGTAGTCATACTTTTTTCCGTTTTTAGACGTGAGGAAGACAGTTCTTCCGAAATGTCGACGTTTCGTTCACTCATATACTTAAATATTCATTGAAATGATACATAAAAGAAATTTAGGATATAAGCAAAACCTTTCGTAATAAGTCATGCATTCCATATTTTTGAACAGGGTCCTTTCAGAGGAAGCTATTATATGTCAAACGGATTTCAGTGAAGAATCTGAGTGCGCTGGCAACTTAGAAAATAGGTGAGATTAAAGTGGATCTGCTAGGTTTAGCCTAACCAGTCCCAGGCCTCCGGTTAGTTGAGAAAAGCAAGAAGAAAGGAGAGTCGGAGAGACGCTCCTTCACCCCATTCGCCGTTCTTCACGGACTTCGTGGACATAGTCTAACCGAACGCCTGGAATAAACTTGGTTTTGCCATGCACTTTTGCTAATTGAGGCTGCTTTAAGTAATTGTGTGAAAGGAATAAGCGGGTTTACCTCTGGTTATTTCCTAATTAGAGACTTTCCTATAAATATCCTTGATTCAGGAAACGTTCTAAGATTTGGTAGAAAAAGATATGAATGGGTTGTTCAAAGCAGACTTCTCTGACTTCTATCTTTTTATTCCCAAAAATCGCTGAGATGTTGTCTACCTCCTTTTCAAGCTGAATGGCTAGCAGCAAAACCCCTTCCATTCGATTTTTCATAGAAATATGCAACACGTGAGTAACGGTGCTAATTTGGCAATTTTATAACGTAATTCATCATTAGTAAGCCGCCAAGCAAACGCTTGTTAATTCGTTATATTGCTTACAGGGAAGACAATTTCCCTTGTCGAATGGGCGAACATGAGGAAGATGAAGAGTGTTTTCAAGAAATAGACCTGTCATCTTCGATCACTTCCCGCACTATTCTCGACTTGAAGGTTTCCTTGTGTAAATCCTCGACAACAAGCAGCCTGGGGCGAAGCTATATCTCCCCGACGATTGCTACTGATGCTACTGCTGCTGAAGGCTGTACTGGGAACGACAATCCAATTGGCGGCGAGATGAGCCTGAGTACTACTCAAAGCCTCCAGCAGATGCATCACGTGACTGAGGTCGTCACCGTGGACGTTGAGGTGCCGGTTGTTGAATCACTGGCACGTACAGGCTACGAAAGTGAACAAGCCTCTAATGTCAACGTGGAGGAGGAGGTAGAATTTGCGAGACAATGCACCCGCTGGTTTTGCGTCATGCACGCCAAGAGTCCTTTTGAAACGGCGTTGCTGATTTTTTGTTATCTAGTGATTGGAGTGCTCTTATTTCCTTTTGTATTGATTATCCTCATGGTATGCTGTGTTAGCTACTTCACGCCCGGCATTGACGACTGATCCCACTTGTCCAACGGAACCTTACGTGTAAAAAGTTATCTGTTCTTGTTTTCATTTGTTTGTTGACTATTCGTTTATTTAAGAAAACTAGTCCCTCGACTACAGCCGCCTATGCTCATTTCCGTTTCGTAAACGGTCAATGCCATCATTGGTAACCAAGCTTTTCGGAATGGAGAGTGCCATATCTGCTCTAGTTTAGGCCTGGATAAGGTTGAAACTGTGCTTTGATTATTCGATGAAATTACTCTTAGAGAAGACGATTATTAAATCTAAGTTAGATTCACGCTTAGGTTAAGGATAGGGATAGGGTCATCTATTATAGATGTAACAGTAAGAAAGTCACCTTATATAATTAAATTTTTCGGGGGTTTGGCGGATCAACGTGGTGGTGTAGTGGTGAGTGAGGGGTGCTAGCATGCCAGAAGTTCCAGGTTGGATTCTGGGTGCTGACGTACAGTTTTCATTTTTCTTTTTAGTAGAAAAAAAAATTGATGACTGTGAAAAAATTTCTAAGTGTCGCTAAAATGGCACCGACCGTTTACGAAACGGAAACGTGCGCCGCCTATCACTTCCGATGTCTAATCCAGTCTGCGTCTTCTTTTAATTGTATATATAGATAATAATTATTTATTTTTTTAAGTGTGTATTCAGTCGGGAGAGCAAGTGTCAGTTGATGGCGTGATCACTTCTCGGAGAATTGACTGTGCCCGCGGTTTTCGTCCCAGAAGTTGCTAAGCAACATGACGCATTTGTTCGTGCGATTGCTCCTTCAACGAAGATTTGCCAAAACTGGCACTTATTCCCCGACTGTATTAGTAATCTTGAATAGGTGATTGGTTGATTGATTGATTGATTGATTGATTGATTGATTGATTGATGATTGATTGTGGTCATGGGAAACAACACTGTCTCGCGAACACCCAGAATGACCTGGAGCAGGAGACTACAATCGCAGTCTTCTGGACTTCCTCTACACTTCCTTTACTCACCAGAGCAGTGGCGGATCCAGAAGTGTTTAAAAATAGATTACAAGGTACCAAACTGAAGATAAGATTTCTTCTCGTTTTTAAAAAAAGAAAAGGGGGGCACTCCCCTAGATCCATGATTACAAAGGACCATCTCAGACGTGAGCTGATAAGTTTCATATCGTTACACTACAGAGATCCTTGGAAATGTTCTGACTGGATAGCTGAAGAAGAGGATTTCTGTAGGACTACGGTAAAATAATTTAAGCAACTCTGTCTTCTCTTTTCTTTCTTTTGATATTTGCATTTTCTGAAACAGGCATCATTTGTCTGTTCATATGGGTGCATACCTGTCTCACTTGCACCGTTTAATCATCATCTGGGTGTGGCTATACCACACTCGTAAGCCTCAGTTTCACGTGCGGCGTGTTGCTTTTCACGTTGTCTATTTTAAGGTGTACCCAATAACCTCATGTAACAGCTACTTTTGAAAATATGTTTTGCTTAGCACACGAAACGTCAAGTTTAATAAAGTGCATTATTTTACCATGTTTATCACCGCTGTTTTTCAAGCTACGACAGCCAAGAATCAAGATTTTATATATGACTTAGTTTCATTTACTGTCAATTTAACCAAACGCGCAGCATTGGCTGACAGTTTATTTGTTGCCACCACATACACAGACCTAAAAACGCAATTATAGGTATCGATTGAAAACTTGCAGGTGTTATTCAGTCAGTTTGACGCATATTTCAGAAGCTCTTTCTGTGTAGTAATTGATAATGACGTTGAAAGTGCACCCGCACATGAGATGTTATATTAGTATACAAGCGCATGTGTAGTAGCAAAAGAAGTGAAAAAAAAGGTGCCTGAGTGGATTGTTGAGTTACATAAGCCCGCTAGGACGCTAGGATTTTTTAAGAACATACAAAGAAGTACGAGGTGCAGCCAAAAGCTTCTCGGCGCACTTCTCGAGTGTTCTCCGCGCGTATTTATATAACCCAACAATCCACTTGGGCGCGTTTTTATTTCTTTAATAACCTTCTGCCCAGCTATATGGCAGGTTGCATGAGAAGATTATTCGTAACCACAATTTCTCTGTTCACAACAAGAGAAAAAAATTCCTGGCAAATATTTTAACCAAGCACTTGAGACAATTATGTTGGATCCATGTAGAACGATATTTATTTTCGGCATGGCTAATATCCAGCTTTTCCTCTAGAGGGCGTGTCACTGTGTGTGACTCAACAACGCCCATGTACGGTAGGCTACTGTAATAGTTGTAATTTGTCTACTTGCATGTCTTGAATCTATCGAAGAGGTTTTGGTTGCCTATAATTATTAAAGCGGACCTCATTAGCCTGTGAATACAGCCGCCTCTCATCGCTCCCGGCCGGTTTGGCGTTTCGCACGTAGTAGTGGGAGCGAGTGAGCTGAGAGGCGGCTATATTCGCAGGCTAGGACCTCATGGGTTTTATCCAGATCGGAACGTTTTTACGCGCGTGTTTAATACGGAAATCCCGCCTGCCCTCGGCTGATTTATAAACGACCGACATATAGCAAGCATGGCAAGTATATCCTATTGCCTATATTAGTAGTTGTTCGAGCCATAAGAAAATGATCAACGTGAACTTGAAATGAAAGATAATTACTACCCAAAAGGACAACAGAAACCAAGCAAGGTGAGAACACTTTCTTTTTTTTAAACTCAATACAATATCTTTTAGAGCGTTCAAATTCTCAACGACCCTAATTGTAACACAACATTGTGTAGTTCAGGTAGTCACGCCCCAAAGGATACGCTCACATAAATTTTTTTCTCGAATCAGGAGTTTGGGATACCTGTGGTCATAGTCAACTTTTCTTACCTTGTGAAAAAAAATGTGAAAAAAATCGAAGTACTGTCATCTCTTTTTTTCCTTGCCTAAGGGTACAAGTAATAGCAATAAGAAAATGACAGTATATTATAGGAAAATCCATTACCTGACGAGGGAATTCCACGTTAAATTTCACGCGAAAAACCGATATCGCACGAATCGCGAAGCGATGAGTGCGATATCGGTTTTTCAAGTGAAATTTAACGTGGAATTCACGAGTCAGGTAATTGATTTTCCTTGAATCGCATAACCTTTTTAAAATGAAAATGTGGTGAATGTTGCGAATTTAAGCGCTGCCTCACTTTCAAGTCGCAATACCGCGCTGAATACCCTCGCATCTCTAGCCAATCAGAGCGCGAGAATTCTTTGAGCTATGCGATTCTATAAATTATAGCTTAGAAAAATATACTCAAATGGTAATTTTGTTTCTATAAAAGCACAACTTAAAGCAAGGGACCGCAAACGAAAATGCTGCTAATGTAGGATCCAACAAGGGATCTGATATATGTTATAAAGAAGAGAAAAACAAAGAAAAACAAACTAACAAATAAGACAAATTAAGAAAGGTACTTAAGGCTGTCTATGACGCATTTAACTTTAACATTGTCGCCCTGAGCTAAAAACATATCATTAGGTCGAAACAACTGTCCAGAGTTTGCATTTTTGACTTTCAGTTTGGACTCTATCATGACGTTGTCCCGTTAAGGTTTTTCCTTTCTACGTAGTGTCAGCCTTGCAGTTTATTGTCTTTGTATTTTATTTTTGGCTGATCAGAGCTGTCAGTAACTCCTACGTACACCAGCAGCATTTTCGTCCGCGGTCCCTTGCTTTCAGTTGTCATTTTCAAACATTAGGTCAAGATTTGTTTTTTGTTTTTCGGTAAATTGACTTAGGTTTGAACAACTTGCAGATTTATAAATAAATGAACTACAAGCAAAGTCTGGGGGAACCCTTGATGAGGTTCAGCTATCGAGGAGAAATAGCGAACTTTTTATGCCACGGAAGCTTGGAGGAGTAACCTCCGGTTGATGGAGTGGGCCAGTTGATCATTCAGTAGGCTTTAATTTCCGTTTTTGCTTTTTCTGCCTGCAATTAAACGAAAAGAAAATGTACGTAAGGATAGATCAATCATTTTGTTTCTTTCTACAAGTATTACTATCGCTTTTACTGCCTTAACTTCCTTGTTAGTTTTGTTGCATTTACTTTAAGTCTACTGGATATTGAAGGCCAGGGAAACCAAAAATAATATTTAAAAAAATGAAAAAGAGAAGAAGAGAAATTTCTATATATTTTATATTATTATTCCTAATCCATTGCAGCTTTACTTTACAGTGTTTTCTAAACGATCTGAAAATACTTCTGGTATAAACAAGAAAAAGCACAGCCAGAACAATGGAATTTATAAGATTCTCATTTCCGAGCGGGTACACAGCTCAGGCGAGCCGCAAATTATCCCCGGCCGGAGATGACACGGGTAAATATCCCGTCACCCATTCCTTCTTCCGTTCTCCCGTGGCAACGTCACAAACTTGGTCCTGGAAAAACACATAAGCCGGGCAATCCTTCCCATAGAGCTTTTATCAAGCATCAAAAGACAAAACCGCGTTAAAATAAACTATATAATCACTGGGCAAGGAACTGTTCGTTGAAAAGTGGACAGCACAGAATCGCTGAGTACAAATTTCTCAGCGTGTTGGTTGTTCGTGAGGTCTGTCGGGCCACGCTTTATTGCGGTAAGTACGTGTTAAATATGATCAAAGGGTTCGTTCTAATACAGTCTTGGTTTTATAATTTCAGATTAGTTTTATCTTGGATACTTCGAAAGCATTTACGTTAGCCTGTCTCCTAGCTGAGCTTTGCGTTTACTGTGTTTAAAATCGAGTTTCGACGTTTTATATTTTTCAGTTTGCGGCGATGTGAACAAGTTGCTTCGAGCTCACTGTACATGT
The DNA here is from genome assembly GCA_963693305.1 of Meandrina meandrites. Taxonomy (NCBI): domain Eukaryota; kingdom Metazoa; phylum Cnidaria; class Anthozoa; order Scleractinia; family Meandrinidae; genus Meandrina; species Meandrina meandrites. The sequence goes on from OY855904.1 coordinate 17,074,060, forward strand.
TGGCGCGACATTCTCGACGAGGCAATGCACAAATTGTCGGTTGTTGTTGAGCTTACTTTAATTTTTTGTACCCCTCAAATGGTTCTCGAAAGTTAGATGCTGTTTTGTCACCAAGGTAAGATGTTCGTTGTTTTGCTAACATAACTAATCAGTCGCTTGGTTCGTTTGAAAACAAGCACATCAAGTGAATCGATATTCAGCTAAGCGAGTCTGCATTGCGCTGGCGCTGGCTTGCCGTCGCGTAATTTTTTAATGATTTAAATTGATACACGTACACCTTTGTACGCCATTTTAATTCTTTCAATCTTTTACCAGAACATTTCACTTTGTGCAAAACTTAGCGGACTAGAACGTTGTCAAACTGAAGTGAATTGTCCGGAATATGTAAGAGGATTATTGAAGCAAGAGAACTTTTGTTGGTCATTTGCATAGTGAGTAATCCGTTTTCTGTGAACAGTGTGAGTTCTCTTTGTTTTGACGTTGTTTGTCGAAGGATTACCAGACACAAGCGACTATGGCCACTGAGAATTGAAAGACTCACTAGGGAACACACCTAAGCGGTTGGCGCTAATTGAGTCGTACTTTCTTTTTCGCCATGATTGAGTAACATGTGCCCAGCCAACCTTGGCCAAACACATCGAGTTACTATGTACAGCTGTCCAGCTGCTTTTTTTTTGTATGGGAACCTTAATGTTATTGTAGTTCATTTGTCGACTCGCTCTGTTGTATTTCGATCCCAAGAATTGCTGAAATTTTGCCTTCGTCACGAGAGCAGCAGGCTATGTTATGGTGGGCGTGAATGCAATTTTGTTGGCATGGAATCATAAATTAAAGCAATGAAAAGGTTGTTTTTTCGGAACATGTTCGCACCTATCTTGGATTATGCACCAAAAAGTGATAATGAAAAGTTATTGAAGCAATACCATCGCGTATTCAGGTGTTAGACATTTATTTCGCTCTGTAAGCAATGTCCATAGGTTATGTTAATAACATGGGTTTTCGTTACCTTTAGGGACTCGGAACTCCCAGTTTCCTTTCCTTGAGGCTGTTTTAAACAGTTTCATTGTTTTCGTAACGTTCAAGAGTGATATATAGATGTCAATATTAAGAAAACGCATGACGTATTTTTGTGCATATCGAAGAAATTGTGTCATCTTTTTGATGTATCGAAGTGTGGAGTTTACAGCTATTAATTTTTGGATCTGATAACTGCTTTTGGAGTTACTGTATAAAATTTTAACACGACGGGTTTTTTTTCTCTTTAGATGATATGATACAAAGCAGTCACCTGCCAATGTTTGTCAATAAATTTCTTTTTTCTACCTCTCCTGAATCTGCTCTCGAAATTTGAGTGTACAAAAAGTGTACGTACAACACAAATTTGCTAATTTGTATTTTTCCTTTCAAATAGATTCCATTTACTCTTTTACTTGTAAATTTTATTTACCATATGATTGTAAGCAATGAAATTCTCCTTTCCTCACTCAAATTTTCTCTAAGCTGCCTTATAAGAGTTCAGTTCTAACTGAAGACATTTTTTATTGGGACTTGCCATGGGCTTATTTTTAGGGAATTAGTTGGAAAGCCCGCAAATTGAGGTATAGAAAAGTGTCACTGTTGCTGTATGATCAAAGGCTTACAATAATTTGTTTTAGGTTCAGTTTGACGTAAATAGTTCATAAGCAACTGTCAAGAAGATACAATTCACATGAATTCATTTAACATCATTTGCTTTTTGTTTCTATGGAAACAGCTAAATAAATTTTACTTATGAAATATGTTTGATCAATCTGTGTGATTCATTGATGGATTTATTTTTATGGTTCAAAGCTCCTTTGTTTTTTTTTTCTGTTCTTAGTAAAATAATGCAAAATGTTGTGACTTTTTGTGTTGTTTTTGTAGCTGCCTTTTATTATTTATATAACTTAGTGAGACGTAATATAGGGATGGATGCTCCAAGGCTGTGTTCTCACCATGGTGTTATGGTTAATGCTTGTCACAGATGGCAATCTTGAGAAATTTAGCCTAAATTTTTGAAGTTTATTATTAATTTTGTAATCTGCCTCTATCATAACAATCTTGTTTCTTTTTGTTCCACTATTAACTCTTTTGAGGTTTCCCTTGATTTGAAGCAAACTTTGAACATAACAACAACAAAAAGAAATACCTAAATATACCATGAGGCCGTGCCAGGGTAAATTCCGACAAGCGACATGGGCCAAAAAGTGGCGACAGCGCTCAAACGAAAAAGCAACAAACGACTGACGAAGACAAATGTATGTCGCTAAATTTCCGACAGCGTTGTGTAGCCTTGACAAAACGCCGACACAAGACATTTTAAAATTCCAACAAGTGACCTGGGACACCCCCTGGCAGGGCCACTGCTTTTTCCAGTATTTTGAATTGGCAAGATTGAACCCTGTGCAGTTAAGTTTTCAGAAATGGCTTTGCTTTGCTTTGCTAAACCAATTATGGAATAAAACACCAGCAGGCCATAAAAAACATGTGGTGCAACTGTTATCTGGCTTTCTCAGCTTCATATGAAATTAATTTTCTGTAAAGATCTGTAAACCGTTCAGTTCCATCTGCTTGACAAACAAATAAGGCTTGAAATTGAAGTTCATGTCTTAACTATATAAAAGCTATATAAAATTTATGCAGGCATAAATTTTTTTTCACCACTTTCGTGATCTCCTGGGTGAATGATCAATGGTCAAAATAATGATGTTTTGAAAACCCAAGGCCTATACACTGCACTGAACTTGGTTGCAAAGGTTTATTATTTTTTGTAACTTATTAATTTGTTAATTCAGGAAGGGATTTAGGTTTATGACTGTAAGGATTAAAAGAAAGGTGAATTACAGCAGCCACAGCCATCTGTTTTTGGGTGCCTTATTTTCTTTGTCTCTTGCTGATAGACTTGAATGAGTAATTTGATATACTGCAAGATTTTTGCTTGATTTGACAAACAAAAGTAACCTGATATATATAATTTTCTAAAATTCATAGATTTATTATATCAAACAAGAGATAGCGTGTTTCAAGTCAAAATGAGTTGGAATAGTCGTATTAATATGAAAGTGCCCTGTTCTGACTTATAAAATTCGGTTTTAAAGGGGCACTGTCACGAGCATAACTTCAAAAATTCAACAGCCCAAAAACATGTTTACACCATTGGAAACCTATTACAGTGGTCAAGTATTCTTAAAATTACTATCTCAGTTTACTGAAGCTATAATGTAGAGTGATATCACTGTGATACCATCGGGAGCTTTTGATCTGAACTTGAAAAAGTCAGCCTGACTTTTTCAAGTTCTGTCCTTGTGGTTTGGAAAAATTGATGAAAACTATTTATGGTCACCATCTTCTTTAAACAATTTGCTAGATATCCTTCCCTTTACGTTCTAGGAGCATTTCCTGCATGGTTGAAAGTACTTAGTCGTAATTTTGGTGCCATTTTACTAAAAAAGCCAAAAAATGTCCGTGACAGTGTCCCTTTAATTGTCACTACTGATGTTATTTATTTTTTGTAGATATAACCCAGAATGATAACCCAGTTTATATGGGTGTATTAGTGACTTAATGTCTTGTTGCTTCAAACTTGCTGTATTTCCAGAAAGTCACTTTTCGCTCCCTGATCTTGACCCCCATTCCAATATCACTGTAGGTATAAATTAAAAAATAATGTTAAATTTCAATTGATAAAATTATCCATAGCTGCATTGGTGATGTAAGGCTTTCTGTACATTCTTCTTTTAAACATAAAAATATAATGAAACAATAATATTGCTGATAAAAAATATAGGGGATTTCTTTTCACTTTGTGAAGAGTGTTTTTGAAGCCAGATTTCATGTGCTGCCATTAAATTTATGGCAATAATATTTTACTGTTACATAAGCAAAAAAACTTAGAAAACAGCTGCAGCCACTCCAAGTGTCATTCCTGTCTTATTGTATATCACTGATAAGTGCTTGCCTTTAAGGTATTCTGATCTATTGTTTGCAGTTCTTCATTTGAGATTGCTGTCAGTTTCAAATCAAAATGAGTTGGAGTAATCTTTAATATGAAAGTGCCCTGCTCTTATAAAATTCAGTTTATCTGAAATGTTTACTAAATTCACAATGCTGCATGTTAAGTTTGATATTTAAAGTATTTGGTAACATTACGTCAGTCATGTCAGTATAGCCAAGTTGTTCAAGGGAGTTTGTAAGGTGATGTGAATATTTGTATTTATTTATTTGATAATTTATACACTTAAAGAGAATTTACAGATTACATGTCAAGTGGTGTGCTGATAATCCAGTCACAAGCAACTAAATAAACCTAGTGAGATAAAGCATAGCTCTGAGTTATATTCAAGTAGTCATCAGACATTTCTAGTCAAAAGTTAACTGTTTTCAGTGAAGTACACCAGAACATGTAAATACATAAGTTAAGTTAGTGCCTTTAGCTATACATATTTGCCAACGAGGCAGCCGAGCCAAGAGGCGAGGCTGATGAGGCGGCAGAATCATAGAGCTGCGCGTATATCAGTGTATACCAGGAAAAATGTCAACTTCAGCGTAAGGGACTTTTTTTAAACCATATTTGGGTGTAAGTAAACATCCCATATTTGGGTTGTATTGTTCTTCCAAACTGGTCCCCAGTCTCTCTCTCCTTGCTAAAGAGCAAATGACCAAAATGGCGTCCACACGGCTCGCTGTTACAGTCAAAATACTCAGCGCGTGCCGCTTAGAATTCCGGAAAAGTTTTGATTAACGGCGAACGGATTGCATTATTGGTTTCAAACATTCAAATTTAATTTGAATATTGTAGATCATCCAACCGTGAACACGTGAACACGTGAGCCTGTCAGAAATGAAGCAATTTGATTGGTTTATTTTTTACAGGTTCACATGCTCACGTGTTCACTGTTGGATGATCTACAATATTCAAATTAAATTTGAATGTTTGAAACGAATAATGCAATCCGTTCGCCGTTAATCAAAACCATTCCGGAATTCTAAGCGGCACGCGCTGAGTACTTTGACTGTAAAACTTTCAATGTGCTCATTCACTCCTTTCACGATAAATACACCTTTATGGAACTCTAAATGGAAAGAGAATACCCTACAGAATACTCGACCACCGAAAAAATGAACATCAAGGTCTTCAAAGCGATGAAATAATCTTTCGTCTTTGGAGTCCTTTGATTTCTCAAGAGAGACAGGAAAATCAAAAGCGGACTACTGACTTCAAATGGAGTTTTCTTGACTTACGAGAATGCCACGGTCGGGTAAATGTTACCTTTAAGTGTTGCTTTTGTTTATAGCAATTGTTTAACCGATGATTTCATCCCAAATCAAATAACGTTTATATTTTCGCTCAAAGGAATAAAATCAATACCAAGTGACACTCACTAAAATTACTGCATGTCATGTACACGCAAGAAAATTGAAAGTTTTTTGCTGCTAACAGCAAATGTAATGTTTACTTGAGTATATTAAAATTCTGTCTCCACATATTCCTTCAGTGTCCGTTTTGGTTTGTTTTCTATTCATTTTTTCGCTTGGGAATTGAGTTTTGCGTAAACATGACATCGAATGACAATTTGCAATGCAAGACTGAAATCTGAGCCGTCATTGCTTGATTGGGTTGATTACTGAAAAGCGTCTACAGAATCTTAGCAGTTTTGTTTTTGGGATTCTATTTATGAGAAGTTCTTGAAATGCAACTATCCCTTTTGTGTTTGGAAACATTTTAACCATCACGTGTTGCAATAAAAAACAGCGATCCAAACCTCATTTTAATTATTGACCACATTTTGGGACATTTTTAACGTTGCAAAAATTACAAGATTTGTCAAGAGTTATCAATCTGTCAAACCCGTGTCATTTAATTTGAACACCAGAGAAAGAGCACTTTCTTCTCGTATTACCTAAACTACGATTTACCATATTTTGGTCATTTCGAATTATAAAGTTCTATCGAAAACCATTCGGTATCCGTTCTTACGAACAAACATGAATATTTCACGCGTTGGCACTTACTGATAGGTACAACTAGTATATATATGGAGCTCATACATACCATTTGTAACTGGGAAATTTTTGTCTTCATATATAATTTCAGTCTTAGTTTACAGTTGCTTGGATTTACCTCTCTCCCATTAAGTTATCTGTTTTAAAAAATAATCTAGACTTAAATAACAGTAAATTATTTGGCAACTTACCACAAAACCAAAAATGTTGTTGCATGTGTTGCTATGTGTATAGAGCATTTGTGTACAAACTCTTTGTGTTTCCAAATATGGTACTTGACAAAACTTAATATTCAAATGCTGTGCATGTGCATTTCAACCCCTTATGAGTTTCTGATAGTAATTTAGATGTGATAAGCCCTCATGGCATAAATTTATATAAAAACTAAAACTCAGCTCATTATTTATCTCCAGTTTTCTATTTGGTCTTCACAGATTGTTGAAAAATAAAACAGCAAGGTTTAAGCCCTTTCACCATTGGGTGGTCTTGGCGAGAGACTCGCCCCTTGTGGGCTAATATTATGGGATGTTCTGCTGGTAAACATATGACTACAAGTCCAGAGGTCAGCTCCAGTTCCCACTCAACTAAGGAGAATGGTTGCACGGTACATACACCGGGTAAGGGTAAAGCCTTTGTTTAAGAGAAGTTCCTGGTTCAAACTGTGTAAAATGTGTAGTCCATCAAATTATGGTGGTCATTGTTAGTCAATGGACCATACCAATCCTTTGGAGCCATGTTAATAACGGATCCTGGATCCGCATGTTTTCTTGGCTCACAGGTGCCATGGGCAATGTTTGCATTTCAAATTTTTCACTTGTCAACAGTGTGTTAAATAAATTTGTTCCTGTTGTCTCAACAACAACAAGCGTTAATTTCCTGTAATAAGGCATGTGTGCTGCTGTTTGGTTGATATATTCTTGAAACACATTGCAGATGTACCCAGACACTCACTGGAAAGCAGTGCCTTGAACAGCAAGAGAAAAGATTCATCAAACAGTATTTCCTCAGTCAAAGAGCCTGATATCCCAGAACCAAAAAACGACTTGTTCTCATTACTATCCAAAGACAAGGTAAACACCTCACCCTGGCTGCAGTACAAACAGCCAAACCTTTTTAGATTCTAGGATTATCTACTTTTTATTCTTTACAAATGTTGATTTTTCTCACACTCAAGTGGGAGCCATGCAGATAAAACAATAACCTTTATTGATGAAATGAAATAAACAATTTCCAAAACAAAATGGAAAATTATTTCTAATCAATGCATCAGTTTTTATACCCACACCATGTGGCCCTGCAGTGCCTAAAAATATGTATTGTAACAAATTTGACAAGATTTGCACAAATGTGGTGGAAGTGCAGGTGATTGAGAGGTCAGGCAATGGCATATGGCAACAAAGAAACTAAAGCTAACATCAGTTATAACTTAGTTTCCACATACTACATACCACTGAGACTCACAGCTGTGTATAAAAAATATTTTCAACCTAAGTTGTTCCTCAACCAGGAAAAAACAACTGACAATGCAAAAATAAAGGTACTAAAATAGGCAAAAAATTGTTAAAAACATGTTTTTGCATATTATAAGTGATTAATTTTCTCCCAAAACATTGGAATTTTGGAATTAATTGCAATTAACTGATTATAACAATAAATTTAAAACAAGGTTGTAAAACCAAAGATAAAACTAAAAAAACAGTAGGTATATAACATAAACGAAGATACAGTTGATGTTGGTAATTTTATACTTCTAAGTGCAATATTGGTTCTTTTTTCAGAATGAGGATCGAATGTCGTCAAAGAAGCCTATTCCAATTAGGTAAAATACCTACTAGTTACCATGGGTATATATCTTGGTGTCGCAGAAGCTATCGTTAGCTATAATGCTGTGGTATTGGTATTGTTTAGTGTCTTTTGAATCCTTTGTTTTACATCCTAACTGCCTTTAATGGCTATGCTATGAAAAAAGATAACTATTAAACAGGGCTTGAGACTAACTTTGTAGGTTACTTAAGCCCAGTGGCAAGTGACAGCTTTGATTTTACTAGCCAAAACAAGCTTTCACTAGCCTGGACTGTTAAACTTGCATGTAACTTATAATTGGCAGACAGCAGTTTCTGTCATTCATCATAAGTCTAAATCTCCCTTTCTTCTCACCCCTAGATTTTCCATGGCCATTTTCTCACTTGTGCCCTTTTTGTGCTTTACAATACTCAATGAATGTTGCTCTCCATGCACTATAGAGAACAAAATACCGGTAAACCTTGAATTGCTATTTTATTATTGTTGTGTTCTTTTTGTCAGGTCTAATGACAATGACTGCTCGACTCCTAAGCCTGTTCCAGTTAACCAAGTCAGAGTGTAAGTATTGACGATCTAATTTGAGCACTAAGATGATCAGTATCGTAAGATTCCATATATAGATAGCTGCTTAATATTTTGGTAATATTGTTTCCCTTGTTATGAGTGGTGTTTTTCTGCTTTTGAAATATACTGTAAGTTCCTGCTTATAGAACTTATGACTGGAAGGAATTTTTCTATGAAAAGAAAATTCTTCAAGGTCTGTTTGTTTCCTTGTGTTCTTTGCCATGTGATGGTCACATGTAATTACTTTGCAATGGTTTTGTGACAGTCATGTTAAAACTGCTCTAGTTAAAATGCCCTGCATATCAAATAATATACTGTGTTCTCTAAACGTACAAAATATATCTGAGCTTTACCATCATTATTGCTAGTAGTTGGTTAATGAACATTTCCCTCAGGTAAAGGCAACTCCCTGTATGCTGCTGGCTGGGATACTCATTTTATTGATTATTATGATTCCATAAATGATATTATTGTATTAATGTACCATCTAAAGCTTTCTGCACCCATTGCATGCCTACAATGCGGGACATAAATCTTGGGACATGTGCCACACTTGTGGGACAATCACTGCTAGCACCCCCCTCCCCCCAAGCAATGTTGAGATTTGCCTATGCCACGCAGCAAGTTCAGGGCATTTATGTTTTTCAACATTTGCTTGGGGGAAGGGGGGCGCTTGGGAGTGGGGAACGGGGGACTTGGGAGCGTACAGACTCTTTTTTAAAATCCTCTAAGGATCTCTTGCACTATTCAATGCTTTTTTTAGAAATGTCCCAAGTATTTTTGACCTCCATTGTGGGATACTGCTCACACTCTCTTTTGGAGCATGATTCTTGGCAAGCCATTATACCTTGGCACTCACCAGTGAAAGAGTCTTCATTGTTCCCTCTGAAATGTGAAGTGGAAATCAAAATTTCCATTTTGCATCCCTGTCACTTCTTCATGGCACCCCTCCCTCCCTCTCCCAACAAGGCTATCTCTACTGCTTCAATCCATTATTCTAAGCTCTGAACTAATTGCTTTTGGTTCTTTTTTCCCTTTGAATTGCTAATAATTTAGTTCTTTAACCTAAAGTCTTTACTCTCTTTACATACTAGTTAGAGAATAATATTCATTCTTTTTCTCTCCATTAGGCAGATGACAAAGTCTCAACTAGAGTTTTTCAGAATGCTTGATCAAAAAATTGATGCGGTTGGTGTGATTTGATTGATTACAACTTTTGTTTTGTTACTGTTCTTTCAGGGATGGGGTATTTGATGAAGCGTTTGAATGGAACGCACAATTTTTGGCAGTATGAATATCATGTTGACATTTATGTATGTATGACTAGCATAGTACAGTATACACAAATAAAATCATTTTGAAATTTGGCCAGTACACTAATATGACAATGAATTTTAGATACTTCAAAATACGTTGAAAAAGCTTTAGTATGTATCACAGAGGACTGAACTTCACAGAAGCAGTTGCATGCATGGGAATGCTGTAGTTTTAACTTTGTAACACTTGACCTTTCTCTCTCTCTCTCTAGGGACCGGATTATATTTCTGAGACTGAAAGCTGACATGAGACTGCAAGATTTTAGAATTGTTTTGAGAAATACCTAGACAACAACTGTAGGTCTTAACAGTCATTTAAAGCAGTGATTAGAAGCAATGAAATCTGCAGGCTGCAGGTCTACAGTATATAGCATGTCCATGATGAACAAACCCCTGCAGGGTCGTACGATGCAGCATCAAAATAATCTGCACCATACAATCCTCTAGATATACTCTTGGCATGCTTACACGTGGAATGTTTGTGTAAAGATCGAGTGTCATGTGCTGTATGCCACTTGCAATCTTTTGTGAAGTCTACTTGAAGATGAACCTACAACTGGAACTGATCTTGAGGTAGTTCATGGCCGGCCGGCCAAACACAGAGCCACTGATATGAAAAGGTTATAGCCTATCAGAGGAAATAGTCTCTTTGTTGCATTGAGGGGAAATGTTATCTTGAGAGTCAGACAATATTCAGGCAAACGACAGCAGTCAGTCATCAAGTACGTTAAGGTAGACATGATTACTGCTGACAAAGCAAGTGGAATTTAAACAAAGCTTGTGGACCAGTCACGGGGTGTTATTTTGTAGTCTTTTGTATATCTCCGTCCCAGGCTTTGCAATTGTTACAAACGTGTAACGTGCAATTCCTTAGCCCGTCACAACACCCCACACCCGTTTCCGTGGTCCCAGTTGTATAAGGAAGCTCTACAGAATAGTTCAAAAGACAATTCCTTGCCATAATGTTTTATTATCATGCATTGTCATTGTATATTATCCTTTCGCATCTTGAAAGTTACAGAAGTTATAATGGCCATTCGCTGAATATCAATTGTACACTAGGTATTTTATTTATGTTATTTATGTTTTGTCTTACCGTATTTTCTCGATTAGACGCCCCCGGCGTTTATTTCAAGCTTGGCCTGGTGGACCCGGCGTTTATTTGGCTCTGCAGTTTATTTGAGCCTGTTTTTCATTAAGCAACGGTTTTTATTCATTATTTCTGGCTAATATACCTACAGCTTATTTTACTTTACATAAATACCCGAGAGGCCTATTTTCAACTCTACCTTGGAGACCCGCTGTTTAATCGAGAAAATACGGTATATGGTGTTTTATGGGTCGCAAAACTGCCTTGTAAGTCCAATTTAAATATAACAGTCTAGAGAGGGTAGAGGGAATCCACAAAACTGTGGCCAAGTTACTCATTAACGGGGGCCTTTTGCTGGCCTTAAATCGCAATAAATTTTCGATGCTTTGTATCCAAAAGTGAATTGAGGTGACATGGTTGCCCAATGCAAAAGGATATTTAGTGCTATGAATTTAACAACTTATATAAACATATAGAATGAAAGGCTTTCAAAGCCCATTGGAGAGGATGCTGGAGTGGAAGTCAACTCCTTTTCTGTCCTGTTACAGATTATGTACAATGAGAATTATAATTGGGGGCGTTCTTCAAGGTTTTGAAAAGATAAGTTGGCTAATATCGATTTCAGGTTCAATAATGAATAAATTTGACTAGTTGAAAACGAAATTATTACTGTGAAACTCAGAAAACCGTGAACACCAGAAATATTTATGTAATGTTATTGCGTTGCAAGGAAGGAGAAAGCCAATCAGGCGTGAGAAAACTAAACAGCAACGGTACATAGTTTGAGATTTGCTCGCGTGTCCTGAACTTTATCTGAACTTTGTTTATTTTGATTGGTCACTACACAATCAACATTCCTGAAGTATTTCAGGTGTTCATGGTTTTCTGAGTTTGACTGTAACGTCGTTCTGGATGTCAGGCAATATCGATGCATGCTACTTGCATGCGTTGCTTGCTAATTTTGCAATTCAGAGGTTGACCAGGCACTGAAACGTAGCTTTTCTCTTCAGCATAGTTTAATATAGTACAGTTTCCATAACAGAGATATTGTGGTTTGTTTCGGTAAAGAGTAAACTTGCGGATTAAAAAACCGTTGTAGGTAAAGAGAGAGAACTTTCCATTTTAAGTATTTATAACAATAC